>BSBK01002950.1:65000-112500 GCA_027943335.1 Chamaecyparis obtusa
GTGTGCTTTGATTAGTTACATATTATTGTCTTTTCAGTTGTGCCTCGCTCAAGTCGTGGGTCTGGTTGAATGATGGCCATATTAGGTGATCATAATGAGAAGGAGGAGCTATGAGATTGCATTTACTCAAATGATGAAGGTGGTGTTAATAAAAGAAAGGAATTAGTTAAGCCATCCTACAGTGCTATTGTTGCATAACTATGTTACCTACTTTGCCAAAAACTGCTAGTTTTAATGGAATAATTCTTAGGAGGGATTTGAGAGCCAATAAAGGAGGACCTAAATTTGATGGATATTGTGATGAGGTGGTGATAATGCATAACAAGGAGAATAAGGGGGAGGCTGTGAAGGTAAGGTCTTGTTGCCTGCTATATAGACTCTTATTCTTTTGTCGAATGATGACATGGTAAAGGCTATAAAATGTGAACAAACTAAATTAAAGAGCATTGCAATCTTTTTTGTTTGCATGGATATTAATTTTTTTTACTGCTAGGAAATACTTGGATGATTGGTTCAATAATGTTTGGGGCAAGAAATTGGGGATTGTGGTTAATTTCAGTAGAATGATACATAAGGGTTTTTTTGTTATTTTTATTAAGAACCATGCTATACAGGAAAAGGTACTAAAAAAGGCCTTTGGAATGTTGGCCAAACCTTGTTTAGATCTTTCCCGTGGTCTCCTAATAGAAAATATGAACAATTCATTGCCTATTCCTCCCCATACTGGGTTGAATTGAAAGGTGTTTAGCCAAAGTTTTGGTCTTTTATCCCTCACATGTTGAAACACCTAGGGTCGGTCCTTCAGGTTGAGGAATCCAAAATTAACCCACCCCATCTTAATGCTTGCATCCTTATTTCTCTTAACCCTGATGTTGTATTTCTAGAATAAGTTTTGATCAAAATTGATGAGGAAAACTATTGTTGGAAAATTTGTAAACTTGTGGATATCGGGGCATGCTTTCATTGTAATTTAAACAAGAAAAATTGAAAAGATTGTCCCTTTCTGTAGAATATCCAAAAGGATTTCACTATTCCATCTACTAATCCCCCCTACAAAATGATGAAATTAGTAATGCCAAAAATATTAATAAACCTAATGGAGGAAAAAATGGGAATGTTAACAGTAACCCTAAGGTGACCCAAGATGGGCCCTTGGATAAATTTATGACTCTTAGTAATCCCCTCTTTGAGGTAGAATTTGAAGTTCAACTTGCTAAACAGTGCGACATCCAAGAGGTCCCCAATCCATTCGGTTCTCAACCATAATATTGTTGGAGTTGATGAAAAACAACCCACAGCTCCCAAGAACACCTACACACAAACACCTGTCATAAAAAGAGAGAGAAGCAAACAACTATGGAGACCTGAACGTATGGATCCATGAGAGAGGAGAAATCCTTGATGTGTAAAAACAAAAGTTGTAATCAATAATGAAAATGTCAAAAAATGTTACAAAGTGTTATGAGATCAATCCTTATAAAAGGAGATAAGAAAACCTAAAAAGGTAAAACCCTAGCTTGCATAATAATAATTAATAAAGAAATTAATTATTATATGCCTATATTTTATCTTAAGTTGAAAGAGGTAATAAGTGACTTAATAATTAAATCAATATGATTCAATTAATAAGAAAACACTTTATTACTCTAACACCCCCCCCTTAAGATAAACTTTGGGAGAAGCTAAAAACCTAGAAAGAACAATTGAAAGCAAATGGGTCCCAACAAGAAAAGGCCTGATCAGGTACCCAAGTACAAAAGAGAGTCTTTATAAAGTGGAGAAATAGAGAAAACCACATGGGAAAAACTCTACTCCAAAAAGAGACCAAGACTAGTTTGAAGGACTGAAGAAGCCTCCAAAACTAGGAATGTTCCAGAAAATAGGAACAAAGATGAACATGTACAACATCATTGAAGCATGAAACTACAGACTCTGTCAAGAAGAAACTAATGATCTGAAGATCCTCCATAGAAATATAACCAAGTAGAGAAGACTGTAATCTGCATGAGTGCCCTCAAATAACACTACTCGAATCAGGAGGCAAACACCTGAACTCGAAGATACAAATGGCATAAACATGAAAAGTCTGAAGAGCTGATCAATCAAAGCTGGAAGAGTGCATCCAAAAATAGGAAAGAAAGAGTGTCCATATGGTAAATGATCCATCTCACCAGAATGCATAGGTACCCAGCCATTGCAACCACCTAGTACATAGAATCAAATACTAAATACATAGCTCACACAATCAAACCAAGGAAGCAGTAGAACCAACAGTAGAAACCCCCCATACTACTAACAAGGGAGTAATGATAGGTATACTATAAAGATCATCCAATATGAACTGCATGATGAATATGAATCTGAAAAATTGAATGTGCAGAGAGAGTACAAACACAAATAAAGATACCTAAGGCTAATGTCATTGGAGGAACACTCACATGAAAAAAGAAGATGGAAAACAAAGGAAAACATCAAACCCCCCATGGCACTTTATAATGGAGTGCAAGTACAAATAGCACAAACACGTACAAGATCCCATACATGCAATAGAATGACATTGTATCTCTGTGCGTGTGCATAAAAGAATGCTGCAAAAATGAAGTATACATTGCTCAAAGAAGAGCTAAGGCTGCTGAAACAAAAGAACAATCTAAGACGAGCCATCCCTCAAAGGGAAGAGATCCCAGGACCTGTAACAACCAAGATATCCACCAGAATGCAAAAAAGAAAGAATCTGAATAAAATGAACTTGGAGAAGAATCTAGAAAAATGACTCACAACATTTAAAATATCTTTGAACAAGCTTTCCAACAATATATCATTTTTTGAAAACGGAGTTCGGATGCGCAAGATAGATCTCCCAGAGTGCAGAACTAAAGATCTAGCTTTGACAGAGAAAAACACCATCAGAAAAATAAAACCAAAAAATATAACCTCCAGATTTGGAAAGAGCACAAAATCAACTTTTCGACAATATCTCGTTTGCCAAATTTCCACACCGTATGCTCAAGATATGAGCAAAAACCAAACAATTGCGTTAGAGGGCCCAAAAAAGGTGTTTTGAAGGATTTGAGGATGGGTGACATCAAAAAAAGGACACAAACACACATGAAACTATTAGATATGATAAAAGCTCAGAAAGAGATTTCTGGCAATATCTCATTTGCTGAAAACGAAGCTTGGATGCAAGAGAAATGGATTTCGGAATGTAGGAGGTTTGAAACACCAAGATCATAGAGAACATCTAACTTTGATAGAAAAAAAGAGCATCAAAATAGAAAAATCACAAAACCATACTAGCAAATTCGGATCGAGCTCGGAACTAGCTTTCCGACGATATATCACACTCCCGATTTTGATCCTAGATGCCTGAGATATTCGCAAAAATCCACAGGTAGCTCCAAAAGGGCCCAAAAGGTGTAAATCACTACTGACATCAGCAATAGGTGAGCTTAAAATTGATGGCCAAATGGCTGTCGTAGCATACAAAGCCCTTGGGGCTAAAAATATGGGCCCTTGGTCACCATATGACTAGGGGCTGAGAATGCATGCGATCAGCAGGGTTAAATTTGAAGGCCAAATGGCTATCGTCGCCCAAATTTTTTTTTTAATAAACAAATTTTTTAAAAAAATCACTAGCACGCCTCAGGATCTGTGCCGTACAGTTCAAAATTTTGCCTCAATTTACGTGTCAATTTTTTTTGCTTTGACTTGCACATGAAATAGTAAAATGGTTGTCTCAATTTATGCGTAAGATTGGTACAAATTTTCCTTGATTTATGTGCTAATGATGTACAGATTCTACCTCAATTTGCATGTCAGGCCGTACGCCCTGATACCTATTTTTTATTTTTAATTTTTGCCTCAGAAGCCAACTTGTCCAAAATCGACAAGTTTTATATGAATTTTAACTATCTCAGGCCTTCTGGACGCATCCATGAGGTCCGTTTGGGCCAGAAGTGCTCCAAAAAATAGTGATTGCCTCAGGATCCGTGCGGGCACTGATTACAATTTTTTTTTTGCCATAGATTCCAACTTTGTCCAAATTGGACAAAATTTATATGAATCTTGGGGTTCTTGGACACTCTAAACACAACCGTGAGGTCCGTTTGAAGCCAAGATGACCAAAAAAATAGGTCCCCCCCAGATCTGACAAGAAACCCTCTAAAATGTAGATCTAACAAACATGCCGAATCTCTCAAAAAGAGGATAGGGGAAAGCATATCTAAAGCTCTGATACCATGTTGGAGTTGATGAAAAACAACCCATAGATCCCAAGAACACCTACACACAAACACCTGTCACAAAAAGAGAGAGAAGAAAACAACTACGGAGACCTGAATGTATGGATCCACGAGAGAGGAGAAATCCTTGATGTGCAGAAACAAAAGTTGCAATCAATAATGAAAATGTCAAAAAAGGTTACAAAGTGTTATGAGATCAATCCTTATAAAAGGAGATGAGAAAACCTAAAAAGGTAAAACTCTAGGTTGCATAATAATAATTAATAAAGTAATTAATTATTATATGCCTAAAGTTTAGCTTAAGTTGAAAGAGGTAATAAGTGACTTAATAATTAAATCAATATGATTCAATTAATAAGCAAACACTTTATTACTCTAACAAATATATCCCTGTTTCAAGAGAAAATGTTAATGAAGATATGCCCTAAAATAAAATTCTCAACAACTTTCCTTACAAAAAATATTGGTAATACTAAGAAAGGTTGAAACCTAGTCCAACACTCCTTAGGACAAAATGAGGATTTTCTTTATTCCACACTCAAAAAAGCTAAGGATTTAGTGCAGATAAATGAATTTCATAATATCAGTAATGACCAAGAATAGGTAGAAGTGGGGTTCATTGAAGTGATTAACAAGAAAAAGAAAAGGAAAACTTATGAGAGGAGTACCATTACTAAGATTAGTGAAAGGAGCAGCAAAATTAAGAACATTGAAATCCCATATTGTTTTAATAGACTATGCAAAAATTTAAACCCCCCAGCAGGTTAATTATGAATCTTCACATCCATAGTTGGAATATTAGAGGCCTTGAGATGACTGATAGAAAATACATTATTAGAAACTGGTGTAATAAATTGTAGGACAATGACATTATTTGTCTTCAAGAAATCAAAGTTATAGGATACCATGCATTCAATACTCTTAAGTTTTTATGGGACAATGCTATGTGTTTATATTCAGGCCATGAAAGGGGAAAAGGTGGTGTGGAAATTAGGATTGGACCAAGATGGTTTGATATATTGATAGCTCATAACATTTCCCCTTGTCACAAAGCCATTTGGGAAAGATTTGACTATAATGACAAGACCTTGGGTATTTGTAACATTTATGCTTCAAATGACTACATAAAAAGAGCTAGTTTATGTGTTTGGCTGGCAATTAATTTACCTAGGGCTAATTGGATCTTCATTGGAGATTTTAATATGATTGAGAACATCCAAGATAAGGTGGGGGGATCAAGGCATGAATGGAAAGGCAATGAGCTCTTCTTATAGTCTAAATTCAAAAGAAGATATAATGTTAAGGATCCTTTGGACAAGAATAAAAAAGATTTTGATGGCATATGGTACACTTGGTATAACAATTAGAGCAATAAGAATAGAATCTATTATAGACTTGATAGGATATACCTTAGTCCATCCACCTTTGATCTTTATCATCAACTAGTCAATTCTCCCATTATGGTCTCTCCTTCCAGCATGTCAGATCATTCCCTTATCTTTTCTTGTATTAATTACTTTGAGTCTACCTGCAATAAGGAAATCATTAGGAAGAGCGTTTTTAAACTTAATGTCTCCCTGCTACAAGCTGATGATTCTTTGGAAGCCATTAAAACTGTCTCTTTTCTTTCCAAGTTATGCAATGATAATATTTATGTTAGATGTAAATGGGACCATATGGTTGAGACTTGGAAAAGCATATTTCAAATTATTGGGACTAAGGAAGCTAAGGATATGAGACAGAAAGAAAGAAAAAATTCAGAAAAAAAGTTGAATGAAGTGGAAAAGGCTCTTCAAGATATAGGTAATGATATTGAGCTCGAGCAAGAGTTGATTGACACTAAAATGTAGTTGAGAGGAATATAAAACTTCAAAATTCAAGGTCAAAAAACCATAGCTAAAGCTAATTGTCTCAAGGATGGAGATAGAGGGATGAAATATTTCTTTAATTTGGTCCAGGACAAACATAATAGAGAAGATATCAATGGCATTCAAACTGATAATGGGTACACCACTAGTAATAAGGAGATTCTTGATGCCTTTACCAACGTCTATAAACAACTCTTCACCTTAGAAAAAGGGCCAACAAATAATGAAGTGATAAAGAAATGTATCAAACTTGTTCCTAAAAAGGTATCTAGAGAGAAAGCCAAGGCTCTTAGCCATACTATTGACATAAAGGATATTGGGGACACCATTAGAGCTTTACAAAATGAGAAATCACTTGGAATGGATGGGCTTTCTACATAATTCTATAAAAAAACAAGGATTGGATTTCATGTGAACTGTTAATGTGGGTCCTTAGGGGAAAACATTAATAGAGGTATTATTAAATGTTTGCCTAAAGGTGGAGATAATTCCTTAATGAATAACTTGAGATCTATTACTTTATTAAACTTATCCTACAATATCATTGCTAAGCTCTTGGCTAGAAGAATAACATGTATGCTTACTGACAATGTTTAAGTCACTCAGGCTAGATTTATTAAAGGAAGGTTTATCTTAGAAAATTTAATTACCAGCCAAGAAGCTATGCATCGGGGTAAGGAAGATGGGAAAAATGTTGGCATGGTTCTGCTCGACTTTGAAAAATCATACGATAGAATAGAATGACAGTTTGTTATTGAGATATTGAAAGCACTGGGGTTTCCTCCTTTCTTTTGAAAATGGGTGAACATTTTGTTTAAAGACTCCTCTACTATAATTGATGTCAATGAAGAGTTTTCAGAGCCTACCCCCCTTGGAAGATCTATTAGGAAGGGTTTCCCCCTTGACCCTCCACTGTTTGTACTAGTCTTTGATGCTATGTTTTATACTGTTAAGGCCACTGAGTTGGGTCCTCCTGTCAGAGGTATTTCTCTACCTAATAAAGATGAACTCATTCTTAAATAATTTGTAGATGATACCTCATTATTTGTTGAACTCTCTTTACCCAATTTTGATAATGTTTTAAACAAACTTCAATTTTTTTTCTCAGCTTCAAGAGAAAAAATTACCCCTAATAAATCCACTATTATTGGTTGGTTTGAATCCCCCCTGTGTGGATTATAAACCTGAATTGGTAATGAATCGGTCCCCATAATATTGTGAAGTATCTAGGGATACCATTTTCTATTGATCCATCTATGAAGGAAATTTGGACCCAGATCTACAATAAAAATGATAATAAACACTTGAAATGGCAAACCCATATGCTATCCATTGCTGACAGATCCCAAGTGGTCCAAAAATTATTATCCTCTCATGCAGTCTATTATGCTTCTGCTTGGATGTTTGCCAACTATTAGAGTAATAAATTGGAGAAAATCCTAAGAGAGTTCTTATGGTGTGATGGCAATGTTAATAGAAGAAGACATTGTGTTAAATGGGATCAGTGCTGCTTTTTGAAATAAATGGGTGGTCTTGGAATGAGAGATATTAAAAAGCATGGCATTGCTTTGGCTTCTAAATGGATTATCAAAGCTCTAAATGGTAACAAGCGTTGGAAAGTCTTGGTTAGAAATAATTTGGTGAGGTCCACTATATAAAAAAGGAAAACAATGGAAGGATGTACCTTTAACTGACATTATTTTTGGGGATTTTGAGGTTAAGGTATCTAGTTCCAAGGTTTTCCTAGCCTTATGGAAGGTGGGTGTCAAGTCAAACCCTTGCTCTGCTCAAGGAATGATGTGGGTAGGAATCCCTCTTATACTATTTACGACATATCTATTTGGTGGGGGGTTTACCTCAATGATAAAACTTTGGCATTAACTTAATGTTGTTTTGCTAAAATCTGGCAAAAAAAGGGCATTTCTCTTTTGCAGGATATTGTGATGGATAAACAAATAGGTTCTTAGGATGAGATAAAAAATAAATATAATATTCCTAATTCCCAAAAGAAAACCTAAACCCTAGTTTTGAAAGAAATGGGGAGATTCTTTCCTAGCAAAGTGGACTGATGGTAAGAAGCTTTTTGAATTCTGTAGAAGCAAAATTTATAAAATGCTTAAAGATAACATGAGAATCATTAATAGAATCAACCAGGTTTGGGGCTTTAGTTGGTCATGTACTAGATGAAAATTTATCTTTGAATTATTTTAAGATTCACATGTTGAGCCCAAGAAAGTGTTCTTTAGATGGATTTTTATATTAAAAAAACTTGATGTTGGGTCTTTTCTTTCTTTTGATGGTAAACAACCTATCATGTGTTATGTTTGTCATTGTTTTGAATCCTTTGAGGATTTTTTTTTAATGCAATTTTTCTTGTAAAATTTGGTCTTTATTCTTTGGTCAACCTAATAGATGGAATTACAAGCCAAATCTATCATGGCATGAAGTTGTAGCAGGTTTTGTTGAGACTTTTGATTTAAAGTTGAATAAATTTTGGTTTTCTCTTACTAATGAAATTCTTTGGTACATTTGGAAGCAAAGGAATTTAGAGGTTTTCTAGAATAGACAACGAGACCTTATAGGGTTTAACATGAAACTCAACCACTCTCACATCATGTCATAGGTCACTTCTATTATTGAAGTTCCCAGGGAAATATTCTCAAATCTTCTCAAAGAAGGTGTCATGATTATTTTCCTGAAAGATATCCAAATTTCTAACTTTGTGGAAGAGAACCAAGAGGAACAAAGATCAAAAGACAATGAACACAGTACCAAGCTAGATCAGGAGATCCCTAGCCAAAATATAGATATAGAGAACCTTGGTATAAGTGGTGAACATGAAAATCAGAGCATTTATGTTGAACAAGACAATACTAGGAACAAAAATTGGGAAAGCAATGCCAGAAATCAAGATGACGCTACTTTCTATGGAGATGGTTGGGACAAACTTGACTACAAAAGTAATACCAATGATGGCTAGTGGAGTTATTTCTCTTTTATGTCTATATTGTATAAGGTTGTTTAGTGAATTGTGATATTTTTTTAAACTGGCATTAGGCTTTAGGTATATGGCTTAAAGCTATTTTTGGCAGTTGGTTTTCTCAGAATCATGCTTCTATAACCAATTGATTAACTATCTATAATCACCAAAAAGTGGACAGGATCATTCATATGAATAATCAAGGCAAAATCAAGGCAATTGAATCGAAACAAGCATTTAGCCAATCAAAATTTAAATTAAGTCTTAATTCAATATAATTCAAAATCTAAAGCCAAAAGAGCAATTAAAAGCATTTAAATCAAGTGAAATTAAATCAATGTGCAATTAATCCAATTAATTGTATAGTTTGAATTAAATCAAATCAACCCATTCAAGGGGTACACATGGCTAAATAAATGAATTAAAATCAATTGATTAAATCCTAATTTCTCTGAACACCAAATGTGAGGAAAAAGCCTCAACCAATAGGATTTAAAGAAAGGAGCTCACATGGATCAAGCCAAAATGAATCTCAATCACTTAATTTGAAAGAGCATCTTGTCCACTCATCTTGTCTTCTTGTTCAAGGCTTTGAGGACACAATATTTAAATTGTCTTCAAAGGGTGGAACCAAAGACTCAACTCAAGCTTAATCATGATCAACTCTACCACACCCCCTACCCTTGCCAAATCCTATATAAGCAAGGCTAAATCACTCATAAAACAATCCACAAATTTGAGAATAACATCAAACCTCTTGAGAATTATAGCTAGAAAGGCAATTTAGAAGTTAATTGAGCATTTCTATTTGGAATTGAATTAATTAGCTTGCTTTATCACTCATTTCTCATTCTAGGACTGTCATTAATGGAGGCTTGCTGAGAGCTTCACATTAACACTCTTAGTTAGAGAGCCATAGGATGCTTAATTGTTCATTCATTTGCTAAATAGATTGCTATATTGTGGTTATTTAGTTTTTATTTCACTTATTGACAATACTAATTATATGAAGGTACAATTTCTAGTACACACTATCTCTAATCGAAAAGTTTTTGAAAATAAAATTTCAATAAATTTGTAAAATCGAGAACATAATTTTTTGCCCACCTACCATACCTTTTGCAGTGATCAGTCTTCCAACCAACGATTGTGGGGGGGGGGTAGGGGGTCAATTAATCCTATTTTTCTTGGCACATCAATCCAATAGGAGGGCATCATTAGTGATCATTTGCAACACACTTTTGGTGCATTATTATCAATTTCCATCTTTGCATCTATGTTATATTCTCTTGCATGAGCTATGTTTTATACACACTATTATAAAGTATCATTTTTCTTTATACTTTATCATTGGTGACATCTTTGATGTAATCCTCATACTTAGTAGATTATGAGTTATCTTATGAGACTTGGTACATGGCTCGAGTCTAGACTTAGAATTTACTAATCTATCATTGGCAAGTATCTAGTTGATGCCACTAACTCATTTGATATCAAAATATGATGAAAATTTATGATGAAATATGGATTTTTTAGGTTTTGTCAGATCTTCTGAGGAAAAATGTGTTATGTTTTTTTTAAAGAAATGCATGAAATTCATCAGAATTCTGATGATGTAGGGCTTCGTCGGAAGTTTGACAAAGCTTTTGTTGCAAGTCTGGTGAAACATAAATTTTAAAAAATAAAATTAAAAAAAAACCCTTAGGGTTAGCCAACATTAATTTTTTGTATATATATACTTGCGCGGACAATGTTTACCGTACTTGCAAAAATATTTTGCTAGGTTTCTAAAGGTTATAGACTGAATTTTTTGTAGTCTAATTTTGTTGGATGTAAAGAAAAATCATGTCAAATAATATTAGTCAAGAACAAAACAAAGAGAAAATTGCTAGATTGTGGTCTACATTGAAAAGAAAAGGTGATGGGAAATGTTATTGTCCCTACAATAATTGCAAGGGCTTAAAGACAAGAAGACTTTTAATCACAGCAACTGAGAAACATTTTAGACAACATGGTCACATTGAAGGGGGGCATGGTTATTGTTCATTGGTAAGTTGTTTATTATATGTTTTTATATTAATTATATTTGTAATGTTTATGTTTAGATCATGATCATTGTTTATTTTTGTTGATCATTATTATATAGGTGGGGCACCCTAGGGAACCTGATATGGACTATCATGGTTTAGAGAATGTGGTTTTCCATAAAGTGGAGGAACATGGAGGTGTGAATATTGAAGATGAAGTTAATGATCCTATGGAAGAAGATTATCACACACTAGAAAACACAGTTGAAGATGATAGTACAAATACATTGATCCATGACACATTTAGTATTGGCACAATTGATTATGATGATCAAGATGACTTTGATATTTTTCATGATTTACCTATACTTGAGAAAGCATACACACCCCTTTATAAAGGCTCCCAAACAACTCTTCTCTCTACTGTATTGTTGTTGGTGAACTTGAAGGTTATGAATGATTTTCCAACATAACAATCTCATGTATGTTAAGGTATGTCATATATGCCATATTTTTTCATCTATTTTTGTTGTTATTTCATCACTAGTAAATAAATGGTAGATTATGTATCATTAATATTCTTTATATTAACAAATTATTTTTTTATGGTAGATTGTTAGGTCAATTTTTGTTACCACCATCAAATATTCTACCTCTCTCATACCAGGATTTATCTGTCATTATGAAAGAGATTGGAATGGAGTATCAATCAATAGATGCATGTCTCAATGATCATATTATATATCATAAACAAAATGAATTTGCAACAGAATGCTCAGAATGTCATATCAGTAGATATCAAATAGATCAACTAACAAAAAAGGTATATCACAAGGTTCTTTGTTATATTCTCATTATTCCACGTATGCAACAATTATTTAGGTGTGAAATCTTAGCACAATTTATGGATTACCATGCACGAAATAGAAGAGGAGATGCCATTCTTTAAATGCTTGTGGATGGTTCTACATTTAGGGACATAGAGGAAAAATGGATAAACTTTAAAGAAGAACCTCACAATCTCAAGCTTTCATTGGCATCAGACGATGTCAATCCATTTGGAGAGATGAGATCTAATTACTTAGTGTGGCCTATTTTTGTTATTCATTATAACAATCCTCCATGGATGTCAATAAAGAGGGAGAACATAAAATTGGAAATGATTGTTCCAGGTATTTATTTCATTTAATACTCATGTACATTAAATTATATATATTGTAGTGAAATGGTTATAATAATTACGTAATGTTTACGTTCATTCAACTAGCTAAGTACCAAGTTAAACATACGAATGTATATATCTAGCCTCTTACCGACGAGTTACTCAAGTTATAGAATGGTGTCACTATATATGACATCTCTAGACCAAGAGGACAAAAATAATTTCAATTCCATGCAATGCTTGTATGGAGAATTCATGATGCCCCAGGGCTAACACATTTTTGTGGTATGTTATAAAGTTCAACTTGCACACTTTAAAAATATTTAATTTTATAAAGTATATATCATGCATTTTTTTAAATAATCTATTCAATATATATAATTAAAAATATATATACATTTTTAATCCAATTAAACATGATCTTGTGGGTCTTCAAACTAAGAGAAAATTTGCATGTCCAATTTGTGGTCCAAAGATGAAATCTCATCATTTAACAAGTTTAGGAAAGCAAGTGTTTGATGAGTATAGGCACTTCCTCCACAAAAATGATAAGTATCAAACTACTAAAAAACATATTTTCAATGGGAAACAAGAGACTACATCAAAACCATGAAGAATGACACCTCACCTAGGGAAGTTGAAATATAGTAGAATTAATCGTCAAGGTAAAGTCTTTCAATCAAATTGTTTACCTATCATATATGATATGTTTGGAATTTATATATTTATATTGTGTTTTTCTTACTCATGACGTAATTGACAATGATTGTCATTGTTAATGTTGTGGTTCCGCAACACACGCCCCATTTCAAGCACTTGGCCAAATGCAGAGCCCCCCTTTTTTTCACTTTTAGTTTCTTTGAGGGACCCTTATAGTTGATTTGATGAGGCATCTGGTGAGTAAGATTATGAGCCTATGTACTCCCAATATTTGGATGCCAGTTGAATCAACTTTTGGTGTTTTCCCCCTTCTTTTCTTTTCCCCTTTTTGGCTTTTTTTCTTCTTTTGTTTTTTGTTTTTTAGAGTTAGTTTTTTTCCTTGCTTATAGACTTAGTCGCTCTAGTTTAATTTCCTATTTTCAATAAAGATTGTTGACGAGGAATCCTTTGTAGTTTTAGAACTGATAATCTCAATGTGGCATGTTATGAACTGACAAGTAAGAGAAATTATTCGATGGGATTGACTTGCAGCTGTATAAAGATTAGGACAAAGATAATTTATATTCTACCAAGAATATCATTCAACAATCCATGGAATTGTGACCACGGTGAACACCTAGGATGATTTGCAACAAATTTTTTATGTCAAGGAAGATATGAGAGAGATAATGGATCATATCTAAGATTCAAGAGTTTGGCTCTAAGATGTCTTCATTCTGGAATTGGAAACAAAAACATTTTGATTTTATGAAGTTTCCCAATTTTGTCGTAAGTTTAGAGTTCAAAGGTTCGAGATTCAAAAATTTGGAGTTTAGAGGTTCAGAGTTCAAAGTTAAAAAGTTTGCAAGTTCAGAGGTTTAGATTTCGGATTTCAGAGGTTTGGAGTTTAGAGTTTGAAATTCAAAAATTCAAAGTTTGAAGGTTCGAAGTTCAGAGGTTCAGAGTCTGAATTAAGGTAAAAATTCCTCACAACCTCGAAAGCACAAATTTTTTTATGGACTTAGCCATTTTTTGGAGAACCAAATTTTGTGGACTTCAAAATTTTCTCTCTCAAGTTTTTAGGAGTTTCAGAGTCCAAAAGGCCAAAATTCCTCACAACTTTGAAAGGCCAAAATTCCTGGACAATAGTTTTGTGGACTTGGTCATTTTTTTTCAAGATGTCTTTTTCAGAGTTGGGGTCGGGGTCCAAAATTCCTGGGTCATTTTGACATAAAGATATTTTACATAAAAGGTTCATTCTAAACCAGATTGCATGCATGTTTGAGGTCATTTTTGCTTGACTAGAAGATATCAATCAGTTTCACTCACAAAGAGGATAAAAATGAAGATTCTAAGGAAGAACTCCAATGATAAGAAAAACACTCTAGTTCAAGAACGACGGAACTCCAACTCTAATCTCTTGTTTACCTAACAGATTCAGCTTGATTTTCTTCTTTTTAACAGAATGCATGTGGATTGAATCCATGCAGGGTTGTTTAGAGCTCGCCTAGGAGTATTTTTCTTTTAGTAAGCTTTAAATTAGATTTTAAGTTATTTCCAGTTTATTCCATAGCTGAAACCCTAGCTATGAATTTATTGTTTTAAAAAAGTGAAGTGCTATTAAAGGCTTCAAAACAATGTAATAAAGGTCGATTAATTTTGCAATACAACTATCTACAATTGGTGCTCCAATTATGGTGTGCAAATTTATGCTATCTTTGCAAAGTTCTTGAATGTGTGATTTCTCATTCTTTTATTTCAAAGAACCGATTGATTGTATGGTGATTATAATATGTGAATCTATTTATCTGGTGTTTATAATTTTTGCATTACCTTGTTGTGACGAGTTATTGGGAAAATTTATCATCAGTGCCTTCAAGATAAACTTGTCTCATGTGTGTGTACATTCATAGTAGCTTCATGATTTGATGAATTTTGACAAATCTTACATCTGTGTTGATTACCTTTGATGACTGCATCTGCAAAGCCAGGGTTCTAAGTAATTCTAACTATGTTTTGTGGGTTTCCTTCATTTTTGTGATAATTTAATTTGCAATATTATGCAATGGTGGTTTATGTCCATTAGGAATTACTTTTTGAAATTTTCTTCAATTCTTGTTAGCTTACTCTTTTTCCATTTTTTATGAAATCGATCATAATAAACTAAATTAAATTCGCATGTTAGTAAATTGCATTTCATTTAAAAGTTTGAAAATACAAAAAAAAGATTATTTGTTGAAGATTGTTTTGCAGCCTCTTCAAGAATCGAACCAACAAAGGCCTCCTCATAAACAGTTTCACATTTATCTTCGACTGAGCTATTCATACGATTGAGACCCAACCTAAAGGAACCTTGGGAGTGATTTCATAATTCTTTCAAGAGGAGAATTTTCACTCCAAATTCCTAGCTGTTGTCTCATGTAAAAACAACGCTCAATAGAAGTGGCACTAGAAGGAGGGCCTAAACCAAAAGTTTTCATGGTTATAATCACACTAAATATATTGGATCTTGGGAAAATCTAGTTTCAATGAATAGTTTAATGTGTATACTAGGAGGTCTCCATGAGATTCCTTCACATGCATATAATAGGATTCCTTTGTTCTTAAAAAATAATGAACAAAATGATACAAATCATGTCATGATTTGCAAGGATCTAATGCTTTTTCTTAAAATTGAACATGAAGATGTTGTTTGCAATCTATTTGTCAGGACATTTCAAGGTGTAGCACTTCAATGGTATGGAAGACTCCCTTCCAATTCTATTTTCTCATGGGTTGAATTCAAGTTTTTGTTCTTAGTTCAAATTGATCCCAATGTGAGTTCACAAGATTCACTATTTTATTTTTCTACTGTAAGGACACCTCAAGAGTCCATTGCCCAATTTCATCATCTATTTCTTCTCATGTATCAAAGGGTTCAAGATTCAAAAAGGATGGTGCATGATTCAATGTTAAAAGAACATTATTTATGGTGTTTGGATGTCTCATTTGCAAGCACAATTATATATTTTTGCAAGATTGATACCTTGCATGATGCATTCAACAAGGCTATTTTTTTGGCACAATATGGAGGTGATGTTACAAATGGTATGAATGGTCCCGATGGAAGTTTCAATATGCAATTGATTGATTATTGTCAATCATTGAAGCTCTATGTCAACCTAATGAATACATCAAATCAACTTCAATCATATCATTTAACCAATTACAACATGCCTGATATCCAAATGATGCAATCAACCAATCGAAAGAATCAAATCAATCACTTTCAAGATCATAGTTGGGGTCAAAATTCCCATATTAGAACCATGGATGTAAGTATATTGCCTCCCAATGATGCTCATTTGACCGTATTGTCATATTATAGTTATACTCCAACATTGAATGCACCAAATCATGTTGGTCAGCCATATGAGAATGATAAGTTGTACAATAATGAAGATGAAACAGGTCTAAAGTCTGATTGCAATCAAGAATTCAAGTTACCAAATGATTTTTCCACAAAAATTAGTCATGAGGTATCAAGTAATGATGACTAAATCCAAGAGGATGAGACACATTCAATGTTTCCCTAGAAATATGGCCACAAAATATCAAGTACAAAATCTTTGACATATTCACAAAATAATTTTGATGTCTCTTTTGATTGTAGACACCTAAAATCCCTTTACTAAATAAAAACATTTTATTTTGCAAAAATCCTTGATGACATCATCATTTATTAATTGTAAAGAATAAAATAATGATAATAAAAATATGATCTTTTATGTATAGAGGAGTTGGGGAAGGTAAGATCTTCTTCTTAACCCAAAATTCCCAAAGGAAAGATCCAAATTGATTAACCACAAGAAAATGGTCAATGCATAAATGAATCAATCATTGAAGACTATGAAGAAAGAGGAAAACCTTATATTCCCTTTATGGATGAGAGTATTAAAATATTAATTTGAATTGAAGACAAATACTAACCTCAAAGTATAGTAGATTTGGAAATTGCTATTTTCTGGTGTTTGTACTAAGTTTTTGGAAATTTTGCAACCAGATCTGGAATGGAAACATAGAGATGGAAAAAACCCTTAAATATTTTCCTTTTCTAAACCAGGTCAACCTTGACCCAAATGAAGGTCAACCTTGACCCCTTTATGTCAACCTTGACTTGTGTTGGTCCGACAAAAAAATTGTTCATGAATCCTAAAAGTTTGCCGAAAAGGGTATTCGAATCTGCTTTGTAATTCATTGTTTCGCACCTATTCCTGTAAGAAAAATGGTTTTGTTGTGTGGATGAGGGGTTTTCCTTGGTCAAACCCTAATTTTGGAATTAACCTTGAAATATAAGTGGAATTGCAGTAATAAACAAAGTAAATGGAACAATTCACCTTGCTTATGTTGAAACCCTTGTGGAGGATTCGAATCCTTGAATCCACAAGTATGGATGCTCCAAATGGATGTAGAATAGGATGTAGGATCTCTCAAATCAATTTTCTTTAGATCTTCAACACCAATATTGAATGGATCTTGGAATAGGAAGAAGCTTGAATGGATATGGATGGAGAAATCTTCAACAAGAGGGCTCCATAGAGCTTGAATCCTTCAATGGCTACTAATGGATCTCCTTGATGAATTGGATCTTGAATGCTTGAATGCTTGAAGAAAGATGAATACTTGAATGCTTTCTTTCTCCTTATTTCTTGCTTCTTGATTGCTTGATTTCACTTGATTTGATTTTTCAATTATTGCTTTTGATGAATTAAAATGAGAGGAGGAGGCTTCCTTATATACTAGTCTAGGGCACAAACTTCTAGAGAGGCCGACATAGGATAAATAAATTCCCATTAAACCTATACCCTTATAAGTGGATCTAAATTAAATATCATTTAAGAGTTTATCGTTTCGAAGCCCAAAACAGCCGACTTAGAAGTGGGAAATAAATCTTTCTGAAACCTGACATCCGAAAACTTTTAGAATTTGAAATTTGAACCCTGGATCAGGGTCGAGGTTGACCCTGACCTAGGTCAGGGTTGAGGTCAGCCTTGACCCTGAGGTCAAGAACCTCAAATTCTTAGAGTAGGATGCCAAAATTAGGTAGGAAATAAGAGGAAAACAGGGTAGGATAGGGGAAAAATCTAGACCCAAGTCAAAGACCCATTCAAGGAATTTGACATGACCCCAAACCACTTAATCGGAGGGCTAAACCAGTCCTAAATGGAAGTTCTTCCATTTTTTGATGATACATTAATTAATTAATTCATTTTTATTATCATTATCCCTTCTCCTATTTTAATTAAAGATATTCAATTAAAAGATCACTGCCAAAAATATTTAAATCCAATTTAAATATTTAATCCCCTATTTATTAAATTACTATTTAATAAATAAAGTCATAATCCTTAAATAAATTTATTTATTTATTTAATACTCAAAACCCTAGATATCTTCTAGAAAACCCTAAACCTATCCTCACTTTCCTAATCACTCCCTAAAACTGCTTAGAGGGGGGTTCCTAACCCTCTTAGTCTAAACCCTTATCCTTTGACTTCTGGTCAACCCCCTCAATAATGAGCCTTACATGCTCATTAATGGCCCCTTACACCCTCATTTATGGCTCTTACAACCATAAATGAGAGCCAATGTCTCTTCTTCCACCATTTTCCCTAAGAATACTTCCCTAGTGTTGCTCACACATGTGTGAGAAACCCTTAACCCTTATCCCCTTGACCATACCTCTAACCATACCCCTAACTCTACCCCTAACCCTGACTCTGACCATAACTCCCCTTTCTACCCCAAGCCCTTAATCAAATCCTATAAATACTCCTCATTCCAAGAGCAATTTACCAATTCACATCATATCATATTAGGCATTGTTATCATGTTCATTTTCATCTAGACTTAACTTAATTTCTAGTATTGTTAATTTAGTTCATTTTTATGCTTTCTAGCTCACTCTAGCTTAGCATAATGGATTGAATCTAGTTTATTTCAAGAAATACTAATAATTTTCATTAATATCATATCACACTTATCTTTTAGTTAAAATAAACCTTGCATAAGCATTCATAGCTTAGAAACTTCATCTAGCTTCATTTGGATCCTTGAGCCTCTAGGGGAAAAATAGGTTCACCATACCTAGTTTTGTGCTATTATGGGGTATCCATGGTTCCTAAATTATCCTAATCCTTCCTAAAAAAAATTGGGGACATGCTTGTTGTGTTTTGAGAGCACACCCACATCCCTAATATAAGAGCAAATCAAACTGTGATAGGGTGCTCCCTTTTCAACTCTATTTGAGGTGTCCTGTGAATGGTTTTTCTATATGTTTGGTATATGCTGCTTGTAACTAATGTTTGACTATCTACGCATGTTTCGAATAGGTTAGGTTCACATCGATCAAAATGATATTGAAAAAGATTCACATGACAAAGACACAAATAATGATTGTTGGGTGGATATTCCACTTGGACAAAGTAGACTAAATGAGAAGTTGGAAGAATTGGGTATTTTTATGTCATTATTAGATTTTGCATGGATGGATGGATGTAGGATACACCTCAAAAATCAACACAGTGGGATAGATTGCCATGTTTTTCTTGGGAAAATGGATTTCTATTTAAAAGGAAATATGACTATTGAAGAGGTATTAATTCCTATAGCAGATCATTGGGATAGTCAATCAAGGAAGGAAGATAATGAACATGATAAAGTCCATGAGACTTTGGGAGATATGGTCTTTCCTAATGAGAAAGATAAGGTGACCATCATACAAGAGAATGATGGTGAGAGAATTCAAAGTGAGGAAGAGAATAAAGTTATAGACACATTCATAGACATTTTCATAGCAAGTGAAAGTGAAGAAGTATATTCTCATGAAATAATAAGTGATGATTCCCTTTATTGTTTCAATGCTAATCATAATGGAACCTGTAGACATGGAAAATTGGCCAAAGGCTTAAATCAATCAAAAGGTGCATCAAATCATCAAATAATACGAAAAATCAATAAATGGAACAAAGGAAATTTAAATCAAAGGAAAATTCAATTAAATGATTAAATGATTAAACAAAGCTTGAAAAGGGGAAAAACACTAAGAAATTGATTAAATTCAATTAATGACATAGTTGTTGAAATGAAAAATCAAAATGAACCTCTTACCCTTCATGGCTAAATTTAATTACTTTAATTAATTAATAAATATAAATTCTCTCAACAAAGGAAAAAGGAGACAAAATGGACACAAATCACTCACTTTTGTTGAAATGGTCCAGCCTTTTGAAACCATTTAAATGTTTGTCCCCCCATTTAGGGACAAAGCAAAGCCAATTGACCTTACCCAAGCATAACCATGGTTATCTCACTCTACCCCCTACCCTTGGGAAAATCTTATAAATAGAAGGCATTTTGAGGCATTATTCATCCACTCCATATCTTTGAATTGCAGCAAAGCTCTTGCAATTTGCATCCACATCACTCAATTAGCATTTTCATTGATAATTAGCTTCATTTGTTGACCATTTTGTAGATTTTCTTATCAAATAGAGCTAGAATTTGATAATTAGATCTAGTTTGCATATCATTCTTAGTTCAATTCTCATAATTAGAGTGTCGCTAGTGAGGATTTTGCAGCTGAGAGCCTCACTTACTACTTCAATTTAGAGAACTATGAGATGTTGATAGATTAATTGTGCATTTGTTAGATTATTTTGCTCTAATTCTTGTTGTTCTTAGTTAATCTTGTAATTTCATGAAGGTGTAAATCACTCACACACAAATGGCACCCACCGTGGGGCTCTAGGCCTCAAATTCATCATAATTTCCACGTTATTTGCAAAATTTAGGCTAGAATTGCATGATTTTGCTCACTGTTTGTAGGTTACAGAAAAGAAATCATGCCTGCCGGTAAAGAAGTCATGCCTAAAGCAAAGAGATGTCGTGCACAGAAATTAAAATGTCACCTGGAGTCTGAATGATCACGCTTTTCAGCCTGCAGAATCACGCTTCTAGCGAAAGAAATCACGCCTGCAGAAATCAAATTCTCGCGTCACGAACAAGCAGCTGATGCCTTTGGTCATTTAGATGTCGCCTGGATAGAATTAAAAGCCGCAGCCGAGGATTCATTTTACGCCTGGTGTAAAGGGACTTCCCTGCCTTGCTCATTTAATTTCTCGCTTTGAGTATTTTAAATGTCGCTTTGGATTAATGAAATGTCACTTCTCTGAATTAATTTGTCGCGTCTAATAAATAGTTCACGCGTTATTTTAATTTGATATCACACGTAATTATTTTAATCTCGCTTGAGCCCCTTATGGTGACGCTCATAGTTAAAGTAATTACGTCTTTATTAAATTAGATCTCGCGTTTAGCATGGAAAATGTCGCCTGGTTTAGCATTTATATTGTAGCAGAGTAATTACTGTTGTCGCGTGTATTAAAGATTTCACACATTTGCAAAATTTGATATCGCACTTGCCTATTTTAATCTTGCTTGAGCCCCTTTTGGTGACGCTCGCGGTTAAAGTAGTCACATCTTTGTTAAATTTTATCTCGCCTGTAGTCTGGATGATGTCGCCTAGCTGTATTTTCTCTATTTTGTCAAATTTTTTAAAATGATGACTGTATGCTAACTTCACTGTCATTTTTTTTTTGTCTCAGGAGCATGGTCTGTCATAAGAAAGTGCAAAAACTAGAGAGAAGACATAACCTAGAGGAGAAATTGATCTCTAAAAGGATAAGGAAAGAAAATCGGGTACATTCTACCTTTGTTCTCAACAATGATTTAGAGAAAGAAGTAGAATTATATGCTAAATACTTTGCTGTTGTAGATGCTTACAAACGAAAATATGTCTCATTAAATTGAGAATTTAGTCCTTAAGTTTGTAAGGATTTTGCAAATATTTTGGTAAAAAGAATCAAAAGCATAATCAATTATATCATTTTAAGCTTTGATTTTGGTTTCCCCTCACTTTGTTTGTATTGTGCTGACTAACTTGTTGGTGGAGGGAACGTTTTGCTAAGGTAAGAGAAGGATTTGGAGAGAAAATGAAAAATCTACTACTTAAAAATGCGCCTAGCCTTTGCTAGCATCGTTTGAGGTATTTCTCTCATCAAGCTTGCACTTCCCTTAAATTGTGGCATTTTCAAAGTTCAAAACATAGTTTAATCGTAAAAGGAAAAAAATAAACACTTCAATTCTAAGAACCCCTTTGTCATGGGGTTGAAAAAAAACAAAATTGATTGTGAGTGTTTGGGATAAGGGAAAAGCAATAGGGATATGCTCTTCACTCTTTGAGTGAATCAAATTCCCAAACTTGCTCTACCAAATCCACTTTTCATGCTTTCAAATGAACATGTTTAAAACTTAGTGGGCTCACCTCCCGAGATTGCCTTAGAAGGGCCGGTGAAAGGGACAGCCCAAAGTGGGATACACTTGCTTTTGCCGTGAGAATCTGACCCACTATAAAATGAAATGCGGGTATCCTTAATGGGGTACACGACAAAAAGGATTTTAGCTCTTTCGAACTTCCTCTAGTAGTCCTAATGGATTGCGCAAAATCATACTTTTGTGCGTGTGGGAAGCCCCTTAACATATTTAGGGGATGAAAAGCTAAGATCTATTTTGAACGGAAAACTTACTACATAACGGTAAAATAGCAAAACTACCTATTAGAGCCATGTTTACGAACCCATTATGTGCTAGGTAGATTGTGTGGAAGCTATTCTTGTGTTTAAACCTGTGAAAATGTTCAAAAATATACACATTAGAGCATTCTAGGGATATGGTACCCAATTGATGTGTGTGTTGAGATTGTTTTTATTTTCAAACAAGATATTCCAAATTTAGTGATCAAAACACCATTAAAATTTTAAACCATTTAAAATTGATCAAAAACTTTTACCTTATTCCAAAAATAGCTTATCAAGAGAAGAAAGTCAACATACCCTTAAAGTTTGTTCATGCCTGTTATTACAAGGTCACTCTCTATAAGGAAAGCATTACAAACATACAGGACCTACAACGGAGAAGAGCTCCCATTTCCAAAGAACACTTTCATTACTTCACGAGTGACTGAAAAACCTGCTAAGGCAAAGGACATTAACAAGATGTTTAGCGGTACCCTAGGAAATATCGATCCCAACAACCAAGGGAACAACATGAATGGGGGTATAGATCCTAACAACAATCAAGGGAACAATATGAATGGGGGTATGGATCTTAATAACAATCAAGGAAATTCTAATAATGGAGGAAGAGATCCTAATTCTCAAGAGGCAAATTCACAAGGCAACAACTTATTTCCTCCTCATACTACAAACTTACCCCCAACTGCGGAAGAAGCCACGGTTGAAAGAGCATTAGAGGCAAGACAATGTCCTTATTTCATAGAACTAATGAAAAATACCATGCTTATGGATAAAGAAAAACACTTCATGGACTTAATACAAATGGAGGTAAAGCTACCTAAAGATTTTGACATAGAGCAATTAAAGCCCAAGGAAATAGAAGATCCTATGGAAGCAATAAGGGAACAATTCAAGGCATTACAAATGGAAATTGACAGTTTGAAACAAAACGGGGCTCCTAAGCCTTTCTCTATTGAAACATTATGTCCTTTTCCATTTGATAAGAGTTTGGTCATGGTGCCTTTTCCCATAAATGTAACATTTCCTAAATATGAGAGGTATGAAGGAACATCTAACCCACATGATCATCTTTGGGGGTTTTGTGCATTGAGTCTTGAATTCATGCATGAATCAACCTATTTAATGAGACTATTCCCAAGAAGCTTGGGAGGAACGGCCATGGATTAGTTTTCAAAACTACCATCCGGCATAAAATCCTTTGAAGAGTTAGCTTCTAAATTCATGACTCATTACTCTTATAACATCAAACATGAGGTCACAATGATAACATTATGTAACACGAAGCAACAATATGGAGAAGCCTTTCTCACATTCTTGCAAAGATGGAGGATTGCATTTGCTAGATATCCAAGAAGTGTACCGGAGAAAGAAAAAATGGATATCTTTATTAACAGTTTAAGAAGCGAATTGAATTATAGACTAAGGATGAAATGCCCTAAAACCTTCCAAGATTTGATTGATAATGGAATTACAACGGAAGAAGTGTTGATCAAGAGTGGAGAGTTGAAATTGTACAAGGAAAATAAGAATAACTCTAACTCCAACAACAACAATACCAACAATAACAACAATCCAAATAAAAGTTGGTACAACAACAATAGCCGTTATGCTGCAAAGAATAACAACAAAGGCATTGTTAATGATGGTGTAGTGGAATCCAGCAACTTGAAGGTGATTCCATTTGCCCTTACAAAGACACCAAATCAAGTGAATAATACTAATCAAGCATATAATGCACCTTCCAACAACAACAACAACAATGCCAACAAGAATAATCAAGGAAACAAGGATCAAAATAGCAAGTATGATAAGTATTTGAAGCCCACTCCTGCAAGACACTTTACACCCTTGGGAGAATCACTTGAAACTGCATTAAAGGCTCTCATAGCTAACAATGTTATTACATTACCTGCTATTAAGCCTTATGAACCAGACCACAAGCCGGGTTGGTGGGATGCTAAGCATCATTGTGAATATCATAGGATTCGAGGGCACACTACAAATGAATGTCTACAATTAAAGAATGTGGTGCAAGACTTGATAGATAATAACATAATCACTATTGATGGACCCCAAAATAATGAAGATCATACGGCCTTCAAACAACCTTTTTACAAACATGATAAAGGTGAGTCATCAAATGGCAAGAAACAAAGTGCCAATAATCTCAACTTTGCGCCATCATATGATCATATTGTTAATGCTATCATCATTAATGAATAGCCTCAAAAGGAAGCAACAAATGTCATTACAAGAGGGCAAAATTCTAGAATGACTTTACAAGGGATAGTCCCTCAAAACACCAATCTCCCACCATCCAACATTGTGGTCAAACAACCTCCTACAGTAGCAAGGCCTTATAGTTTGGTGGACCAATTGCAACGTACTCCAGCACAAATCTCAATCTTAGAGTTATTGAAGTTGTCACCAAATCATAAAGAGATTTTGGAAAAATCTTTGGAAGAGACACATGTTTCTACTACCTTAGGGGAAGAAAAATTTCAAAATATGGTAGGACATCTTGTGGCTCCTCATTGTCTTTCATTTTCCGATCAAGATGACATGTCTATAACTCATCCTCAAAATTTTCCATTACATATAGAGGTTTTGATCGAAAGGCATAGAGTCAAAAGAGCCCTTATTGATGGAGGGGCTGGCCTTAACATATGCACATTGAGTCTTGTAAAATTCTTAGGTCTATCCGAGTCTTGCATTGACCCTACAAAGAAAATCACCATAAAAGCTTATGATGAAGCTGAAAGAGCTTCTAAAGGCATGATTGTGTTGCCCATCCAAGTGGGACCAGTCAAGAAGGAAACCAAATGTCAAGTGTTGGACATGAAATTAACTTATAACATCTTATTGGGAAGACCATGGATTCATGAGATGCAAGCTGTCCCATCCACATACCACCAATGCATCAAGTTCCCATACATGGGTGAAGAAATCACAGTTGGAGGAGACTCAAATCCATTTCAATATTGTAATGCACTCAAACCCTTGCATGAATTATACATTCCACATAATCGTGAAGGAGTTGTTCCAAGAATCACCAATGATGATGCACAAAATCCTCTTCAAGCTAGCTCAACTACATCAACTAAGGGCAAAGAAAAAGTGAGCTACGAGGGTCCAAATGTGATGGAAAGTCCATATGTGGCACCTAAATTGGAGACAGTGATCTACAAACCTACTAAAGAGGAAAAAGAACAAGCTAAAGCAGCTCATTATCAATACATGAGTGAGATGATGAACAAATTTGACAAACAATGCAAGATTAGTTCAAAAGGGGTAGGAGAATATTCAGTTTCTCTATTTGACATGCCCATGTCTCCCAAATCACATGGAAAACCCTCAAAAGAACATCTTCCACATAAGTATAATTCTTATTTTGTGAGGGAAGATAGCAAAGCAACATGGGATAAGGAAGAGGATGATGTCCTTCAATGGCTTTATCATGATGAGGATGGTACCTTAGACACTCCCATGGAAAGAATTCAGCATGTCAATATACAAACAGAACAATATGGGAAAGGATTTGATATTATGCAAAAGATGGGATACAAAGGAAGAGGACCCCTAGGCCAAAGAAATAGAGGATTATTAGAACCTATTGAACCTATTTGGAGGGCAAGTCATGAAAAATCCGGAGTAGGTTTTCAATATAAGGGAGAAAGTTCAAGTCCAATGCATGATTTTCATCCTCAAATAAATGCATTAGAATCCAAAGGAGATAGTGATGACTCTAGGGATTACGAATGGGATACTTTATTAGATGAGTCATGTCAAGATAAAGAAGTCATTGCTATACATACTTATGCAAAAATCCCAAAACAAGATGCTCCAATTAATGAAGAATCTCCTATTCAAAGGCCTAATATAGAACAAGCATCTAGTAGTGGAGCATGGATAGAAACATTTTGGACACCTTCAGAGGAGGGAAATTCAAACCCTAGTTTTAACCCGCTTGTGGCTTTTCCCACATTGTTTCCTGTAGAGGTCGACGAGGATTCAAGCGAAGGGGACTTTGACCCTGCTTCCATGGATCATCTTGAGGAAGTGCACATCATAGATCTAAATGATACAATGTATGAACCCTCAAACGAAGTCATGTCCATAAATCCTATTGATGATACCTTACCCAATAACTCCTTAATTTTGATACATCCAGACCTCATTGATTGGGATCAAACTGAACCACATGACTTACTTTACTTCCCAAATGACCAAGCAACAAACCAATACCTCAATGCGGTTGAACCCTCTTTCACCAACGAACTCAATATGGACATGATGACAACAACAAGGGTCCAATCTCTTAGTCAAAAAAAGAAAAAAATAAAAAATAAAATAAAAATGAGAAGTTCTATTTGTGAAAACCCAACTGTGGCACCATTAGAACCAAAAACAATGAAAATAAAAGACGTTTCTTTTGGTGAAAACCCAACTGTGGCACCATTAGAAGAGATATTGGACACTTTGCCTGAACATGAAGAAGAAAGGTCATCTATTCTTATAGAACCAACGGAAAAAGTTAACATTGGTACAGAACTAGAGCCAAAGGTTGTACACTTGGCTGCATCACTTACATCTCTTGAAAGAGAGGACTTTATCAAATTCTTCCAAGAACAACAAGTAAATTTTGCATGGTCATATGCCGATATGCCCAGACTGGATCTTGATTTCATAATGCATCATTTGAATGTTAGACCCGGAGTTAAACCTGTGAAGCAAAAACTAAGGAAAATGCACCCACATGTGGCTCTCCTAGTCAAGGCAGAATTGGAAAAATTGTTAAAGGTGGGATTCATAAGAACAATAGCATATGTTGACTGGATCTCTAACATTGTGCTGGTTACTAAGCATGATAAATCTATCCGTGTGTGTACGGATTTCAAAGATTTAAACCTTACATGTCCCAAAGATGACTTCCCATTGCCAAGCATTGATACCATAGTGGATTTGACAGCAGGTCACGCAATGTACTCATTAATGGATGGATTTAGTGGCTACAACCAAATCAAGATTGCTCCCAAAGACCAAGAAAAGACAACATTTACTTGCCCTTGGGGTACTTTTTGTTGGAATGTCATGCCCTTCGGTTTAAAAAATGCTGGAGCTACATATCAAAGGGCCATGACAACTATTTTCCATGACATGATGCACACTTTCTTAGAAGATTATGTGGACGACATTCTAGCAAAATCCCACAATAGAGAAGAGCATTTACAAATCCTAAGAAAAATATTAATTCGGTTAGAACAATTCAAAGTTAGATTAAACCCAAAGAAGTGTGCCTTTGGTGTCCAATCCGGCAAGTTATTGGGTTATATAGTATCAGCAAAAGGCATTGAAGTTGATCCTGAAAAAGTACAAGCCATTCTAGAAATGGAGATTCCAAGAAATATTAGCCAAATGAGGTCACTACAAGGAAAGATTTAATCAATAAGGAGATTTATCTCTCAATTAGCAGAAAAGTGTCACTCCTTCACCAGATTGTTACACAAGGACACTACATTTATGTGGGATGAAGAATGTGATAAGGCCTTCGCTACTTTGAAGACTTATTTGATAAACCCACCTATTCTTATGTCACCTATCAAGGGTAAAGAACTGTTGTTATACATATCAGCCACAGAAAGGTCTCTAGGCATATTGTTGGCACAAGAAGATGAGCAAGGAAAAGAAAGGGAAATCTACTATCTTAGTAGAACCTTAATAAAATATGAACTCAATTATTCATTCATGGAAAGAGCATGTCTAGCAGTGGTTTTTGCATCTCAAAAACTAAGACATTATATGTTGATGCATAAGATCAAATTAATTGCCAAGATTGATCCTCTCAAATACTTGCTAAGTAAAACTGCCTTAACAGGTAGAATAGAAAAATGGGTCATGATCCTAAGTGAATTTGACATTGAATATGTTGATAGAAGAGAAATTAAAGGACAAGTGATAGCAGATCACTTAGCAGATAACCCAATGGAGTCTACACAAACCATGCAAATTGAATTTCCAGATGTAGAAATTGTCAACATAGAAGCAAAAACATGGAAATTATATTTTGATGGATCTTACACACAAGGAGGTTCTGGAGCAGGTATATTATTGGTTACCCCTCAAGGGTACACCATTCCAAAGTCCTATAAACTCTTATTTCCATGCACCAATAACATAGCGGAATATGAGGCATTAGTCATTGGCATCAAAATGTCTTTGGAATGGAATATTGCAGAATTACAAGTGTATGGAGATTCCCAACTCATAATCAATCAGGTTAATAATGAATACAATACCAAAGACATAACATTGATGAAATATAAAACCTTGATTGATGGATGGAAGAAGTACTTTACTTTGATCACATTTGAACAGATTCCAAGAGAAAAGAATAGAGTAGCAGATGCCATGGCTACCTTGGCTTCATTGTTACAAAAACCAGATCAAAATGAGAAGTATGAGTTCTTGGTGGAAGAGTTGGTAAAACCGGCATTCAACCTTCCTAACACCCAAATTGTTGCTCTTTTACATGGACATGACTCTCCTTGGTATGGACCCATCTATACTTACCTTAAAGACCAAGTACTCCCCATAGACCAAACTCGTGCCCAAAAATGCAACTTCATACGCCAAGCCGCCCGTTACCTAATTCTTTTAGACACATTGTATCGTAAGGGTCTTGATGGGACGTTACTTAGATGTCTAGAGGAAGAAGAGTCTAAGTTAGCTTTACGCGAGGTCCACGAAGGCATTTGTGGGTCACACTCAAGCGGTCTTAATCTAGCTAAGAAAATCCTTCGTTTAGGGTACTTTTGGACAACATTAGAAAAGGATGCTTGTCAATTTGTAAAGACATGCAGCAAATGTCAATATCATGGTAATATGATACATGCACCGGCTCAAGAATTACACCCATTCATTACACCATGGCCTTTTTATCAATGGGGTTTTGACTTGATTGGAATCATACATCCTCCATCTTCAAACGGACACAAGTATATCATCACAGCAATAGAATACTTCACCAAATGGGTGGAAGCAGTTCCATTAACAACAGCAACTGGCAAACAAATTTCAATGTTCATTTTGAACCACATAATTTGCCGCTATGGTATTCCACATGCCATTATCACGGATAATGGGAAACAATTCAAAAATCAGGATATTGATGAACTTTGCATGACATTTCACATTACACATCATTCATCATCCATTTATTATCCACAAGGCAATGGACAAGCTGAAGCAACGAACAAAAATATCCTCAAAATATTAAAAAGATCAGTTAACAAATCAGGAAGAGATTGGCACGTGCAAATAAATCCTGCACTATGGGCTTACAGAACTAGTATCAGAACACCTACAGGAGCCACCCCATTCTCTTTAGTCTATGGAACCGAAGCAGTTCTACCATTAGAAGTTGAAATTCCATCTCTACGGGTTTCATTAAGAGGATTGATCACTGATGAGGATTATAGGATTGCCAAACTACAACAATTGGAATTGTTAGAGGAACACCAGACTCAAGCTTATGAGCATTTAAGAGTTTATCAAAATAGGATTGCACGCAATTACAACAAACACATCAAACCAAAAACTTTTCAAGTAGGAGACTTAGTACTAAGAGAAAATCCCAAAAATCAAGCTGAAAGGGAAAAGAAAGGAAAGTGGGAAGCTAATTGGATAGGCCCATTTGTGATAGTGTCATCCTTTGGAACTGGAACATATAAGTTATCAGATTGTAATGGTGAAGAATTACAAGAACCCATAAATAGCATTCATTTGAAGAGGTTCTACACCTAAAGCAGATGAAAGAGTATAAAGAGTATTAGATGAGAGAGCATCATAATTATTGTACATAGTTGAAAAGGGATCTTGAAAATACCAAAAACATTTGAAAATGGAAAATCCAAAAACATTGGAAAAGAAGAAAGATAAAAAATAGTGGAAAATTGAGCATGAAGAAAGCAAAAACATTTGAAAAACTATCTCTTGGTGAAAACCTAGCAAATAGGCGCCAAGGTGATAAAGAAAAATACTAAAAAAAAAAAAAAAAAAAAAAAAAAAAAAAGCAAAAAAAGGAAAATACAAAAAAAAATGAAAAAGAGAAAAAGTGCCTTGGTGAAAACCTAGCAAATAGGTGCCTCGGTAGCAAAAAAAAGAGAGCACCCAAAGGTGAAAACTTGGCAACAAGCACTTTTGGTTCCCTTAAGTCATTTCTTTCCTAGTCACATGTGTACATAATGCATCTCATCATCCCATTTGTCTAAACCTTCATTGCATCCGTCATTTGTACATAGTCATAATAACATTTTGTAGCATCATCTTTGCATTGCCCAAAGTTGTCAAAACTGATACATCAAATACTTGGGGGCAGCATAAACGGATTGGAAAGTGGGTACCTCAAAAAAGGATTCAAATGAGCAACATTCAGTCACAAGCAGAAAGGGATCAACATTTTCAGAAGAGAGATCAGATTTTTGTAAATCTTTGATTGATATCATTGTTTACTAACCAAGAAGTTGACTACCACAACAAAATCCTTGAGCCTAAATTGACTTATTATTCAGGATTAAAAATCAAACATCATTCCATGATCAAACACTTGGAATTTTTTTATTTTTTTTTGAAGATCAGAAAACAATGCAAAACACTTAGATAGATTCTTTTGAAAAGTTGGTTAAAATTCTGTTTACTTACATTAATTCAATTTGTATCAAATCTTTTTAGCTAATCAATGATGTTTCGACTAGATTGGCAATGATGGAGACATGATATTTTTCTTGACTATGAAGTGACTGTTTGGAGGAAGATTCATTGCCTTATGAGAATTCATCTAAAGACATGGTCATCAAAGAACCATCGAGGATTATCTTATAAAACAATGAGTTAACCTTTGTTTGTTTACGCAACCGGATACCTTGGATATTTAGATTCTTCATATCTAAATGACAAAATCCACTTGCAACATAGAATCTGACAAAATCGGTATTCGTACTCTCATGATTGTTTGTAATCAGTGATAGTCGTATCGACGAGACCGATGGGAAAGCAAAACGGAGGTTACCATATGAGCAATAAAAAGTGATATTCCTATCATCATGTCAGTGGGCAGTGGTGATTGTATCGACTTTCCAGTCCCAAGTGCTCAATGATGAAAATATATCCTCAAGGCATTTATTTGCTAAAAGCTAGTGACACTTAGCTGCATTCATAAAAGGTTAAATGCATTCTCATGTTAGATTAATTGCACATGCATTTTTCCCAAGGGTTTCATTTTGCATCAAAAAGGGGGTACATAACATCATCAACAGGGTTAAATTAGCAAGGACAACATCACTTCAATATCATCTTTTCTACAATAAAAAAATTGAGATTATACTTTTTGCATTCATTCCATATCATTAATCATTACATAGATATATTATCAAGGAAAAGAAGGAAATAATCATTTACATGTGCATACATACAGATTGCATACATGAGAAATAACATATCAAAACTACATCCATACATGGAGAAAGAAATGCATCCATCTATCTATATCATACATAAGATACGTTGCATCCATAGACACATCCATCCAAAAACAAATGCATTAGATAAACACATATAGCAGCATCTAAAGGAAATCTCATATATCATCAAGTAAAAGTAGGAAAGATCATAAATGTCCTCATGTCACATGTCTACTCACATCTCAACGCATCAAGTATAACAATGATATCATAAATCAACTCTATAATCACCCATCAACAGGGGCATCAATGTCAAATAAGTATCAAAGTACAACTGGAAAGGTGACACCAAGGTCACAAGACTATGGTACAACATCAAGTATCTCAGCATCGGTACACAAATGATCAATAAGAGCTCTCATAGCTCAACTCTCATCACCACTGGGAGGAGGTCTTGGAGGAGGCTGTGGAGGAGGTTGTGATGGAGGCTGCTGAGGCGGCTGAGGAGGCATCTGACCAACCATAGCAACAAGGAGAGGAACCAATGGAGCCAAACCTAATACTAACTACTGAATCATAGAAGACATCTGTGATACCTCTGTCCGTAATGCTCCCACATCTGCTTGTAGCTGGGTAGTACTAGAACTCTCCCCAACCTCATAGGTACTCTGAGGATCACCTGTATCTATAGGAGCTTTTCCCTGATCATGGGAAAAATCTGCTGGCATCTGCTGTGCACCTATATCCTGACCATCCACAGTAGCCTGCTGTAATCCTGCTCCCGTATCCTGTCCTGCTCCCGTATCTTGTCCTGCAACTGGATCCTACCTAGCAGCCCTCACATGATCCTGACGATCTATCCTCTGTCTCTGTGCTACTACAAGATGAGAAGGAGGGGGAGGTGGTGCCTGTATCTGTACATCTCTCACTCATCCTCTGAGTCTAATCGCCACCCTACCTCATGGTCTACCTCTGCGTCTCCTCCCACCACCGACATCATCACCATCATCATCTCGCCCAGGCACTGGCTCTATAGGGTCTGTAAATTGAGGCATAGGATGCTCCATCAACCAAGCTAGATACTCCTGAGTAACTCCAGCATCTCTGATGTGTAACCTCATATCCCAATCCATATAACCCAGCAGTGATATCTGCTCAATAGCATCATTGTATGAAGGCATGTGACCCCAAGTAGCGCGCTCTGCACTAGAATGAGCATATACTGCAGATCCCTGAGGCATAGGCTGAATCCGCCCAAACTGCCGTAGCACTCTACCTGCCAAGAATCTATCAAGAACAGAGTCGATCCTACCGATCATCCATCGAGGAGAAAACATATACGGTAACTCCAAGCTATCCTCTCTCCAATCCTCGACCTTGACATATGGTCTCCAATAGACCTCATCCATGTCATCAATCTGACACCGCCAATACTCCAAATGACCCAAGTGATGCTGTGTCACCATACCAGTATACTGCCATGCAAAAGGATATCCTAGAGGATGATCTCGATCTGATATAGGATGACTGACTGGTAAGTGCTCCCATATCCACAGCTGTAAAATATGAATCCCAGTAGATAATGAAGCTGATCTCCTATAAACCACCTCATGAAGATCATGATAAAGCTGTGCTAGCACACAAGATCCCCAGTCAAAGTGTCAAGGCTGATGTAGCAAATCCTTGATAATCCTGCCCCATCCCACTGAAAATTCGCGACCTCACCGATCAGGTAATAATACACCACCAATGATAGCACCTAATAATGCTGGTAAAATAGGAAATGAGGCAAACTGAGGCCATAAGATACAATCATCACCTATAGACGGATCTCCAAATACTCATCGACAATACGTCCCATCATAGACTGCATCATAATATGCTATCTCTCCATGAGTCGGGATCCATAGCAATCTATAAACATCCTCAGGTGTAATCATCATCTTGCCCTGTGGTAGCCAAAATATGTTTGTCTCAGAGTGCCAATGCTCTGCGACAGTGGTAATCAAACCTCAGTTCATCTGGAACCGAGGAAGCTCTAATACACATAGTAAACCGCAACGCCTAATCACTCGCTTCTCGGCGTCAGTCAACTGCTCCCTAAGCTCCATCACCCAGTGTGGTACAGTCCGGAGGTACAGAACAGGGACATCCTCTAGTTTAATCAAAACAATGGAATCAAATGAGTAACTTACTATCAGGAAATCAAACAATCAATCATAGTCATCAATTTAAATATACCTATCAGACCTACCAATCCTAACTCTAAGCATTGAGGAAGGATGATCCTAGTTTTATGTCTCTAAGCATTTGAGCATAAAATGAATGGACGATTAGATCCATGACCTACCATTTGTGATGAAGATTGATTTACCTTATCCTTCGATATTATAGTTACCTATGTCATAATTCATTGTTGAAATCAACCAAGGGGAACACCCTAACTGAACATTCGATTGAATTCATTGACGTGATCGATATCCATCAAGTTGACGCAATCAAAAAATCAGACATCCTAGAAAAGTCTCAAATAACATAATAAATTTTTTTTCTTTTACTTACGCGACTTTTCTTTCCGGTGTCATTTCTTTTACCAGAGGTGACATCTATTTCTCCATACGCGTGATTTTAATCATCCGCGTGACTTAATTTCACGGAAGCGGTATCATATTTTTCGTAGGTGACATTTTATTATTCAAGTTTGTCACGTGATACACAATTAAAATGATTAAAACCCTAAGCGATATTAAATTATCCGTAGGCGATAAAAGATTTTCTAAATGTGTGAGCAAACCTAAGGAAGGCGATATCAGATTTACCAAAGGCGACATTTTAAATTTTCAGGCAAAATTAAAAAGCACGGAGGAGACATTTCTTTTCACAAACGCAGAATCAAAATTTTTAAATGCATTAAATGAGGTCATAAATGCAACTTTAAAAACATGAGAAAAATTTGAATGACATACCGGAGGACCATCAGTCGCTCTCCGACTGAACCGGTGCACTCTCTCAAACCGATGCTCACGATGTGGGACCACCATCGTGTAAAAAAGGCCAAAATCAGAGCTCAAATCTCAAGAGGGAACGGTGCAAATGAATAGTAAAATGAGGGGTTTTACCCTATTTAAGGTGAAATTGGTCCTAATAAACACTTAAAAATGCACTTTGGACCTATTATATGACATTTTCATTAGCCGGGGCATGAATCAAACTTGATTATTTCTTTCAAACGGTATCAGAAATCAAAACATATTCCAACTAATCAAAATCGTTCAAATCAAGGAATTAGTATGTTTTATTTCTGAGGGGGCATCAGAGTATCAAATTGGCATCATATCAAAAACATTTATCAATGGGGCATATCATATCAGTATCAATTTCATATCAGGATATTAATATTAGTATCATATCATATCAATTTCATATTAGGATATTAATATCAGTATCATATCATATCAATTTCATATCAGGAGGCAAATCAGTATCAGATCAGTTTACCATATCATATCAAATCTATCAACATATCAGCAATCAATCAACCCAGGACCTTTATCAATCAACCCAGGACCTTTATCAGTAAACCCAGGACCTTTATCAGTGAACCCAGGACCTATCATCAAATCAGGACCCGTATCATATCAGAGGCATCAGAATCATATCAGCACCATCATCAGAGGCACATCATCGTCATCAGGAAGTACATCAATCAGAACGATCAGAGGCATATCAGAACCAGGACCTAAATCAGATCATCATACTAAGGGAATCTTTGAATCGGTGTTCTTCGCACATCGACTCAAAGAGGGGCATTTGTAGACATGGAAAATTGGCCAAAGGCTTAAATCAATCAAAAGGTGCATCAAATCATCAAATAATATGAAAAATCAATAAATGGAACAAAGGAAATTTAAATCAAAGGAAAATTCAATTAAATGATTAAATGATTAAACAAAGCTTGAAAAGGGGAAAAACACTAAGAAATTGATTAAATTCAATTAATGACATAGTTGTTGAAATGAAAAATCAAAATGAACCTCTTACCCTTCATGGCTAAATTTAATTACTTTAATTAATTAATAAATATAAATTCTCTCAACAAAGGAAAAAGGAGACAAAATGGACACAAATCACTCACTTTTGTTGAAATGGTCCAGCCTTTTGAAACCATTTAAATGTTTTTCCCCCCCATTTAGGGACAAAGCAAAGCCAATTGACCTTACCCAAGCATAACCATGGTTATCTCACTCTACCCCCTACCCTTGGGAAAATCTTATAAATAGAAGGCATTTTGAGGCATTATTCATCCACTCCATATCTTTGAATTACAGCAAAGCTCTTGCAATTTGCATCCACATCACTCACTTAGCATTTTCATTGATAATTAGCTTCATTTTTTGATCATTTTGTAGATTTTCTTATCAAATAGAGCTAGAATTTGATAATTAGATCTATTTTTCATATCATTCTTAGTTCAATTCTCATAATTAGAGTGTCACTAGTGAGGATTTTGCAGCTGAGAGCCTCACTTACTACTTCAATTTAGAGAACCATGAGATGTTGATAGACTAATTGTGCATTTGTTAGATTGTTTTGCTCTAATTCTTGTTGTTCTTAGTTAATCTTGTAATTTCATGAAGGTGTAAATCACTCACACACAGAACCCAAATAGAGGAGATAAAAGAGGTTCAAAAGGGTGACCAAATGGTTTTCCTAGAGTCTACATTACTCACACATAGTTGACAATTGAATATGAATGTGCATTTTCATAACTCTATTATTTATGATCTAATAAATTTAGTTGATGATTTGTAGGAATGGGATGAAGATAATAAATCATTCCATGAGGTAGAGGACTCCCTACGCTTACAAATCAACAAACAAGATGACTCTCAGTTTTTGTCATTAGAGGAGGCAGACAAAGTGCTTGATTTGGTATCATGTTTGAGTAAAGAAATATCAATTTGTGGGTATTCCATGCACATATAAAACCTTGCAGTAGCCAATTCATGTAGGATTCATCTATTTGAGATACATTCAGAAGTAAGTTGTCCTGAATTCTTGTTCGCTTGGGAGATCACCTTAGAAGGTAAGTAAACTTTAAACATGTTTCTTTGAGGCATGAGGGAGAAAATGATTTGAATGCTAATACTAATGATTCTTTCAATTTAAAAGACATGATTACAAGTGAAATTACTAGTCCTAATAAGGTCAAATGTGATGATTTATTATTTAGGACCAATGATAACTATAACAAGGATCATAGTCTAGATGCTTTGCCTTTTGAACCTTGTTGTAATGACAGATATAATACATCACTAATGCATATGTTTTCTTGTGGTGTGCATGCACTTGAGGAGGATGTAGTGGTGTACCATGAGAGAAGCCCTCCAGAAGAAGAAAGCATGTTGTGTGAGTATATGCCCATGGTTGGGAACTCACTAAACCAGGTTGTATCTGTCCATTATCCCTTGCTTTTTGATAATTTTTAGTTTGAGTATGATAAAGGTGAAAACATTTGTTTGTGGATTAATCATGATTATGGAGAGTTGCCAAAACTTATGATTTTGTGTAATTTGTACCCAAAAATGTGAGCAAAACTTGTCTAAATGTTATTTTTCCTGAGTACAAAGATGAGTTTTCATTCCTTAGAACTATACAGGGTGCATTATTGCTATTGCATGGAAAGAAAAATAAATTAATAAGCAACTCATATGCTTGTTGTTCTAAGTTTTTTGTATATAATTTAACTTTAGTTCTAATTAGGTAGGTGTTAGTTAGTTTCCCTTGTGTTTTAGTGGTTAGTTTTGTTTCTTGTTTCTTGTTTTGTTAGGGTGTTTGTCTCTGTTCCTTTTTTTTTGAGTGTGTTTCTTCTTTTTGTTTTTTGGTCTTGGGGTAAGTTATTTTTTTGGGGTTATTCCTGTAAAGTGGTCCATCTCAAGTGGTCCTCAATAGGAGATAGAGGTATTTCTTAGTCAATATTTTAAAAGAAATTTGTCTTGCATGAAATTCTATACATGGATCAGGAATGGTGATAGCTTTCAAAGACAATCAATTTGATGTTCAAAGTCAATCATCCTCAACACATTACACACTTTAAGCATGATACTAGGATTGTTGGTTTCTTGGGTAAGTATCAATTGGAGTTGATTTGAGCCCAGTGTTATGGGTGACCTTAGATCTTAGAACCCTTCTCTATCTACATCTTGACTTGGAGAGGAAAAAATCAAAAGGAGGAATGTGTAAAGACAAGGTCAACAAAAAAAGCAAAGTTCAAATTCCTGGGTGGCACAACCTAATCGCTACCCAAGTTTCCAAAAAAAAAAGAGAAAATAAGAAAAGGAAACAAATCAGAAATGAAAATACTAAGATAGCATAGCCTAAGTGCTGCCTTAGCATACCAAAAGTGCTAAATTGAAGATAATTGAAGAAGTGATAATATTCAAAGTGCAATGGCTCAAGGAAGTAACCTTCCATGTAAATGATGTTGACTCTAAAAGATCCCTCTAAACAATAAAATAATCTCACATCTTGTCAGAAGATAGAGAAGGGTGACTCTAGCAACCTCTATCGGGGCTATAAACACCTGACTAGTAGTAGTGAAAGGTTAGAATGGGATCGTGGAAACCTGTGACAATAAGAAAATATTGGTTCCAAGTGTTTCTTATCAGGGTGATCTTCATCCAAGTGTCGAAGGAATGGACACATAGATGCACACAATGGATGAAACAACTAAGGAATTCAATTTTGAAAATTTAGTGGAAGAATATTTTCATGAATGGTGCTTGTGTTCAGTTTATTACAAGATAGTTTCTAGAGAATGTTAGCTGGTAAAGAAATGCTTTGGTCATTTCTCCTTTTTTGGGGGCTATTTGTTGTGGTTCCACAATACACACCCCATTTTGAGCACTTGGCCAAATGGGGATCCCCCTTTTTTCACTTTTAGTTTCTTTGAGGGACCCTTATAGTCAATTTGATTAGGCATCTGGTGAGTCAGATTGTGAGCCCATGTCCTCCTGATAGTTGGATGTCAGTTGAATCAACTTTTGGTATTTTTTCCCCTCTTTTCTTTTCCCTTTTTTGGCTTCTTTTTCCTTTTTCTTTTTTCTTTTTTTAGAGTTAGTTTTTTTCCTTTATTATAGACTTAGTTGCTCTAGTTTAATTCCCTATTTTTAATAAAGATTGCTGATGATGCATCCTTTATGGTTGCAAAACTAATAATCTCAATGTGGCATGTTGTGAACTAATGATTTAAGATAAATTCTTTGATGGGATTGACTTGCAACTGTATGAAGTCAAGGACACAGATAATTTATATTCTACCAATAATATCATTCAATAATTCATGGAACTTTGACCATGGTAAACACCCAAGATGATTTGCAATAAATGTTTTATGTCAAAGAAGATATGAGGGAGATCATGGATCATATCTAAGATTCAAGAGTTTGGCTCTAAGGTGTCTTCATTATGGAAATAGAAACAAAAAATATTTGGATTCTATGAAGTTTCCCAAATTTTGTCATAAGTTCAGAGTTTGGAGGTTCGAGGTTCAAAAATTTAGAGTTTAGAGGTTTGGAGTTCAAAGTTTAAAAATTCAAAGTTCAAAGTTTAGAGTTCAAAGTTCAAAAGTTTGCAAGTTTGGAGGTTCGAAGTTAAGAGGTTCAAAGTTCAGAGGTTTGAAGTTTGGATTTCAAAGGTTTGAAGTTTAGAATTCAGAGTTCAAAGTTTGAAAATTCAAAGTTTGAAGGTTCAGAGTTCGGAAGGCCAAAATTCCTCAGAACCCCAAAATCCCAAAAAATTTTATGGACTTAGCCATCTTTTGGAGAACCAAATTTTGTGGACTTCAAAATTTTCTCTCTCAAGTTTTTCAGAGTTTCAGAGTCTGAAAGGCCAAAATTCCTCACAAATCTAAAAGGCCAAAAGTCTTGGACAATAGTTTTGCGGACTTGGTCATTTTTTTTTCAAGTTGTCTTTTTTGGAGTTAGGGTTGGGGTCTGAAATTCTTGGACCATTTTGACATAAAGATATTTTGCATAAAGGGTTCGTTCCAGACCATATTGCATGCATGTTTGGGGTCATTTTTTCTTGACTGGAAGATATGATTCAGTTTCACTCATGAAAAGAATAAAAAATGAAGATTCCAAGGAAGAACTCCAATGATAAGAAAAACACTCTAGTTCAAGAACGGTGGAACTCCAGCTCTGATCTCTTGTTTACCTGATGGATTCAGCTTGATTTTCTTCTTGTAAATGTAATGCATGTGGATTGAATCCATGTAGGGTTGTTTAGAGCATGCCTAGGAATAGTTTTCTTTTAGTTAGCTTTAGATTTTAAGTTATTTCCATTTTATTCCACAGCTGAAACCCTAGCTATGGATTTCTTGTTTTTAAAAAATGAAGTGCTATTAAAGGCTTCAAAATAATGTAATAAAGGTCGATTAATTTTGCAATACAACTATCTACAATTGGTGCTCCAATAGTGGAGTGAAAATTTCTCCTATCTTTGTGAAGTTCTTGAATGTGTGATTGCTCTTTTTTTTATTTCAAAGAACCAATTGATTGTATGGTGATTATAATTTGTGAATCTATTAATTTGGTGTTTATCATTACTACATTACCTTGTTGTGATGAGTTATTGGGAAAATTGTTCATTAGTGTCTTCAAGATAAATTTGTCTCATGTGTGCGTATGTTCGTAGTAGCTTCATGATTTGATGAATTTTGACAAATCTTACATCTACATTAATTCCCTTTGATGATTGCATCCACAAAGCCAAGGTTGTGAGTAATTCTAATCTATGTTTTGTGGGTTTCCTCCATTTTTCATGATAATTTAATTCGCAAGATTATGCAATGGTGGTTTATATCCATTAGGATTTACTTTTTGCAATTTTACTCAATTCTTGTTGCCTTACTCTTTTTCCATTTTTTGTGAAATCGATCATAATAGATTAAATTAAATTTGTATGTTAGGAAATCACATTTCATTTAAAAGTTTGAAAATACAACAAAAAAATTATTTATTGAAGATTTTTTTGCAACCTCTTCAAGAATCAAACTAGCAAAGGCCTCCTTGTGAATAGTTTCACATTTATCTTCGACTAAGCTATCCATATGGTTGAGACCCAGCCTAAAGGAACCTTGGGATTGATTTCATCATTCTTTCAAGAGGGGAATTTGCACTCCAAATTCCTAGTTGTTGTCTCATGTAAAAATGACGCTCAACAGAAGTGGCACTAGAAGGAAGGCCTGGACCAAAAGTTTTCATGGTTATAATAACACTGAATAAGTTGGATCTTGGGAAAACCTAGCTTCAATGGATAGTAATTTGTGTATACTAGGAGGTCTCCATGAGATTCCTTCACATGCACATAATGAGATTCCTTTGTTCTTCCCAAATAATGGACAAAATGCTACAAATCATGTCAGAATTTACTAGGATCTAATGCTTTTTCTCAAAATTGAACATGATAATGTTGTTTGCAATCTATTTTTTAGGACATTTCAATGTGTAGAACTTCAATGGTATGAGAGACTCCCATCCAATTCTATTTTCTCATGGGTTGAATTAAAGGATTAATTTTTAGTTCAGTTTGATCCCAATGTGAGTTCACAAGATTCACTGTTTTATTTTGCTACTGTAAGAAGGATGTCTCAAGAGTCCATTTCCCAATTTATTCATCGATTTCTTCTCATGAATCAAAGGGTTCAAGATTCACAAATGATGGTGCATGATTCAATGTTAAAAGAACATTATTTATGGTGTTTGGATTTCTCATTTACAAGCACAATAGATCTTTTGGTGAGATTGCTACCTTGTATGACGCATTCAACAAGGCTTTTTTTGGCACAATGTGGAGGTGATATTACAAATGGTGTGAATGGTCCCGATGGAAGTTTCAATATGAAATTGATTGAATGTTGCCAATAATTGAAGCTCTATGTCAACCTAATGAATACATCAAATCAACTTCAATCATCTCATTCAACCAATTATGTTGAAACATGCCTAATATGCAAATGATGCAATCGACCAATCGAAAGAATCAAATCAATCACTTTCAAGATCATAGTTGGGGTCAAAATTCCCATGTTACAACCATGGATGCAAGTATTTTGCATCCCAATGATGCTCATTTGACCGTATTGTCATATTCTAGTTATACTCCAACATTAAATGTACCAAATCATGTTGGTCAGCCAGAAGATAATGATAATTTGTACAAAAATGAAGATGAAACAAGTCTAAAATCTGATTGCAATTGAGAATTCAAGTTACCAAATTATTTTTCCACAAAATTAGTCATGAGGTATCAAGCAATGATGACCAAATCCAAGAGGATGAGACATATTCAATGCTTCCCCATAAATATTGCCACAAAATATGAACAAGCACAAAGTCTTTGGCATCTTCACAAAATAATTTTGATTTCTCTTTTGATATTGAAAAAGATTCACATGACAAAGACACAAATAATAATTGTTTAGTGGATATTCCACTTGAACAAAGTAGACTAAATGAGAAGTTTCAAGAATTGGGTATTCCTATGTCATTATTAGATTTGACATGGATGGATGGATGTAGGATATACCTCAAAAATCAACATAGTGAGATAGATTGCCATGTTTTTCTTGGGAAGATGGATTTCTATTTAAAAGGAAAGATGACTATTGAAGAGGTATTAATTCCTATAGCAGATCATTGGGATAGGCAATCAAGGAAGGAAGATGATGAACATGATCAAATCCATGAGACTTTGGGAGATATGTGTTTGCCTAATGAGAAAGATAAGGTGACCACCATACAAGAGAATGATGGTGAGAGAATTCAAAGTGAGGAAGAAAATAAAGCTATAGACACATTCATAGACATTTTTGACAAAGAGCACATCCTGAGGATTTTGTGGTGGAAGGATATATGGTATACCAGAATATGGTGTACATTATTGAATATCTTCCTAAGTTCACAACAATGATCCATGTAGATCGCATTTGAGATCCCAACTCAATTAACAATTTCAAAGGGGAGTAACTAATGGGGAAAGGTAGATTGAGGAAAGTGAGCGGTAATTATAAGATGTTCATGGGCATTAATTATAATACATTTTACATTTTTTTATATATATTGTACTTAATTAAATTTTAATCTTCAATATACATCAATTATAAATTAAGGTTGTATACCATGGTAATTAACTAATTATATGTTTTTTGTAAATTTATATTTATTTTTTATATATTTTCTCGAGAGTGGGATACACTACATTTGTATGTTACAAACAATATTGATTGGATGATGGTATGGATTGAAATATGTCAACAATCTGGTCATGCATTAACATGGGAAGGTGTGACTTCATTGGTTAAAGAAGATCACCGTAATGAAGATTCCAATGTTACACCAAGGGAAATTGATTTAGCATATGGTTTAAGAGATAAACAGGTACATATAAATATATTAATCACCCATATTATTTATTTATTTAAATTATATTGATGTATATATAAATATATTAATCACCCATATTATTTATTTATTTAAATTATATTGATGTATATATATGTTGATTTTTTTCATACATTCAACCAAGAATAAATATGCTTATCAACTGGCAATGCAATAATTTTTACATGTTTGACATATTGTAGGTGAAACACCACAAGGCTATGTGGTGCAATGGTCATAAATTTTGGATCAAAAATTTGGATGACTTGAAGAAAACTAGTGATTCTGGGATAACTATAGTCTTTCAGGTGACTGATATTTCATCTAGAAGTGACATACATCTTGAAGTCTCAAAAAATTGATACGATGGGATTTTGGATGATATACTTGAGTGTGAATTTAAGTCCTTCAAATTAGTTATGTTTGTCATCCAATGGTACATGCTACGAATGAATGAAAATGATCCTTAGAGAACTATTATTGAACATGATAATAGATTTACAATGGTTAATACAAGGTCATTTAAGCGAGCTGGAAAAGAGCCCTATGTTCTTCCAAGGCAATGTGAGCAAGTATTTTACTCAGAGGTTCCACATATACTGGGTTGGTCATTTGTTGTTAGACATGATCCAAGAGGAAGGCTGATAAAGTATAATATGATGACAAAAGAAGATCCTGAAGAAGTAGAAGATGATGTAGATGATGATCAGGATCAACAATTAGTTGATGATGTACCCGGTGAAGATGTCAAAGAAGAGTAACCACATCATGATGATGTAGGAGTTCATGAAGATGATATCCATGTCGATGATGACATTATCAAAATAGATATAAATGATGATGATGATATGACCAATCCTTATAATATTGAATTTGAATCAGATGATATAGAAAAAAGAGTTGGATGAAGAAGAAGATCAAAGACATGATTGAAATGTATGAGGTATAAGATTAGTATATTATCTATTTGATATTGATATCTTGATATAATTTTATTTAACTTATATGATCTTACATAATTAATTCATGATGCAAATTTTAATGTTTTTAATTTATGGTCCACCTCTAGCGGGTCTTAGTAGTAGCACCATGCCACCTCCAAAAGATGGAGACAAAGAGAGTGTCAGCTAGCCCTCATTTTGTGTGATTTTTTTTTAACCTTTGAGGATTTTGTATATGATTGATACATTATTTTTTGATATATATGAGACGAGGCATGATTTTTGGCAACAAACTTATATGATGTGTTTATTGAATATGGAGTATGGTTTTTTTATTGTTTATATGATGGATGGTGATTTATGATGCACATGTGATAGATTACAAAATTTTTATGATGATTATAACATTTTGTGTATGTAGGATGTGTGATATGCTTATGATTTATTATGATATGTTGTTCTAACATGTGTAATGATGCAAGATGGATGCAATGAAATGTATGATTATGATGGTTATGTACATCATGTTCCTATATGAATGGGTGATGGTTATGATATATATGTGATGTATGCATGCATGATCTCTATAATGAGTTCCTATTATGATGTATGATGCACTTAATGAGTTATGTTATGTTATGCATATGATTCCTAGTGATCACTTTTTATAAAGGCTCAAAAACTAGGCATAATCCAAAACTCAGGGATTGGACATCCGATCGAGCAGTTTATCCTCCTTATAAAAACTCATTTAATAAGTCAACCCAAGGACATGTTACTTGAAATGGGACAACAAGATATATGCACTAGGTACCACTCAGCCACTCATTCTATAGTTGTTGCAAGAAACAAATGGTTGGAAGGAAACTATTTTATGACTGTAGGAAGCAAATACTAGAATGGAAATTAAACTATAGCTACAAAAAATTAAGCATTGGAATGGAAATTGTAGAAGTGAAGGTGCTAAAAAAACATGAAGACTCTTGCAAACTAAGCTATAATGCTTCAGCTGCTTTACTACTTTGGCTGTAGGAAGCTTAGCTAGCTTGTGGCTTTGGCTACATGAACAATTTAACACTTAATACTGAAATAACAGAAATGCAGGAAAACAAGTTTAACTAGAATGAATCTAACTAACTGTTAGCTTGTGGTGACTGATCAGAAAAGAAAAATTCCTGGATAGTACTTTCCTGATCAGTCACCACAAGCTAACAATCTCCCACTTGGTGACTGATCAATATCCACACTAAAAAACCTCCCACTTGGAGACTGATCCTATAGTAATACCGCTACCATATGAGGCTCCCACTGGATCGAACCACCCTGGACTTAGCTATTTCTTTATTTTGTTAATTCTAGAAGACCAACTAAAGTTGAACTCGTGATTAGCTTCAGTTGGTCTTCTAGATTGAACAAAATAAAGAAACAACTGAGTCTAGGGTGGTTCGATCCAGTGGGAGCCTCATATGGTAGTGGTATTGCTACAAGATTAGTCTCCAAGTGGGAGGTTTTTTAGTGTGGATACTGATTAGTCACCAAGTGGGAGATTGTTAGCTTGTGGTGACCGATCAGGAAAGTACTATCTAGGAATTTTTTTTTGAGGCCGACATATTTTTTGGTAATTTTTGGGCCGACATGTTGTAACTCATTCTAACCCTAAAGTGGAAAAAATATTGTATAATATGGCTTAGGGTTAGGGATTTTCATTATGATGTATGATTTTAGTACGCACAACATAATTGAGCTGTAAGGGATTACAGATTGTAATCAGGTTGTAATCATTGGATAATAAAATATTGGACTCGCTGTTGGTGGACGTAGCCCAGGGATTAGGTGAACCACATTAAATCTTTATGTCTTGTGTTCTCTTCTGTGTGGTTTATTATTTTCTGATATTGGTTATATTTGCATGTAATTGTTATTTCTGCCTTTTAATCCTAACACTAACTATGAATTTATCACCAAGTGGTCCCCCTTGGATGAGTATCCCAAACACACAATTATGCAAATTTAAATCTCAATACTTCATTTTCTCATTGATTGAATAAATGAGTACAGAGATGTATATAAACCAGAAATAATAGAATGAAACTATATTGCAAATAAAATGATAATGCCCTCCTTCTCATGCAGGAGCGGGGCTTTATTTAAAAGAAAACTTCTAATAGGTAACTAATCACGCCACAGATTTAGACAGAAATTTTATTACAACACTACTAATAGAAAAGAAGAAAGCTATAAAACTGGTAACATATTAGATCTAGAAAAGAGGAAAGAGCTGTTGCGACAACAAATCTAACTTCCTACTCTCTTTGAGATTTCCCCAGAGAGTTCATCATGTTATCTTAGTCTTTTCTTGATGACTGCCACCTTGATCATCTGAAAACCTCTAGTTGGTGCCACTTTAATTTTTCTCTGTTGAATTCTGTTGAAAGATCGGGTCGAGCATCCAGTATACGAGTGTGCTTCACCTGGTCAAGACAACGATTTCTATATTGATGTTTAGCACTTCATATGTTAGGATAAAGACATTCATGGTAATAAACACCAAAACACACATGAATTATTTATGTTCAAACAACTATTTTACTTATAAAGACATAATCATAACTTCAAAGTAAGTAATATAGTATATTCATCCAAGTGTAGCATATTAACTATGTTTAAACCATAGTAGAAGTCTAGTGGTAGGATGCCACATAATAACATAACTGAGTATAAAGTCTTTGAGTAAATATAACAAAACAAGGAAAAAGACCTAGAAAAGACTATCCTAGGGTGTCTAAAGTATGGAATTAATATGCCTCATCACCTATGATGTATGTTTACAATGGATGCTTATGATGTTTATGATCAATGAAAATTATGATGTCTAATTGGATAAAGACCCTAATCAAAACCTTAATTATAGACCCTAACCCTAATTGTCTTAGGACCCTAAATCATAATTGGATAGAAACCCTAACCCTAAATTATAATTAGATAAAGACCCTAACCCTAAATTATAATTGGATAAAGACCCTAATCCTAAATTCTAATTGGATAATGACTCTAACCTTAATTGTAGGACCCCTTAAGAACTATTACGGTGTCTAAGGACCA
>BSBK01002950.1:717500-1064564 GCA_027943335.1 Chamaecyparis obtusa
ATGTAGTCAGCAATTATCTTCTTTCCTTTTGTTGCTAACTCTTTCAGCATTGCTTGACCAATCTTTAGAGAATTAAGGTCAAGTGAGAAATTGCTTATTAATTCATTTAGCCTTTTCTTGATATATTTATCTTCTGCAATTTTTGATGCGGAGGCTTCTAGACTTGAGAAATTTACTTTGAAGCTTGATAAGTTGTTGCTTACATCATCCAATGAATGTACATTAATCACTTTCTTATCCTTAGGTAATAAATTGTTCAGTATGTTGATTGATTCAAAAAATAGAGGATTCCTCATTACTTGTTTTTCTTTGGCTTTCTCCATAGCCAATACACTTATCTTCATCAAATATTCTTCTCCCCATGAGTCTAGACTTGTTGTATCAGGTGTCAAACTTGACAACAATGAAATAGATGACTTAGGAGTAAGGAGTGTGCTTTGACTTACATCCATGAACTCACTTTTTACCTTCACTGGGATCTCAACAGAGGGATCTTCTTTAGGTTCATCTTCCTTCTCTTCTTCCTATCCCATTAAGTCCTCAATTTGGACTTCTTCTTGCTACATAGGTGGTTCTTCACCGCATAAGATCTTAGCCTCTTCAGTACTTACAAAGGCTTCTTCAAACTTATCTAGATCTTTATCTGTCGCTGCCATGGATATTTCAACATTATCAATCACAATTGTTTCATTCTTATCTTCAGCCTTGGGCACTGAATCCTATGGACTTGTTATAGGTGTATTTGGGATCTCATATTCTTTGACTTGCTCAGAGGGAACTTGGGTTGCAAGTGTAGTAGGAGGATACATGTGTCTTTCCAAGAACACTTTTTCAAATGCCTTCTCTATCTCCTTCGCAACCAACTCATAATCCTTGTTCATTATCTGTAGAGTTCTAATTTTTGTTCTTAGATGTGGCTTAACCAAATCTAATAGTAATATCTTCTCTTCTAGTGAACAAATAGGGAGGTTGTCATCCAATGTCTTTTCTCTTATTCTCATATCCTCTTCAATAGCTTGTCTTTTCTTCATAAGCTCCCCATCTAGGTTCATTGGGATCCTTAGGCATTGATAGGAGGCCTTGTGCATAGTCTTCCAAAATGTGTTCATCAACTTCATAGCCAAGTGGATGAATCCACTTTGTCCTAGGATCAACTTCTTCCATATATGTAGTATCTGTTTCTACCATGAAGCAAATGGTGTCCTTGTATTTCTCCACAAGCTTCTCAAGTATCCTATACCTTCTCTACATATTAATTTTGAATGTTTTAATCTCCAATTCCATGTAATCCTTTAAGGTGCTTTCTGATGTTGCCTTGAATGATATTTGAGGCAATGTAGGCGTGCTCTTGTCTAGATAGAGATCAACGACCTTACCAACTATATGAAAGTACATGTAGATGATCAATGACCCGAATCTAAATATTTTTCTCTTATCATGTTTAATGGATCTTATGTTGTCTAACAACTATGTGCGCAAGATCTCATAGAGGTTAAACTCTCCATTTTTTTTCACTATCCTTATAGTTGCCAAAATAGTAGCTGTGGATACACTATTCACTCTGTTTGCATGCTAGAACTTGTAACCAAGTATCACAGCCATGAGTTTGATATCTTTATCCTCTATGGGCTCAATTGTCATGCTGCACTTATCATTCCTAGACTTACATGCTTGCTCAACTTGTTTCCTGACATCTTTTCCTGATGGAATAATGGCACCGATCTATCAGTTGTTATGTGAACAAGGACTTCTCCAATCTAAAACAAGTCATCATGAATCTTGCTAAGAAATATCTTAATACATTCATACTCATAGAACTCATACGTAATCGCATACTCAATGACAGGGTTATTTGTGAGGTGGACGAATTCATCCTTGAATGTGAAGTCTTGATTAACTATAGATTCAATGTGTGACCTTATCCTATCCAATCCTACAGGATCCTTCTTACAATAGATGTAAGCATGAATATCTTCAACATGCATAACTCCCATCAGAGTTCTAGCAAATGCTCCTTCTAAATCATCTAGCACTGACTTAAATAAATGCTTATTGAATACATATCTTTTCATTTCTGTGACATCAAAGACTACTAGAGTTTCCATTACTTGCTTCAATGCTTAAGTAGGGTTCCAAAGGGTTTCTGAAACAACGCATCTGAGCTAGGGTTCTGTAATAATTTTAACACTTCTTTGCTAATGAATTAACTTCAATCCTTCAATACTTGCTGCTATGATCTCTTGTGCTCTCCAAGGGCTTGATCTCAATTGCAAAAGTGAGGATAATAGATCTTCGGTGACTTATAAATCAACTTTCTACAATTAACGCTTGTCGCATTAACACGGGTTGCAGCAGTGAATTCAATCTCCATTCTTGCTATCAATCAAGCTATGTGATCTTGCACACTATATCAAATAGCCACCAAAACACTCAAACCAAAGGCACATACTCATAGGGTGAGTATACCAGGCACGCAGGGGCCTAGAGCTTATCTAGCTCCCCCTATGACCATGAGGGTCATTTTTCCATAAGCAGAAGGTGCGTCCATTACAGATGCATCCACTACTTTGTCATTGCAATTAAATTTCTTTACTTCCATCCAGATCTTGCTCGCATTTTCTGTAGATTTCACAAACTTGACTTCTCCAAATTCATCCAATATTGATCCTTGAGACTTATTAGGTCTTTCTTGACTTTGCATTTGTGATCTACAAAACTTTGAGATGTGTCCAACCTTGTTACAAGAGTGACAAATGATTGGAGGCCTTATATTCCTTGGCGCATTGATGTGAGTTGCCATACTGCATTATCTATCTGTGTGACCATTGTAATTGCATATCTGACATATGATGTTCTGAGGAATTCTAGAATTTTGTTGTGGTTGATTTCTCTGATTGTGCTATGTCTGACTTCTTTGATTTGATCTATAATTCATAGCTCTATGACCAAATTTATTGCATGAATAACAATAACCATTGAAAGGTCTTACCTCTTTACAATCTCTTGCTATATGTCCATGCTTGTTACAGGCATAACAAGTTCTATTTACTAGCTTGCGTTCATCTTTAGGTGGCTCTGCTTTAGCTTTAGTATGATTTTCAGTCTTCTTAGTTTCTATAGTTTCTTCTGGTGCTTTTAATCTTTCTTGCATTGCATTGATTTGAACATGTGCTTCGTCGAATCCAATACCACTAGAATCTCCTTTTATCCTTTGTGCATAAATCTGAGAATCTAATAGATTAGTACTTGTGTGCAATTTGTCAATATGGTTCTTTGCTTCTGTCAACTCAAATTCCATCTTTTTATCGATGTTTTCTAACTCCAATATTTTCATGTTTGCTTCCCTAAGTTCTTCATCCAACTGTTTGTTTTCTTTGATCTGTTCTTCATAGGCTTCCTAATTATTAGTTAACTTTTCATCCAATTCTTCAATCGGATCCTTCAAAGACGTGTTTTCTTCATTTAGCTTTTTGACCATTTTCCCCAAATCATTGGTTGAACAATCTTTCAAATCTTTTCTTAGTTTCTTGATGAATAATTAAGAACCACTGGCCTTCAATTTCAGTTCTTCAATTTCCTTTTCAGATCTGTCAAGATCTTCAAGAGCTACTTCAAGATTTTCCTTTAGATGTTTCACTTCAGCTGTATCCATGATCTTCTCAAGTGGTTAAACTTATCTTAGAGGACCAAAGCTCTGATACCAATTGTTAAGAATGGGAATACTGATGGGGAGGGGGGGGGGTGAATCAAAGTTCTACAATTAATGTTTTTCTGCTTCTTTAAACTTAGCTCAATTACTTAAGTACTGAAATGAATAGTAAAGCAAATGAAACATTCAACCATAACACATAACACAAGATATGTTTATGGGGAAACCTTAGCCAGAGGAAGACCTCAGTGGGAATTAATACCCACAAATAATTGTACTAATCTTATGAACTTGTTAATGTTCCTTTGCCCTGTTAGGAGTAGTCATTACAATGCTTAGTACAATGACTCGGTTAAGAGTCTGATAGAACAAACCCTGTCAGGGGTGGATGACTCACTTCCAGAGCTCACTGCTCATTGAAGAAGGCTATAACCTCCTAGTTATCAGATACACACTATATCTGCAATGGTGAACTACTGCTTTGACACTGTTGTGTGATCAGTTCCTTTTGTGTGCTGTTACTCTAACTTCTTTTAGAGTATTATCTTATACTAACTAAACTTGCATACTTCTACTCTTCTATACATCTTCCATACTCTATATCACTTCCTCGTATTCAAATACAAAAGCGCATGTCATATATATACATGTTGAATGGGTGCAACCAAAACTAACTACTGTGTCGCCCTAAAACCTAACACATACAATGCTTCCAAGTTAATTAGCTCAAGTGTGTTTACATATAATGATAATAACATGTTTACATCATTATTACAATAGGCATGTAGCCTTTATAAAATAAAATGATACACGCTACACAAAAAACTATTTGTCGACTACATGCTTTGTTTTGCTCTGTCGCTTAACTGCCAGTGTCACTTAGATTTGTTGTAACTTATCGATACTATCAAATCTAACCATGCATTCTTAGACTTAGCATATCAGAATACTCAAAAGCTTATATCCAAGGGTGCATACCAAAACTTGATCATACACATGTGTGTCGATGCTCTAATCATCAGGTGCTTCTCTGTCTGTTTTATCTTCTATACGTAGCTAAATTATGATCTTCTAAGTTAGTGCGTTGACTACAAAACTTCATATGACTTTGTTGCCATAATGACAACACAAAACTTAGTCATATATACTAAGTAAAGTCAACCTTCCAACACTTCCATCAACTAGGTACTACAAATGACTTAGATCCAGCTTGCCATCAGACCCAACCTCAAGCCCATCTCTCAGATCTTCTCTTAATCTTCTACAAAGACTCAGATTCTTCACCTCCTTTTCCTCATCCTTCAAAGGAAGCAATCTACATCTCTAAACATCCTTGATAATGGTAATTACATTACTTCTACAATCATGAACAACCTCTTTGTCATACTTCCAAGGTCTACCAAGCAAAACATGACATGCACTCATATCCACTATGGCACATAATACTGCATCTTTATAAGATCCAATGCAAAAAATCACCATGCACTATTCCCTTACTTCCACCATATGATCATCATGCAACCAACCAATCTTATAAGGACTTGGATGCTTAAGTCTTCTCAAACCAAGCTTCCACACCATCTCAAAAACCAAGTTATCAATGCTACCACCATCCACTATCACCTTACAACACTTACCCCCAGCTTTGCATTTGGTCCTAAATAAACTTTTCCTTTGACAAGGTGTTGCCTCCTTATTCATCATCAATCTTCAAAGTATAAGAGCTTCACCATTTTTAGGAACATTTTCTGATTCACCAACAGATGGTCCACTTTCTTCATTCACACAAGCAATTCTCTTATCTTCCTTACATTGAAAAGCCCTATGACCTTTCAAACCACACTTAAAGCAAGTACCTTTAAACTCTTCATCACTATTACCTCTCTTTAGTGCAACTGGTTTAGCTTCTATGTCAGCTACTTTCTTACCCTTTTCACCAACAATAACTTGCTTCTCCCTTCCTCTAGAGTTATTCTATTATTTCCTATTCAACTTATCTTCTGCCTTCAGGTCATATTGATAAGCCTCCTCAAATGATCCAATTTTCAGCATACTCAGCTCATCCTAAATATTAAATCTTAAACCATTCACATACCTAACCACCTTTTCCTTGGAAATCTCTCTGTGACTAGATTTAATGGTTACCTTGTAAAATTATTCAGTGTAATCCTTCACACTCATATCCTTCTACTTTAGGTTTTGTAAGCTCTTGAAAAACTCCAATTCATAGTCCTCAAGAATGAATTTATCCTTCAACTTTGCAACCATCAACCTCCAGCAAGTAATCTTCATTTCACCCGCTTCCTTTCTATCCCTATGCAATTCTTTCCACCACAAACCTGCATGTCCTTTCAAATTTATTTGTGCCAACCTTACTCTCCAAGGATATTAGATGTCTTCTAACTCAAAGCAATCTTATAACTTTCTTATCCAATTAATCAAGTCATTTGGATTCAATGTACTTGATAAATTAGATACTTCCAACCTATAACCATCACCTAGTCTTTCCATAGGTCTCAGCAATTGATCAGATCCATCACTTCCAATAGATCTAGCACCATCTATAGTTCCAAATCCTTCTAAAGCTTCCTTGAAACCATCATCAGATCTAGGATTCCTATTCAATCCAACAACAACATTCCTAATACCTTCCATGACCTCATTCCTCAAACCGGTCATCTCATTTCTAATCTCAACCTAGAGATCTTCCTTTATCTACCCTATCATTATAGGATTCATTCTCAGTGACATTCTTCTAGATCTTGGGTGTAACTACCTCAAACTGGTGATCTAATTCACCAAGATGATACCAAACCCTAGTCTTCGAGAATAACTTAACCAACAATAAAAAAAATCCTTCCTAACCACCTTACATAATTTATTTGATAATGTAGGTTAGATCTGCAGTTTTGCCACCCTACAAACAACAAATTTGCAACTTCACAAGTTTAGGACACCAGATCTACAATCACAGGAACAAACTCTGCTCTGATACTACTTGATGCAGTCAAGACCGGATAATCCCCATAGGAGAAGTCCAATCATGCAGCAAGAGACAACACAGTGGAAAGCACAAGGTAACACAACAAGATGCAAGCAATAATAACTCTTTTATTTTCAAGAAAACATCCAATTACATGCAACATGTTAGGCTATAAGGCCTTCCTGGTTACAACCAATACATAATGAAAACAAGACTCAAATATACATCTTGATCTGTCTAACTCAAAGTGATCCTTAATCAACTCTTTGCTACCCTCTATACACTAAGGGCTATCCCTAATTACAATCGCAAGCTCTACATTTATACTTAGCCACCAATAGGTCAACTTAACAAATAATTACATTTCCCAAGACAAACATAACATAACAAGTTGGCCTAGATCCTAAATAATTACAACATTTAATAAATTCATCAGATGCTATCCAACTACCACGTTAGCCACACATAGAACAACCTCAAAATCCATGTCATACATGTCCAATGGTTAAAATCTTCCATTACGACATTCATTAATCAACCGATAAACTCACACTGAACAGGTGATATGAATAACACAATTAATCATCCAAGATCAAGTCATATCTCGTGATCTATGACACCTCAAGAGATGTGATCAAAGACATAGCCTCAATGAACACCATGGAAAAAACCCTTTTCATTGCTCCAGCCCAAGATCAACCGATCATAGAATCATAGAAAATTGTCGCATCTCAGTCTCAATCACATAATTCACCATAACTCATATGCAATAACTCCAAAAGAGTTGTGATCATAGAGAATGTCTCCAAATGATCTCATGAGCACCATATCATGAACGTGACCATAGAAGATCCAAATAATTCTACCAAAACAACAATCACCCAACCATTGACCAGGAATAGAAAACAAATACAACACTAGTGATAAAGGTCCACCAACAAACAAACTATTTTTGGATGATGCAAGATTACCAAGGACCCAAGATGCTCCTACATCAGAGGAGGGTCATTCCTTCCAAAACCCTTGAAAATAACTTCCTGCAAACTCCAGTCTACCAACTTTCTGGTCCTCCTAGGTCTATCTAGGTCATCTCTACTCCCTCATTGTAAACTTCTTGGAATCTTGAAACACAACACAAAATCTACCTTTTCCAGAATGAAAACCTTAAAACCCTAGCTTCCTACACATGTATCATCACTACATTTTCCTTCTCCTTTAAGATCTTGCATATGTGCAAATCTTATAAAATTGTTTGATGAAGATTTTATTTGGTAGGCCTTATTCTTGATTACAATTATTACATTCAAATATTTTTTTAATTAATTGGTAGAATATGTATTATTTATTTTATTATTTAAAAGTTTGGGGTGAACCGGGCCCAGACTAGGGGAGGTTACAAAATGGGAAATTGCCATCTTGGAAGTGGTGACACATATGAAATCCATGAACAACATCAAACATAGACAAAGCCAAGACTACAACATATAAAATAAGCCAAATTAAACCTTAGCTCTTCCCTTAGACTGAGATCACAAAATCATCTTTAAAGGATTTTTGAGATTTTTTAGCTTTCTTTCCTTTCATAGTTTCCCAACCATCTTCCACTTTGTCAGCCTTTTCCTACCACTCCTTAGCATTGTATCAGGGTGTTTCCAACATCACAGTTGAGCTACTGTCACCTTGCAACCTTCTTTCCTTTGCTAAATATTCCTATGTCTTATCTCACAACCCAACATGCCATTTTTCTCCCTACCTTTTGAATTTGCGACTGCATTATTAAAACTAGACTCCATATCATGCCCAACAATGGTAGCATTATCATTGATCAAAGTTGGAGAAACTACTTATGTTGGAACCCCAAAGTATTACAACTGGTCCATCTCATTATCTTCCCTATTCTCCTTCCCATTCACAACTTGGGAATACATCTTAGGCTACTCACCTTTCTTCTCCTCTGAATAATGAAAGGGGGAAATCTCTTTCCACCATGAGGAACTCTTATCCAATTTTTGCTTCACACAATGGGATGCCATGTACCTATTTTTGAAGCATCTTGTGCATCACAATGGAACCCCCTTAGAATCCAAGGGCTTTACCCAACAACCCTTATAAAATTTAATCATAATGTCTTTTGGGAGACTATCAATGATATCCATTTCAACAAAAATCTAGGCATACATTGAATGCATAAGATTGGATGAACCTTCATCAATCATAAAAAAACTACCCAAATAGTTTCCAATAACTTCAAAATAATAATCAAACAAAAAATGTAAAGGAAGGTTAGGGAGCCTCACCCAAAGTGAGACCTTGTCAAAAACTTCATTAGCAAGGTAGAAATCTAGATGCTAGAGTTTCAACCTCAGAGTAAATTTATACTCCCAACTCTAAAGGTAGTCACATAAAATCTTGTTCGTATCTTTTTTTTTTGTGAAAGTGGTAGCCCATCGATATATTTTATTAATAAAAACTAGTTCAAGAGCTCAACAGGGAAAGAACCAAAAAGAAAACCCTGAATCCTTTCTTAGAACAAAATACAAAATAGATCATAAGCTAAACAACTAACCCTAATATAACTCAAAAATAACAAAGAATACATCCAAGGCCCAATAATGACCATCAAAAGAGGAATACCCCACCTCCACTATGTCTTGATATTGGATTCGACTTAGTTGAGTTTGAAGTAGATGGTGCATTACGGTGACTCAAGTCAGGACATGGGTGCATTGATTGTATGCTATCTAATAGGGACAAGGAAGAACTGATCTTGGCTACATTGTTGGGAGGATAACACAAAAGTGACTTGACTGAGTCTTCAAATCTATCAACATTGAGTGAAGTTAGGAATCAATTTGTGTTTCTACTAGCACAACGTGATGTGGATCATAGGAGCAACCTCACGAAGGTTGATTACTTACAATAATCTCAAATCCCTTAAGTGGCCTTAGTGCAGAATCATCAGGGATCGACACAGTATCCAAATTACAATACCAATAGCCAATGAATGATCTCTTGAATATATTCAAATGCCATAATTAAAAACCCTGCACCACCAGGTAGATTTGAACACACCCTTTTAAGATGTGTTCCAAGTGCTTATAAGTCCCTCCATGAAGGTCAAACAAGCTTGTCTAGAGACCCCTAAAGCACTTGATCAATACTAGTTTAGAAAATACAACAATATTATGGGGTATTTTCGCCTCCACTTCACCCATTAAATCTTAAAAAAAATCCCCATTAGTGCGTGGCTTCAATCCCCCAACTAGCTCATCACCATGATGAGGTGACCTAGAGCCATACTCATATTTGGGTATTGAAACCCTAGCTATATTTAACCTTGTATCAACATCCCCAAGATGTCACCCACAAACTTTGTCTCCTAGGATTTTGTTATTTGAAGTCCTGGGCGAGTCCTTTCGTTGTGTCACTAGGCTTGGAATAGAACAAACACCACCAATTGCAAATACCCTAGGGCATCGTTGTCAATTTTCCCATCATGTCTAAGGAAAAACATCAACACCCTAGTCACCATAGTCTTTTATAAATGATCAATCTCCCATTTGTTATTACATTAGAATGTTGATTGCAATGATAAAAGTGACTTTTGGCAATACCTAATATAATTGTTTATTCTAATCTATAGCATTAGTTTATGGCGCATGAGAAGTTCTATTCACTTTCAATAGATCTTCGATAATGAAACTCATCACGATGCTATGAATAACTTGGTATCACTTCAATGGGAGCTTTATGCAGTTATCTAGCTTTCTACATTCTTTGGATAGGTCCCCATGTTGTCGCTTAGCTTATTTTTGCTAGCAGCAGCTACTCAACTTTTTGTGAAACAATTTGTAGAGTTGGTGGTCCCATGGATTGTACTGTTTGCTGGTTATTTTTAAGTAGCCTCTTAAATATTATTTTTAAATTAAATTTTTAATCATATTTCTTGTAAATAAATTTGAAAACATAATTGTAGACAAATAAAAAGAAGATGCAAAAATGACAAAGATATGTGTCACTTTTCTCAATAAGCAATGGCTTCTTATTTATAGACCCCCCTTCTTTCACATTGCTTATTTTCAATTCCTAAACAATAGTTTCTCTAATATATCAAGAAAAGGTTCCAATTTATCCTTTTCCTGAGATTAAAAGTTTGCATGGGAACACTCAAGATGCTTAAATTTAAGCAGAAATTACACTTAAGTAGCGGCATTGGGATATGGGGTTTATTTAAAGATTTTAGTTCTATATTGCTATTTTAGTGTGTAGTGAGCCATTTTTAACATTTAGTTGGAACATTGCTGGTATTTTGCAATGGTTGTTACTATGATAAGAATCTTTTAGATTCCACCTTTAGATTGTAGTGAGAGTTTAATGAATTTTTTTTTTTTACATTGATAAAGAATATGTGTATTGGTGCATGTGATCTCCTAAGAGGAAATGATAGATCATGAAGACATGATATGTTCCCAATTCTATAAGTGGATCCTTGACAATGGTCTTGTTGGTTCTCTTTGATTTTGAACAATGATCATTTTCTTGGAGCTTCAAGATTTTGTAGAGTTGCGTTTGAAGATGGTATGGATTGATTGGTGGATGCTCATGGAGACTAGATAGAATTGGACGAGGCTAAGAGATATCTTATTTATGAATATTATGTGTTAAGATCATTACTCTTTTATAAGGAGTTCAACAAAAAAATTTGAGGAACCTACACCTGGTTATGGATGTGAATTTGTTGTGGAATCAAAGAAATGATTATCATTTATTATAAGTTTTTATTTCTTAGTGTTGTGTGTACATGAAAAACTTTTATCCCACTCTTGGTCTTCTTGTAAGGTGAATGATCTAACACATATTTCTCACCTAAATATTAGATGCATTCTTTATTCTGTATTATGTCTTCCTATATGAGTTACTCAAGTGAATATAGAAGTTTTGAAGATTTGTTAGGTATAAGATGCATGGTTTTATGGATTTATGTTGTTCTTCTTGTTTCTTGATCTTAATACATTGATCTAGTTGCTGATTCATCAAAAAGTCCTCATCACTTGGGGTAAATCAATCATCGCTCGGGGCATATCAGATTCATCGAGATTCATATCAATCTAGTATTCTCTTAATCTTGTAAATTGTATCAATTTTTGCAACTATCGGTTGAAATGTGTTATTGCCTTGGTTCTTCAGTAACTGAAGGGTTCAGATGTGATACCTACATGATTATTCTAAAGACAATCGAGTCTGGAATCTGTCACTCACTTCTTCACAATCATAAGGTTCGAAATCAGGTGTCTTGACGCTTTTGTTTCATCGATTCATTACTGTTATAGTTAACATTATCTTTGGTCATTCAGGACCTATTATCTTCATATCAAATCTTTCAATTAGCTTCTGTCTCATATCAATTATCAATTTCAAGCATCAGTTTCATATCTCTATCAAACACAGACTATCTTTGAACCACTGCGCTTCGCACAACAATTCAAAGAGGGGCAAAATGTAATACCCCAAAAATGGGCTATAAGTTCATATCGACACATCGAACGAAATCGACATCAAAGTCCTAACCAAAGGCACCTTGGCACATCATCGAATCCTAATTGATTATCATAAATTCTGGATCGGCGAATATTCCTAGTAATATTCCTAATCATCCTAATTATCTTTAATTTAATAATTATTTGGCGATAAATCCAATTTATCCTAAAGTTTTATTAATTGAATATTCTCAATATTTAATTAATTAGATTTAATTATGCCACTTAATTGTTTAATTGAAGTTAATTCTATTTATTCCTAAATTGTATTATTTAATTTCAACAATAAATCCAAAATCCTATGAATAATTGATTAAATTCTTATTTAATTAATTAAAGCAAGTTGTCAGTTTTTAATAATATTATTTTTGGAATAAAAGTTTGAAAAATAATTGATTAACCCATAAATCAATTATTTTATTTTCAAAATCAGTTAAGTTGAGAATAAATCACTTTATTTATTTATTAATTCATAATTATCCATGTGCACAATCAAAGAGCAGTTAAACTCCAAATTAGAAAATCAATGCAAGTTATTGACTTTTTGGAACTCAACATCATTTTTGAGTTTTAAAGTTGATCTAAACTTCTAATTTGAGTTAAAAAGTTGTCTTCGCATGATTTGCATGTTTTTGTGAATTAAATCATCTTTATTTTCAGATAACTCAAAAATCAACCTGAGTTATTTGAGTGATTTATGGCTTTCTTTCATGCACCTCCAAAGCCCTGGATTTCTATAAATTAAGGCTTTAGCTCTTCTCAAATGATCTCATATCTTTGCATTCTCGCGCTGTCGAATTGGAGAATCAAAGCTTATTGCGAATCAAGGCTATTGTGAGATCAATTTGGTTTTTACATTCATTTAGATTCATTTTCATATCATTTGTTAGATCATTTAGCATATCATAGCATATCAGTTTTTACATATCATAGATTTCATATCATTTTTCATATTATTGCATCTAAAATCCAAAAAATAGATTAATTGCATTCATATTTCATATCAGTTTTGCATTCAAATCCTTCATTTAGGTGTCATCAAGGTCACTGATCTCGATAACAATCTGAGAACATCATACTCGCACCTATTAGAAGGCAGTAAATCATCTGGTTAGTTTAGCTTTTAATTCATTGCACGATTTTGATTTTTGCTAACCTCTAATGTTTTACTGAAGTGTTGTGTCTACAGATCAGGTACAATTTTCACACACACACTATTTATCATGGGAATGATTGATTTGTTTGATATACCTTTAGAGTGAGAGCTTTACGTCTATTGTTGTCATATTTTCATCATATTTTAAATGTTACATGTTGATATCCTTTTAGTTTGGGAATGAATAAGGACATCTTTCTTTACATAGCTTGGAAAGGATATTGTTTGATTTGTAGGTTCTCTCGTTGGTCTTGTTCTTCAACTTGTATGTTTGAATTCACATGATATTGAATTTGAGATTATATAGATCCATGGTGATCACTATTTTTGTGGTCATGTGTTGTTTATTATTTTTTGGTGTTGACGTGGAGGTTCCTTGATCTCTCTCTTTTATTAAATGTGGTAAAGTTGGGAGAGTCATGTAGATTAGTGATAAGATGGGTATTGAAATATATGTATTTGAAAAAAAGTGTTTTATTGTATGCTTCCTTAACACTATGTAAAAAAGGAGTTATCCACATCCTCTTTATGAAGTACTATTGGTAGACATGGTATTGCTTGATCTATTTTTATATTTGACATAACACTTGAATTGGGAGTTTCAAGATATATGTCTAGTTATCCTCTTTGATATCTTATTTTTTTTATTGAATGTACCATGATTAACTTGCATGTTTCATTGGATTAAGATCTTTATTTTATATAGTCAAATGAGTTTTTGACCCATTTGATTGTAGTGGTATGACTTAGATGTGGATTGTCTAGATTATTTCATTGTTAATGTAAAATTTGTTAGTTGACTTTATTTGTGGTAATTGAATTTAAGATAGGAGGATGGATATAGAGAGTCTTGATTATACTTTTGGGTTGATATGTTGATAGCATGAGTTTCTATCTGTTACGTTTTACCATTTTTTGGGGTATGGCTAGCTTAGACAAGTTACAATTTTTCATGGTTTTTATTCTAACTAGTATGAATAAGACAAATACTAAGAGCCATTTTATCATTTGAATTTTATTCTCATGTCCATGTAATTATTGGTGTTGGTTTTAGGGATATATATGATTCACCTTGACATATTCCTTTTTATTCCATAGGTGGCATATTAGAGGATGTGACGAGATTTTCCCTCGATGCTGGTTATCATGCTTGATTTTGCAAGTATGTTATGAGAGCATGGTGAAGATTCAAGTGGTACATGGTTGACTAAGGGATATTTTCCCATTGTTTGGGATTTTATGAGTGTATTTACAATATATGATATCAAGAGGAAGAATGCTAGGACTAAGGTGTTGGATAACTTGTAAATCCCATGCCACATTATATGTTTCCAAAATCATTGGAAAGTCCTAGGCCCATAAGGTGTATTAAAAAATAATTTGTAATATTTATTCTCATCATTATTTGCAATGCATTCATAAGGGATGGCAAGTTCCATTCGTAGCAATAAAGGTGAATTGTGGACATAAATATTCAATTCATATTTTGTCCACACATAGATGCGAAGAATGAGATGAAAAATGATAAATGCAAAGTACAAGTGAGTGACTATGGGAATTTTGAAGTGGAAACTTGGAAAAAGGCAACAACTATCTCTTGGTATTCTATCTTCTATGGCATTTAATGTAATATTTTGTTTCCAAGTTTGGATGCCCTAGTTGGAGGGAAAGTATTGGAGCTAAAATCAAAGTCCTTTCACATTTTGAGGAGGAAAACCAAGGTTCTGAATGTTTGGAGATTTTTGGTGGCTATGACCTCTTTACGAATCTATTAAATCAACTCTTTGGATGTGGAAAATGAGGAGTAGTTGAATATAGAGTTACTCTTTGGGAATGAGGACATGTTGTAACATAACGAGGTTGTTCATATGTACATAGGTGATACTATGTTGGAGCCAACTAAGAGAATGGAAGTGCACAAAAAATTATCATCTTATTCCAAAGATATTACACACTTGATCCCTCTTCTTGGCAGAGTTTTTTTTGGTTTTCTCTCAAGAGTTTCTCCATATAAATCTTGTGTTATGTGGAACCTTTATGCTATCGATTTGTGCTTCTTTTTAACTATCAGATGGTGGTGTTATCCATTTTCATTGCTGTTATAAGTTCACATAAGGTGGTGAAATTAATCATGTTATGTATGCTGATTTGTAGCATCACAAAGAATATGGATCTAATCATAGTAATTCCATGTTAAGTCAACTTAATTTTTAGATTTACATACAAATTTCAGAGTTTAATATCGTAGTAGTCCAAACATTGTATCTCATCCATTGATGTCATATCTTAAGAATAATTTTTTCATGTTAATTCGTTGAACATAGATTGAAATTTTCTTGAATATCTTCCTTGCCTAAATTCTTTGTTCTTTTCATTCCTTAGCACACACTCCTACCCACCTTTCTCACAACTCATTTTCACTTGATTCCTTCCTTTTGTTGTTTCCCCTTTTCTACTGTGGTTTATTTTTGTTCTCTTGGTCCTCCTTGACCTTTTTTTTTAAATTTCATTTTTTTTTCACTTTATTGTTTTACTTGTCTTTCTTGATTGGGTATCTTTTAGTTTTAGTTATCCTATTCAATAGTCTTTTTTTCCTTTTGTTGTTCCCACTTTCATTTTAGCTTCTTGTTTGACACTTGTGGTTCTTATTTTGGGCTCAAACTTCTCAATGTTGTTTATTACTTATTTTGAAGGTATCCGATAGTTGTACATAACATGTTCTTTTATTGTTCATAACATTTTTTTAGTTCTTTTTATAGTCACTTTTTTTTGATCTTATCATATAAATAATAATCTCTTTTATTTATTAATTTTTGTTATCATTTTATCTAATTTGTTTCATTAAATATTATCTTGATTCACCCTTCTATAATATAGATTTCCATGGTAAATTCTTAATCACAAATTTCAACCTTTTATCAATTATATCTAATTATAATAGTATCAACTCTAATCAAAACTCATCTTGTCATGAATACTAGATATATTTAGGAATACAATTAGATTTTTTATAATAATATAAATCTCTATCTTCTTCCTATTACTCATACTACTTGTAATTTTTCTCTTTTTTCTCTCTTCCTACCTTGTTAATCTCCCCTAACACTTTATCATATGCTTATTAATATGATTTCTCTAGTTAAAATATATTTTTGACATTGTATTATAATTCTTATCATTCTTTTTAGAAGATTTTAAAGTTATTTTTTCAATATTTTATTATAATATCTTATTTATTGATATATCCTGTGTCTTTATATTTTAGGTTTTATAATTTATCTTTAGTGTCTTTCAAATTCTTAATGTTATTTTGGTTATGTTGTTTTAGAAGTTTCATTTTCTCTCCTTAAGCACTCAAATCTACAATTTATCACAACTTTCTCTCTTCTTTTGATGATGTATTTTTTTTTCCACACAATTATAGCTAAAAATATTATTAATATTTAAAATAATGATTAATACACATTAACATCACTTTTTTTACTTAACAAAATAGAATTACAACATACACAATAAATATGAAGCAAGATAGTTTGTCTCATAGAATCAACAAGAAGATTCTTAAAGAACCCAATATACAAAACAACTTCTTCCCATCCCAACATATGATTAAATTTACATCAAAACTTATCCATCATTACATACAAAATAATAATATACCACAATCCTTTGATCCATCAATATACTTTAATAATAAAATAATCTCACATACCCACTTTAATATTTATGCCACAAGCAATGATCTCATAATGGGAGTTGAAAAGAAGACTTCACTTTTCTTTACCAAGTTTGTGGAGGAGAATATGTACACATACCATTCCTCCATTTTGTAGTTGTGGGTCAGGAGGACAAAATGCACACACCATCCTCTATCAAAATATCTTGGTTCGTTGGAAAGCCATCATTTTTGACGGGCAACTTTATTGTGCCAAAATCCCACGTCACCAAAAAGCAAATATGTGGATATTCTAATTACATGCAACGCTAGGAAGTGTGGCCGCGTTTATCTCCACTAGAAACCTAAACACTAGAATATTCTTCTTAGTTGGCAAATTCAACTTCAACAGTTTTTATTAACATATAATTTATCAGGAAATCTCACTTCTGGAAAAAAAAAAAAAAAGCACGGGCGTCCTCGTTTGCATTTTTGCATCCCATGAGCAAATATTTTATTGCGTAATTGTACATATAGACATTGCAGTACCGCACAATCTTTTCCTGCCACAACAATTTTCTTCCTTGAAGAGGAGGGTTTTGAGAGTTCAGTGGTTCGAATCCCGCAAGGATGTGGCGAAGGGTTGCACAAAAACTTTCTTCTTCTTCTTATGCAGTTTCAAGCAAACGATCATATCAAAATGGATTGATTTTTTCCAGATCGGCATCTTCAGATGCCTCGTCGGTACGTGCATGTTAGCCCTTGTTTATTATTTTTGCTGCACTTTTGAAATGTGTATGCTGAGGACGTTAATTTTTGTACAGGTAGGAGGGCGTTCTTCTTACACGATCGTTGATCATACGTACGATGCTGTGGTTGTTGGAGCAGGAGGGGCTGGTTTAAGAGCTGCTATAGGGCTTTCCGAGCATGGATTTAACACTGCTTGTATTACCAAACTTTTCCCCACTCGATCGCACACCGTTGCAGCGCAGGTGCACCGCTTGTTTAAATTGTGTCTTCACCACCTTAAATATTTACTTTACACTCTTTTTGAGACACAGCGAGGATCATTTAATTGTTCAGAAATCTCATTATATTTTTTTAATAAGACAATTTTGAAGAGTGTATCGAATCTTACAACAAATGAAGACCGAGGAAAGTAGTCGCAGTGGAAATTAATATCATGTTCATATTCGTGGCCTGCTAATGTAGATTGCCCTAATTTTTTGGGAACTGATAGCAACTAGTCTTTATTGCCCAAAGAAGTTATTTAAAATTATTTAAGTTTCGACTTCTAAAAATAATTCGAGATTATGAAACAATTGAACGCAACGCGAAAATATTTGCACACAAATTTATATTAGGTTTGATTTTCCTATTTTCTTTATGAAGTGAAGGAAATAATTCTTATTCTGCAATTTTTTAAAATTTATTTTGATATTATTGAATCAAGCCACAAATGAAGATAGAAGTTGAAAAACAACAACATTTCCAAGAAATTCACATTAGGTTCATATTTGTGGTCTAGTAGTTTAGGGTGCCCTAAATATTTGGAATTGAGAGAAGCTAGAGTTCATTGTTCTCTATAAAGATGATGATTTAGTTTGTTTAAGTTTTTATTAGTGATACCAGGTTATACAACAAATGAAGGCAGAGTAAATATTTGCGGTGAAAACCAAGATGATATTTATAGTTGTGCTCTGGTAGTTTAGACTGTAGAGTACTGTAGAAACTTTGAACTGAGAGAAACCAGAGTTTTTCATACAAATTGGATGATTCAATTTGTTTAATCTTTTCAAATGACAGTGGATTATGCGACAAGTTTGGGCAGAGGGAAAGTTATTGCCGAGAAAACAAAACTTATTTTTGTATTTGTGCTTTGGTAGTTTAGATGCCCTAGATTCCTTGAACTCAAAAATCTCCAGAACTGGAAGAAAGAAGTAAACAATCTGCATTTAGATGAATTCAAGTATTGATTCATTCAGTCATTTTAAATGTAATTTCATAAAATTTGAGTTAATTCTTAAATAATGCTGTAAAATGCAAACTCTATTTTTGCAATAATATATATAAAAAACTTTTGAACATTCTAACTATACTTAAAATCTTGTCTATGTACATTATACCTGGGCAAGACTTGATGTTTCGATTATAGAATTAGAACATCAGTAACATCCAAAAGCATATGCAGGGTGGAATCAATGCAGCTTTGGGAAACATGTCTGAAGATGATTGGAGGTGGCATATGTATGATACAGTAAAGGGAAGTGATTGGCTTGGTAATTACTTACTTTTCTTTCTAGAGCCCTTCTCTTTCTTTATGCCAGTTTTGAATATTGGACAGTGCTATTTATTCTGGGAGCTATGAACCCATGTTTAGATTACAACTGAAATTATTTCTACTTCTACCACTGTCTTACACTGTATCTAGTACTTCCTCCGTTTTGCCCATAATCTGGGGTTGGAATGGTGGGCTTCATTGTTTTTGGGGTTAGCATGTCATTGTCGCACTTTGCACCCAAATTCTCCTTCTTTATGCTCTTAGAAAAACTATAAAAGTTGAATTTATTATGTCTGTCATTCATTAAATTTTCACAAAGAGATGCTTTGCATTGCTATCCAACTTTTCTTGATTTACAAGATGAATTTCTAGTTAAAACCAATGAGATTGAAAGTGAAATATGTTTCACTTGTGAATGTAGGCGATCAAGATGCTATTCAATATATGTGCAGGGAGGCTCCAAAGGCTGTTATTGAGCTGGAAAATTATGGATTACCGTTTTCAAGAACTGAAGATGGAAAGATCTACCAGCGTGCATTTGGTGGTCAAAGTCTAGATTTCGGAAAAGGTTTGTTTGGAGTTCTCTGTGAATGGATGTTCAGCATGTTTCAGTGTAGATAAACTGCAGGGTTTTGCTTGTTGCCTTAATCCTTCATTTGTGGAAGCTTTGCATGCATTTCTGTTTGATGTTAATTGTATGAAATGGCTCTTGATACAGGTGGACAAGCATATCGCTGTGCCTGTGCTGCAGACCGAACTGGCCATGCTCTACTACACACACTTTATGGGCAGGCAATGAAACATAACACTCAGTTCTTTGTGGAATACTTTGCACTGGATCTTATCATGGATGATGATGGTAAGACTTGTATTGATGTTACAATGAAAAAAAATGCACATATCTCCATGTGCTACAGGACCTTGATCCATAAAGTAATCCCTCCAGTTTGGGTGGCATTTTTTTCTTCTGTAGAATAGAATGATTTCATATATACAGCTTTGTTTGTTATTCTGGGGGTTTATTTTTATTAGAAGAAACATGGTCCTGTAAATCTATCTCATAAACAAGACAATTAGCCTGAGCCATTTCAATCTATCAAGTAGTTTCCCAAAACATTAACCTAACATCATGTGAGGAAAGGACACCTGCCTTGTATGGCATGAAAAAGTCTAAAAGAAGGTATACTGGGTACAAGGGATTTGATTGGAGAATTCAATGAATTTGCCCAAGGGAATAACTGGACATATGGGACTTTTTTAATTCAGAATTTACCGTGATCTTTAACCTGGAAACTCGGAGGTTTATAGAAAACTAACTTTAGAAGAGAGAGGTGTCACAAACTTGCTAATCATCCTGGATAGGACAGAGGGGGCTTTGTGCATATGAACTACAAGAAAACAAATATGGTCTGTATTGACTATTTGTAACAACCATGGAGATATGCACTTAGTCATAACCTTTTCTAGTCAACATCATAACATTATAATTTAAGGACCTTGGAAAGTCTCTTGCATGGCTGATACATCTTTTATCTTTTGATTGCATAGGGACAAGGTCTGGGTTTAAATTCTGTAAAATTGAGAAGTAGAGAATAATCAATAATCTATGTGCAACAGTCTCTAGCCAACTTATAGCTCTGTAAAAATTAAATGGTTCTTACTGCTAATGAGGACACTGCTCTTTTGTGATCCATAAACATGGTCTCCACAAACAGTGATCCTCATCCCATTATTTGAAATCCACAGGGAGCCTTGAAAGTCACAAGTGAGCTCAAAATGAAATTGCATACTCGAAGAGAAGCTCCCATATGATGATTAATTCCTTCCTGCTCTAACATGCAATTTTCTGTTATTGGCCAGGGACTGTAAACAAGATGTACTATACGCTGTTGGTATGTACATTGCAATAGCAATTCAAATTTGTCTCACAAGCTTATTTTAAAAAATTTAAAGCGAAATTTTATGAGGGAGCCACGTAAGCCATATAATGAAGCAAAATATATTGCTCCAAAGACAAGCCTCCAGCACTTGCTATCTATCATCTATTATATGAATAATGGATCTAAATGTCTAATACATATGATAAATAGGGTTTAGAGCAATGTGAGTGGCATCTTGTGGTGTAGAGGAAAAATGCTGTCCATGAAAAATGTACTTTGCATGCTCAATTTCTATTTGCTACTTTGACAATTGATATGAATTGGTTGCTTTTGATTGGTTTTTTAATTAATTAGTTCAATTTTTCAAACATGGATGCTAATCCCTAAGAGTCTAAAACTATTTAGCTGCTCATGGAGTATTGATTCTTTGTTAAATTCCTTCCCATGATTTCTTGTATTTTTGATGAAGTGATTAAGTTCCACATTTTTGTTTGTTGGCTGCAGGTGCCTGTAGAGGGGTGCTTGCTTTAAACATGGAAGATGGCACAATACATCGTTTCCGCGCCAATTCCACTATTTTAGCCACAGGCGTAAGGAGTTGGTTGAATGAATCGATCTTGTATAGAGAGCTACTGAAGTAATAATTTCTGCTCAAAATTCATTTCTATGCCTGCATAATTTTGTATATTGCAATTGATGCAGGGTTATGGCCGAACTTATTTCTCTGCAACATCAGCTCATACATGTACTGGAGATGGAAACGGTATGGTTGCACGTGCTGGGCTTCCTTTACAGGTAATTATTATTGAATCCTTCATTTGATAAATACTTAGTACTGAATCCACAATATCTTGCTATGCTCATGGTGTTCTCTTTTTTGTTTAGGATCTTGAATTTGTCCAGTTCCATCCTACGGGCATATATGGTGCAGGTTGTCTTATCACTGAAGGTACAAACTTTCTCATACAAGTAAATTAATTTGTAGGCTTCATTCATGTTTACTCAAAAATGTTAGTTTACCAAATAGATAGTTCATCAGTTTCAATGTCCACATTCTTTTCTTATAGCTTATTAGTTATTAGATTGCATTGTCCAATTCCATGTCAATAATATGTTAGATTGCATTGTCCAATTCCATGTCAATAATACGTTCTGGCTTATGTAGTTTTTCTTGCTTGGTAATTCCTGGGTGCAGTTTTGGGCTGCCTTGAATGTTGTGTCGCTTATGCTTGGACCACATTCTTAACGTTTGTATAGGAGCTGGTGTTACTGTCTTCCTTATTGTGGCAAATGGATTTGAACTAGGATGATACTCTTACGAATTTTTCTCGTTATAAATGACGCCACAACCCATTGAACGCCTTTATAAATTCCAAGCTTCTCACATTACCACTCCTTTGTCTACCATCAGCAGTTTTGTCATCTTGAGTGCTACGCAATTTTCTATGCAGAGTCAACTGCCCTCACTAGGATTGTCCAGGAACCTGACTTGCTTTGGGCTTTCTCCAATAAGCATTCTCAGGTTTTGCATTGGTATGGCTAATATGATTGATGATATATTATCCTTGGCTCCTCCAATGTGTCTTGAAATACTGATGGTTTTTTTGGCCCCCTTACTTGATGGTCTTCATTGGCTTACACTGCTGACAAGGTCCTTCCCTCACATGTTTTTTAATACTTGTGTGGGATTACCTTTGGCTTTTAGGTTGACACATGCACATTTATTTCTCTGTTTCTTTCCCTCCTTTCTTGTTTTATTTTGTTTTGCTTTGGATCAATGGCTCCCTTTTTGCTCTAGTTCCTGGCTATTGTAATGGTTGTATGTTCCAGTCCCTTTAACCTATTTTTGGTCACACATGGACATTAATATAATTAATTCTTTCTGGAGTATTATTGCAAACAATCACTTGATTTGGTATTGATAATGTACTCTTTTTGTTGCTAATAGTATCTGCAACAAATGAGGATCTGACTTTTAAAGATTTGAAAAAGTTTAGAAATCAAAGGCAGTATTTATTAGTTCTATGTTGAATTTGTGCCACTAAGAGAATATGCCATTCTATGATAAATGGGAACAGGCGATTCTTGTGCAGTATTTAATTTGTGGTTTTGATTGGCGAAAAATTCAGGGTCACGTGGTGAAGGAGGGATTTTACGTAATAGTGAAGGTGAGAGGTTTATGGAGAGATATGCTCCAACGGCCAAGGATCTGGCTTCTAGAGATGTTGTGTCCAGATCCATGACCATGGAAATTCGTGAAGGCCGTGGTGTTGGTATGTGTATACAAATATTTGTTGCTCTACTTGGCTAAAATTAAAAGATCCTTTAGATGTATGAACAATTTTGGGCATCTTCTATCAATGTCATGTTTCTTGTTTTGATGGCATGTTTCTTGGCGAAAGTCACTCTTAGATGCTAATCTAGTCTTAAAATCTCCATTCCTGTAGAAGCAAAACCTTCCCTTTTTTGTTGCTTGTATTTTGATATTTCTCTTGTTGATAACTTTTACATTTTTTTGAATTGCTTCTAGTTGCTAATTTTATTTCTTTGTTTCAGGACCCTTGAAAGACCACATTTATCTCCATTTAAATCACCTACCTCCAGAGGTCTTGAAAGAGAGGCTTCCTGGCATCTCGGAAACTGCAGCAATCTTTGCAGGGGTCGATGTCACAAAGGAACCAATACCTGTCTTGCCAACTGTCCACTACAATATGGGTGGCATTCCAACAAATCACCTTGGTGAGGTAATAATGGATATCAAAGAAAGCTTATATTAACTTGAATAGCTACAGATAATTATTCTCTTCCTGTTTTGGGAAACTTGACCTTTAAAGCAAAATTATTATGTATATGCATTTGGGCATTTTTTTTTGTGCTTAGCTTAAAGTAAATATTGTTACATCAATTTGTGTTGGTTAAATTTCTGATATGCAGGCATTGAACATCAAAGGAGATAACCCAGATTCTGTGGTACCTGGACTAATGGCTGCTGGAGAGGCAGCATGCGCTTCAGTCCATGGTGCTAATCGACTTGGTGCAAACTCCCTTCTTGACATTGTTGTCTTTGGTCGAGCTTGTGCCAACACAGTTGCTGATCTATATAAACCTGGTATGTTCTTGGCGTTTCTGTTTATAAGGCTGCTAACAGTTTTTACTACAATATTTCGCTGATAGATTCTAGGCATCTGCAGTTCCTGAAGATATTGTTTTATACACATTTCTGGAGGTCCATGATAAGGCAAATCTAATTGCATTACAATAATTTTTTAATTTTATTTAGCATTATCTGAAATCTAGCTCAGTCACAGAGCATTCAGTTATGTGGTTTTAATATATTTATGATTCCTGATATTAAAAAATATTGCTATAGAAAACTTAGGCTATGGATGTTCAATATTTTTTGGATTATTTGTCTTGCATAGATGCTGCCAATATTTTGGTTTTTTTCAAACTTCTGGACAACTGGATGTAGCCCCTTCTCCAAAATATTAGGGAGGGCTATTCGTTTCTCGGCATTTCCCTCCTCCTGGTTCATCCCTGTTAATAAAACAATGGATGGAAAATGTGTGGTTTGCATGCAGTTAATCCGAGTTGGAGCATATCTCTCTATAATCACTGGGGAAATCTGAGAGTTAATCGCTTTGTAAGTCTTGTAGATATGATGATGAAAAATGTTCCCGCAATACCCCCTGTATGGTCATTGACATCATTCTATGCCAGTTGTTCAGCATAGCTTGATGGTGATTTTTACACCTGCCTTGTTACCTGGAGGCAGAGAGGTCTTTGACCATCTCACACCACAAATGACCAGAGACTTTGGGGCATGCAATGATTGCCATCCTAAGAAAGCCCACATACAGAAGATTGCCTTATATCATGCCAAGTAGACCTTTATCAGTCCATAAGGTTAAATGGGTTGTGTTCTGTTGAGTATGCTTAGGGCATGGCCTCAAGCCATGTTTTTTCTAATTGAAAATTTGAAGCTAATCTATACACAACTTACTCATAATCCCAAAAGGCAATATTTTAGAGGTTATCGTATGGGTATAATTATTAATAACTTCCATCATTATAACAATGTTAGTCACTGTAACTGCATTTGTTTATCTCAATTAAATTGGCATAATATATGCTTAAAATAGCAAATTAATGGAACATATTCCTTCTTGGAATGATAGTCTGATAGAAATGCAACTTTCATCAAGAATGATGGCAGTTTTTCTTAAAGTGTTTCTGGATTATAGCATTTAGCAGAAAGTGACCCTGAGAATTTTATTGCCTAGTATAATTTAACTAGGAGGATTTCACACTTTGCAGAAACTAGCCACAGGCCAAGCCTCTTTCTTTGAGGTGAAGTAATGAGGAGTTCATCTCTTACAAATGCATAACAGTAGAGGTAGGAGAGTGTAGTGGGATGGCTATAAGTCCCTAATTTTCAGCAGGGATACAAGCATAATTGCAGTTATAAAGTGTAATTAAATCTTATCACTTAGGTTGTTCTCCATCTACTAACTTATTGTCTAAGTTGTTTAGCTTTGCAATCCTTAAATTTTCCTTATATGAGGAGAGATGAAAACAATGATAAATTAAAAAATAAAATGAGTTAATAACTTAATGGGTGTGCTTATTCCTGTATCTTGTCAATGGGATTCCTAGGCTTATTGCTAACTCATTCAAGAATAACTCTAGCTATTTCAGTATGTTTTGTTTACCCCACTATACATTTTGATTTAGGTTAAGTGGGCAAGACTCATAATTAGGTTGCTGGCATTGATGCGTCAACTAACATGAACAAGCAACTCTTCCACACTTCTGACTTGTAGGACCAAGAGAGTTTTCATAGAGACCTTGATAGGACAATTAAAGGGAAATGATGGATAGACTAGGTCACACTCACGCAGCTTAGGCATACCCAAATTCCATAGTTACACCGCCCTGGGGGACAAGTTTCTGGGACGGGGGGACAGAGGGGCCTCAATTTGGGGATGGCGGGGGGACTGCGGCGGGGGACAAGGGGGGTGTATATAGTATATACTATACATATGGTACATAAAATGCTAGTTATGAAAAGATGTATAACAATATAAGACATAAAGATGTAAAAGTATTGTGTTGAAGTATTGGTCCTTTTGTGTTGGACATAAATGTTAGATATTCATATAAGTTATATCTAACATGTATATCCAACACAAAAGGACCAATATCTAACATTTATATCTTTGTTGGTGGCTGTTTTCAAGTCCCTAGGTCCGGCAAATGAGGTTTGAGTGATTTTGGCCTGTTGGGAAGTCATGTCTGTCTGGGATTTGGGTGAGAGCTAAGCTAAGTCTTTCATAGAGATGGGGTCGAAACCAAGTGATTTGTGATAAAATGAGTTAAAACCCTTTGAGAATCATTTTGCCACCTTCAGTTTGACCTTAGAAAGCCATGATGGATTGTGGGAGGTAACCCTACTGAAGGCTTGTTGAATCCTGAACTTTGGCTAAGTCTGGAATTTTTCGAAAACCCCAAAATCTAGAATTTGCATCTTAACTCCTATGAAGCTGTAACCTATTTCAAACATCCTGAAAAGTATTTATACAAATATAACTTAAAGAAATTAAATAAATTAGACTTATACTTAAATGTTATATTTGTATAAATCCTCCTGCCCATGAACAATTTTTTTTTTTAAAACTTGTATTTTTTGGCTTGCCATGATGGGGGACGCCTGGGTGTCCCCTCAAGGTCGAGGGACGTCCAGGCGTCCCCTTGTCCCCACTTGGGACGCCGGAACGTCCCCGCTCCCCCCACCGGGTTTGTGGCTGGATGGTGGCTCCACCAGGGACACCGTCCCCCCGTCCCCGGTGCGTCCCCGTCTTGGGTGCGTTTGGGATTTAGGGGGAGGGGGACACATCCCTGTGTTACAAATTCCAGTTATTTGTCATTAAATTAATCTTACTCCCTTGTCCCCACCCGGGACGTCCCCGTGTCCCCCACTGGGATGGCGGCGGGACAGTGGCTCCGCTAGAGACTCCGGGACGCCATCCCCCCGCCCCAGTGCGTCCCATCTTGGGCGCGTTTGGGATTTAGGGGGGGACGCGTCCCCGTGTTACAAATTCCAATTACTTGTCATTAAATTAATCTTACTCTAGCTTACTGGTTTGTAGATCTATAGACCTCTTTTGCAGTAGTTCAGGCTACACATGCAACTAAAGATGTGAAACTGATATATCCCCTAAATTAATTCCCTTATGATTTCCATTCTTCATTTGCAACCTAGGAATACCACATCATAGTTCTCTGGAGATATATTAGACATGAGCTCTCATAAGATTTCATACAAGTTTGTATTGCTGAACCATGTGGACTGGTGGGACCTAGTCTACACTAATCTATTAATTGTTTTTATCATTTACCTATTTGTGGCTGGTGCCTATCTTATTGGGAAATAGAGTCAAGGTCTAAAGAACTTGCAAATCTGAAACAAAGAATTAATATTACATCTAGCTTCTCATATTCGAGTCCAATATAATGCGAAATTCAAGAAACTTTAGATAACCTAATATTCTTTAACCATCCAGAGTCGTTTAAAGAAATACCATATGCTATTTGTAAAAGATTCTTTGAAGACTTTGAAAAGGTTTTACAACTATCATGACAGTCAGCTAATCAAAGAGAACATGAAGTTTGCAAGTATAACCCCAAAGGCATATATATCCCTTGAGATTCTCAGTCAATTATGGAGTCATCTCAATCATGGAGAGGAAACTGCTAGATGACTCCTTCTCTTTATTTTACAAAACAGGGAATGACATGGAAACTGCATAATTGATATACGCTAAGTTGCCAGTTCTGGTACTGATCCTTGTTCAGGTTCGTGAATCTAGTTTGTGGGTTTAGCTTAATTTTTTTTGGTGGTTTGTTTCTTTTTGGGTTTGTATGTACAAAAAATGTAAAAATCATACATACATATATATATATATATATATATGCAGCCAGTAATTTTATATGCTCTAATAAATGCTGATCAATGCAGCCAGTATTTTTATCTGCTCTAATAAATGCTGATCAATGTTTATATATAGCAAAAATAAATATGAGAAACCCTCATACATCAAATTATCATGGATGTTGCAGCAATTCCAACAATAAATAATGCTGCTATAATATGACAGCAGATGCAACTACAACAATTAATTATGAAACCATCACATATCCAAATGATATAACTGATATTGTACCGAGGTACAACAAAAACCCTCAATTATTAACAGTACTCAACTCTGATTTTAACTTAGACCCCTGCTGTAATGTAAAAAATATTTTTTGGTAAAATTGCAGAACCCTGCAGGGACATGCAGGCAAACCAAACCAGTACCCAGATCTGATGCGAGCTGAACTTGGATCGAGCCTGGCAGTAGGTAAATCCAGTAACATAGGACATACATCTTTTAACTATAGGCGGCCTCAGACAAATTTGGCCAAAAGATTTTTGTTTGCCTTAGAGACCAACATTTTTCTCCTAAGAGAAACTTGTAATTTGTGATGCTATATACATATAGTACTTGAAATGATAGTTATGAAAAGACATATAAGAATTACATTTCAAATGAAACTTTGGCAAATTAGTAAAATAGCAAAACTGCAAATACTAAATAAAATTTCAATTTGACAAATGAAACTATCAATTTGGAGATTTCTAGCAGATTGAAAATATCATAAAGATGATTACAATCCGTAACATGATACAAAAACAAGTACAAAATGTCAAAAATTAAAATGTAGTGAAGGGAGGTCTCTTATGATCCCCTAAGGCAAACTCCTCATCACTGTAATAACTAGACTCCTCATTGTCAAGCTTTGCCAAACTAGCACTAACGAGCCTTGCATCTGAAGTTGCAACATCCTCATCAATCTGTGATGGCTCCGCACTCTATACATTCCATGGTGTTGTTGGACTCTCTTTGTGTAGTTAATGACATGCAAAGCACTATGTATAGCCACAAGCTTCTCTGTTCTCTTAGAGGTAAGTCTATTTCTCTTAAGAGAGTGGATGAAGCTATAAGTAGACCAATTCCTCTTTGTAGCTAAAGAACTAGAAACTTGAGATTGCAAACTAATGGCTAGTGTGATAGTCTTTGATTTTTGTCCATGACAGTTTCACCACAAAATTGGGCCCTCCTATGCCATAGTTCCTATATCTATCTTTGCGACATTGGAAGAACCCTGAAGAGTCGCAAATTTCGTCCACTCAGTGCGAATTGTACCGGCGGTAGTAGGATCATACATCTTATCAATACACTTGAAGAACCCTACCTTCACCTCACCATCCTGAATTGGTGTAGCTCTACTAGGCCTAAGCATGTACCACTTCGGATTCAATACATAAGCAACTATATGCAAGGGAGTGTTGAGATTGTTCCATCCTCACTCAATGATTGGCTGAATGTGCTCGTTGTAGAATGCTAAAGTGGGGTCCTCTCGCACAACAACCCTCATATGGTCAAGCATAGAATCAGTGCACTCATACACCTCTCCAAGGGTTGGTGCATCCCCATCCCCATATCCGATGACGTGAAAATTGGAGCGATAATAGAGACTATGTATTTTGTATCACTCCAAAATACATTACGCTTCACTATATGCTTCACTCTCTTTCCTTGCTTTCTCTTGGACTTAGCCCACTGACTCCAATTTGTAGTCATAATCATGAGTTGCAGTGCCTCTTGCAACTCATCATTCTCTCCAATAGAATGAAATATGATGCATATCTAGTCTCAACTTGTTTCAATAACTCCTTCGCAAGGCTCCTGAAGAGGGCATGTGAAGTGTGGTTGTTGCAGATAAACACTTGCACATCTCTTGCATCGCTAACCACTCCTCTAATTTAGTCAATCTTCCCCATGTCCTTAGGTGCATTGTTCATGACATGCACACAAAATGGAGTCCACCAAATATGTTTGTAGGCTGTCTCAATAAGCTTCCCGACAGCTCTGCACACATGTACTGCATCTGCCACTATTTGGACCACATTTTGTGTGTCAACCTCCTCAATACCCCCAAGGACCATAAACTGAAAATCAGCATCTTTGCAATGACCAATACAATCAACTACCTTGTGAAAGTATGGGCCCTCTGCACATGTAACCATGATTTTGTTGAGTGGACAATGCCTAATGTCCGTCCATCCATCCATAACTATGTTGCATCCAGACTTCACCCAACACGCCTTCATCTTATCCATCGAAACATTGATCTTGGAATAGTTCTTATCCAAGATTGTAGTCCTCAATTTGTGCTCACTTGGTGGCACATACTCCCCTTGCCACCATTGATAATCATCATCATTATAAGGAGATTGATCTACATGAAATGGGATGCCATTGGCAAAGAAGAGCTTTCCATGGCATCATCTATCTCATCCTTGAGATGAACATTGAACAATTCAGCTTTGGGGTTACATTGCATCTTGCGTTTCCCGCCCTCTCGTGATTGGGCCACAATGCTATGAGTTATAACTTGAACCTACATCCTACGAGACAAAGTAGCAGGCATTGCAATTGCATTGTCATTAGGAACTCCCCAAAGCTTGTTGATCTCAGTTCTATAAAAAAACATTTGCAGTTTGTTCCAAAAATTTACATGGCCCACACCTTTTCCTTGAATAAAGAGGAAGTGTGCATTAACTCTAGTAATGCTGCCAAACCATTCCATTCTACACATATTGCATCTCCATTTCCTTGTGCCACCACCTGCCCCCAATGTGCCTAGTAATCTTGCTGCAAACTGTTTGAGAGGAGACTTAGGATCATAAGGACCCTTAGCAAACTCTGCTTGTGGTTCGGAGGGGCAATTTGTAATATCTGGTGCACTTGCAATGGAAATAGTTTGGACTTCATGATCAGCCCCATGGTCACCCCCCTCAACCTCAGGTTCATATTCTGATTCACTTCCACCGTGAGAATGAATTTCTATCTCATCCTCACTCATATCATGAGAGCTCATTGTGACACTGCATTTCACAAAATAAATTCAATAAACACCTAGTTTTTGACTCTAATTTTTAAAAAAATTCAAATTTCAAAACAAAATTTAAAATTTGATGTTGAATCTTGAGGGCAAAAGGAAGAATGATTCTGATAGTACATAACGTTGGATTCATTCTTCATATTACACTCAATATTCAACACCAAGTCTGATTTAGAAAATGAAACAAGAAAAAACACCAAAAAATTTGAAAATCAGAAAATAAAGCAAACAAAAACTCTACCTTGTGCTTGATAAATCTCTTCAAGAAGGTGTAGAATCCTCTTCTTCCTCTTTTTCTTTCTCCTTGTCACTCCTATTTCACTTGCACTCACTCCTTTAACTCATCCAATCACTCTTTTCTCTCCTTTTCATTCTTTTCTGTTTGCTGATGAAAGAAATCAGAATTGAAGCTGAGTAAAAATGAGTTTGAGGGTGTTTTGAAGGCTTGGAGGGGCATGGATGTGGCCCACCTCAAAGCAGGGTTTGAGCCTAACCCTAAAAAGCACAATAAAAAATGTTTTTTTTTCAAAAAAATTGCACTTTTTCACTGGACATAGTGGGGAGACATGTAGATGTCACTAGGATGCTCAAGGAATGCTTGGGCATCCCTAAGACGCCCCAAAGACGTCGAGACGTCTCCATTGTTTGTAGATGTCATGAGAGCGGTAAGAGGATGGTTCATCCCAGTCCCCATGTCGCAGGGATGTCCCCATCTATGAAACTTGGGGGTCCGGGGGCTGAAATGCATCCCGGTTTGTCACTGTAATTTTCTCTTCCTCGTTCTAGTGAAAAGTAGGGCAATAGAGGGTACAATCCTCTACACTTAGTTGTGGCTCCTTGTCTGGTGTAGAAGACTGCACCTCTGGCTATGACTCTACCTTGTTGCTAGGTGGCAATGACTTCTCTGCCACATTAGTTTCATCTAATGATAACCCAATCTCGCTTGCTTATGCTATAGCCACATCCTCCATAGCTTCCTCGCAAAATCGACAATCTCATACTTTGTAATCAAGGATGGCTCATCTTGCATGATCTAATTCTTTTAGGAATCAATCTCATCCAAATCATAGCTGCTTTGATTTGTCCTTCCCCTTTCTTGTGCAAAGCCAAAGGTTGTATTGCACAAACTAGGTCAGTGGGGTGTTGTTGAGTCAACTTATAATGCTTATTTGTGTGAATGGCATCAAACGAACTCTTGTTGTGCTCATAGCCATAAGTACTAGAATGTTGAGTCAAAATTCAAAGGGCTATCTTTGGAGATTTGGGGTATTTGCACCTCAATCTTCCCATCAAGAACATGCAAATAAGATAATCAAGAGTTTATAAATAAACAATATTTTGTCAATAATTATATTTTGTAACTTGCAAGATATAACACTTCACTTTTTCTTACTTGCTGTTTGAATGGATCTTCTTTCTATAGCTTGTGATGAAGGTATAAATTCTGCAACTTAGAATTGATGAGGTCTCTCACCTAAACCTCTAGTGTCATCCTCTTAATGCGTGAGGATAGGCCCTCCATAATCTCCCCATTACCATTCTAGAAGCTATTGGATATGAAAAACTTGAGATTGAGTTAGTGCCCTATTGCATGAATGGAGTGGTGGAGTTGATTGCTCTGCCTTTGTCCAACGATCTCTCAAATAGTGGAAATGTTACAGAAACCAAATAATGGTTTTGGCAGATGTACGGATGTACGGATGTTGTTATTAATCAGAGGAACAAACGTTCCTTATAAAGGATTACAAAGACGTTGTTTCTAATAGAAACAAACGTAGACTGAAGACAGACTAAAGATGGACTATGTGACCATTATAGAAACATTCTAACTAGGAAGATATTATCTTAATACCCTCCCTTAATGGTCATTGTACGGATGTCAGAACATTCTGTGATAACTGAGACCCTCCCTGGATCTACAGAATGCTGAAACCAAGAAGCTTTGCCAGAAGAGTGCTATGACTCAAAATAGACTGCAATTACAAGACTTCGTTTTTGTGGAAAAAACGGTAAAACCCAAAATCCCATGCAACCTTGCGTATTACAGACCATACAGAATGATTTTTGAGGATAAAATCGACAAACCCAGAAACAAAAACAGAAACAGATTCAGAAGGCGAAAAATGCAGCTTCGCCTTGATCAGGAAGCTTGACAACTTGTGCTGTTGGCTGGGAAGCATTTTGCTTTGCTTGGGCGCCAAACGTTTCTGGCACTCGAACTTCATATGGCCAAACTTGTGACAGTAATTACACTGCACATTTTTCTTTGTAGAGCCATCCAGGGATTGAGCAGAAGGTTGATGCTGGAATGGCTGAGAAGACTAATGGTTGCCGATGTTCTATTGAAAGGATTTTGCAGCAAATGCCTGCTCTGAGGAGGCTGTAGAAGCACTGCTGCCAAATTGTTGTTTCCAACGATCCTACTGCAGGAGTTTGGTGCATAATTCTGGAAACTTCAGATCAACACTAGTTGACGTAATGTTTAGTGTTTCTATGAAGTGCTCATAGGATGATGGTAGACTTTTTAGAGTGATGACTACCATATCCTCTTCCTCCATTTTCCGACCAATAGCTTCGAGTTGATCATGGATGTCCTTAATCTTTGTCAGATGCTCCTGCAAGGACATACGTTCATCCATCATAATGGAGAACAGCTGATTCTTCAGAAAGAATACCTGACTTTTGTCAGATGTTTCATGCAGCTCCTTCAGATATTTCCAGATTTCTGCAGCTGACTTGCTGGAAGGAATCTGCGGTAGCTGATCATCGATAACAGAGAGCTTGAGAAGCATAACAGCCTCTCGATTGCGATCATCAAACTTGTCCTGTTCTGCTTGGTCGGAGGTCGGACGAGTCTTTGTGCCTAGAACAAGCTCACCCAGGCGACGGTACTCGAAAACAGTCAGCATGCGCTGCTTCCAAGTGTTATAATTGCGGCCATTGAATCGTTGACTGCCCTCCAACATCAGATTAGTCAAAGATGCCATTTCGAATAATTCAGGTACAAGCTTCAAGACTGAAATTCAATAGGCACGGATTTTAAGGCAAAATCTTAGCTGACCCAGAAAAAATCGACAGGTACCCAGAAGAATTGATACAAAACCCAAAAAGAATTTGAAGTCGGATTTCAAATCCGTTGGCTCGAAAATCGAGGCACGGAAAACAAGGTACCCAAATTTTTTTGATGAAAACCCAGATAAAGTTTTGAAAAACCCACCACAAATATGAAATCCAAAATAAATTCTGAGTTCAAAAAATAGGGTTTTCGAGGAAAACCCTAATCGGCGACAAAGGAAGGACACGATTTTCATTGCAGATGCAGTTTAAAAATGGTGGTTAAGACCAGTAAAATACCAGTCACGAAAGAGACAGAGGCGCGATTTTTAGAGGAAGCCCATGAATATTCAGAGGCAAATCTCAACCAAAAAAACGTGAGTTTGGTTGTAGAAGACGAAGCACAGGAGCACCGGTCGTGGTCTGCAGAAGACTGAGGTCGCGGTTTGCAGAAGAATGAGGTCGCGATGGCTTCAATAGAAGCTTGGACGTGGGCGGAAGACCAGGATAGGAGAAATAGGTCGCAAAAACAAGACGCGGGTTTTGTTTTTACTCTCACCCCACCAGACCACGCCGCACCACACCACCAGATCGCGTAGAATACCAGGCGCGGATTTACCAGACGCGGGTTCACGTCGGGTCCACCACGATTTTTCCAGGCGTGAGTAGAAACCAGGCGCGATTTCGAACAAGTGCAAACAATGGACACAACAGATTCCTCTAGGCAAGTTGCAGATAAAACAAAATATATTTCGAAAATATTAAAGACTAATAAATTCGATCCTAGGCTCTGATACCATGTTACAGAAACCAAATAATGGTTTTGGCAGATGTATGGATGTACGGATGTTGTTATTAATCAGAGGAATGAACGTTCCTTATAAAGGATTACAAAGACGTTGTTTCTAATAGAAACAAACGTTTCTAATAGAAACAAACGTAGACTGAAGACAGAATAGGAAACTTTCCTATACAGACTAAAGATGGACTACGTGACCATTATATAAACATTCTAACTAGGAAGATATTATCTTAATAGGAAAATCTTCCCGCATCACCTTTGTAATAGTTTTGGATGGCCTCTTTGGTCCTTTTAAATGCCCTCATAAATGTATCCTATTGGGTTTTGCTCCTCATTCACCAAGTGCAAAATCCTTACTAGTGGTTTCATTACTTGCAAAGTTCAAAGTACAAACAAATTTAAGGTACAACTTAATGAAACTAAATATTTTTAAAGCTTAAAAATAAATGATTCAATTTGAAAGTTAAATTGAATTTTGAAGTTACCTTGACTATCTCTAAAGCTCTTTTTGCAAAGACATCATCAAAAATTGTTTTTGCGATCCTCTCTCCATCAACCTTCTTTAAATAAGTTGAGTTTAGCCATGCTTGACTCACTTACATCTACTTTAAGTGAGTCAATAAACTAGAAATGCTTTGACATGTCGATAAACTAGAAATGCTTTGAGATGTTAGAAAATTAGTTGAAAACCATGTGGCACCTGATCACACTAGCTCTCTCTCCCGTTGGTGTGATCTCTCATGAAGCTAAGAACCTGTGGGTGATTATAAATATATTTTTATTTTTTGCATATTATACAATAAGTCTCACCCAATTTTTTTTGCCTATATCCTTTAAAAGAATGTCAAGGCAATGGATCGTGCAAGGTGTTCAAAAGAGTGTGGGATGCCTACCTTGAAGCAATCTTCTGTTTTCCACATATGCTGTTGCATTGTTGGTAACAACTTGCACGACATTGTTTATGCCCACCTTTAAAGCAACCTCCTTCAACATCAAGCTCAAAGTTTTTGCATACTTTATTTTGTTGGAGGCATAAATTGACTTCCAAAAAATCAACTTACCATTTGAAGCCACTAAAAATTGTCGAGCACGCAGTTCCTTCCATTTGTCTATCCATTTGAAAGAACCGTGCATCTAAACTTTTAAAACTTTTACTTTTGATCTTCCGCAATTTGTTTTGCATCTACAATAGCATCTTGGAACAACTTGCTGCTTAAATCCCTTGGAGAGGGCATCATGTACCTTTCCCTACAACAATCAATGATATCACCAAATAGTCCCAATATAGACTTCTTGCTATGTTGAAATAGCAAAAATTTGTAAATCCCTTGTCTACTTGTTTGCCTCCTTGTTCCACCCCATAGCTTCTAATGAAGGCTGTGCTCCTTGTACTTTTCTCAGCATAATAAAGCCTTGTGACTAAGCTTTACTTTTGTTAGATGAGGTGGATGTGCCATGTATGAAACAACCTGCCACTTAACTCCATTGGAGAGGGCATCATGTACCTTCCCCTAGATCTTTCAATGCTGTCTTGAAATACTCTCAATATAGACTCCTTGCCTGGTTGAAGGGGAGGTGTTTGTAATACCAAAAAATTGTGCTCGTGTCTATTTTGTGTGCCTTCATGTCCCACCTCATAGGTTCTAATGAAGGCCGTGCTCCTTGTATGTTTCTACATCAAATTGTGTTGGCAAATTAGGAGCAATGATTGCCTCTATGGTTGTTTGTACCTTGGCCCTCTCAAATTCTAATCTTCTAGTGATGCAAGAATTGTCATCATTTCTCATTTCACCTTTTTTGGGATTGTTGGACAAGCTTGAGATAGCGATTAGGAGTGCTTGAAAGATGGTATTTGAGATAATTAATGCCTCTATTAAGCTTTTTCAAACACTAGCTCTAAATCATTGTTCATGATATTGCTCCCATTATGATGAGTGCTTGAAAGATGGTATTTGAGGTAATTAATGCCTCCATTAAGCTTTTTCAAACACTAGCTCTAAATCATTGTTCGTGCTATTGCTCTCATTATGATTATTGCCAAGTAGGGTCACGACTTCCAGGGGGTCCAGTTCCAACAAGATGGCTTCCACTTGCTAAGTCTAAATTCGATGCAGAGATGGATGCTATTGTGATTGTATATTAACTTGGAACATTGATAAGAACAAAACATTAGTGTTTAAATGAAATATAGCAATTCGAACACAATTTTAAAAATTTCATGTAGAATTTAAATGCAATTGAAAAAATTAAACACTACAATAATATAGCATTTGAATTGACAAATTTGTCAAAAATAACATCTTTTAACCCTAAAACTTAAAAACTCTTTAAAAAAACAAAAAAATTGATTCAAAGAATTGTAAATAATTTATATTTTAATCAACACATAAATCTAGACTAATTGAATCAATTCAATCCAATAAAATATGCAAATTTGACATGCTATAAAAATTAAGAATGGTTTACAAATTTATATGCTTGAAATTAAAGAAAAAAAAAGAGAACAAACCCGATGCAAATCCAAAATTCTAGAAATTTATTCTTCAAATTCCCTAAAAAGTCTTCCCCAATTCGCTCTAGAATGCTTGTTTGGTGTTGTCTGTGTTTAATAAGGGCGAGTCAAGGCTCAAAAGAAATTTTCACGTGTCTTCAATTTTCGCCCGCTTTCGACATGTGCCTTAGCTGCAGTGTGAAAAAAATTGAGTTTTACTGTACTTGCATGCCTAAAAAACCTAGGAGTACTCAACTAGTCCTCAAGTTTGTAATCTATTGTATGTATAATCAAACATCATGACCTAGAACTTCTATGTCGATGACACTTGTTACAATCTACATTGTTGCAAGGCATTTTTATTGAATTTGTTGCAACAACCTCTTTGTAAAAGCATTAAATGTATTGAAGTCATGTTGCGCACTCGTTCCAATTTGTAGAGAATTTTTGTTGATGTTTATAGCTTTATGCAGATAAAATAATTATTATAAGAAAATATCAATATATATTGTGCTTATTATTATATATATATATATATAATAATAATAATAATAGTTATTATTATTATATATATACATATAATTAGATTTGATATCTTTCATAATAACTATACTTTGAATTGAATAAGCATCAAAATATATATTAATGAGAGCGATTAATCAAAGATTGATATTCTTGTTTTGTATCGGTTTTCATTATGGTTGATTTGTAATATTATAAATATTGATTTGTATCGGCAACTCAATGCTAAGTTAACGGTCGGTTTAGTATATCGACTTACATTTGGACTGCATACTGTTTATCACCCGCAACTTGCATTTGGACTGTGTATCACCTGCGACTTGTTATTAGGTGAAAGGATTGCTAAACTTATTGTTTACCATATATATCCTGCGACTTGAAAGGATTTGCTAACAACTCACAGTAATGTGTTTAATTTACCGATGAGTGTTATCGGGTGGTAAGTTTTGTTATGAAAGGACAAGACAGTATAGAGTCATATCTCCTTAAGGAGATATGTCTCTATAATGGCATGCCTCACAAATCACATATATATAGTCATTGATTATTTGATAAGAGACAAGTATATACAACGAATAATACAAGTCTCATTTATCCAATCTGCATAATATTGATATTAACATATTGATATATATCTATTACTATATCAGTAATAAATATATACATATATTGTGATTAAATATATTACATATATTGAGATTGTATATCAAAATTAAAAGCCATATATTTTGATCGAAAATTTAACATGGTATTAGAGCCAGGTTACTTCGTTAAAGCCTAACCGCTTGAAGGAAGATCCGATTAGATTAAAAGGAGATCAAGATCACATTTTTTTTTGGAAAACTTGTACCGACAGAATGGCAAATGGAATGAGACTCGATGACAGACTTGAAGGTGCTTCAAATTATGAATCGTGGAAACTTCGAATGATGTTGGTATTAAGGAAGAATGAGCTAAAGACAATAGTAAAAAATCCTCCTAAACCTAATGGAAATGATGAGCAGAGTCAATGGGAAAAAGACAATACTAGAGCAATGGAATTATTAGATGGAGTGAAAAATCATCGACTACCTATCATCACAAAATTAGTCTCCGCACATGACATGTTCAAAGCCCTAGAAAACATGTTTGAGATCAACAACACCAGCATAATTCTCACCCTTAAAAGTCAACTCTCTAATATTAAAATGAATAAAGGAGAGACTATCACCTCCAAACTCCCCAAATTTGATCGACTAAAAGATCATTCAAGAAGAGTATAACCTAACATCCAAAGGAATTGTGGAGTCCACAAATGAAGATGTTCAGGTTCTTGTCACCAGTTCAAAAAGAAAAAAGGGCAATAAGTCATATGATCAACTACCGTTCAAGAAACATAGATACCTCTCTACAATGCAATGTTTTAGATGCGACAAATATGGTCACACTGCAAGAAAGTGTCCTAACAGACTTAGAATGCAAGCTTCCCTTGCTGAATTCAATAATTCAAATGTGTATTCAGAGAAATATGTATTCTAAAAGAAATTCAAGATACCTTATGATTGAGAGGGAGTTCACTGATAAATATAAGAACACTTCTGAGGTAAACTTGACATGATTATTGATTATTATATTAATGTGATTTTATAACTATATGGGCCCTGTGTAAATCATAAGGAAGTGACTGCTTCCAAATGATTATCACTTGTATTTGTTAACAGTTATTAGAAGGTGACGATCTTACAATAACTTTCTTGTGATGATTTAAACAGATCATAACTTGTGGATAGAATCGCCGATGGAGGCAATCCACACTAAAGCTCACGAGTTTGTGGATAGAATCACCGATGGAGGCTATCCACACGAGAGCTTGTGGATAGAATTGTCGATGGAGGCAATCCACACTAAAGCTTGTGAGTTTGTGGATAGAATCGCCGATGGAGGAAATCCACATGAGAGCTTGTGGATAGAATGGCCGATGGAGGCAATCCACCTGAGAACTATGGATAGAATCGCCGATGGAGGCAATCCATTTGGGAACAAACCTTCACAATTTATGAACTTATTGTGATGTGCATTTTATCTTCCCTAGCTAAGAGGGAGTGTTGATGTTTATAGCTTCATTCAGATAAAATAATTATTATAAGAAAATATCAATATATATTGTGCTTATTATTATATATATAATAATAATATCTATTATTATATATATATAAAATTAGATTTGATATCTTTCATAATAACTATACTATGAATTGAATAAGCATCAAAATATATATTAATGAGAGCGATTAATCAAAGATTGATATTCTCGTTTTGTATTGGTTTTCATTATGGTTGATTTGTAATATTATAAATACCGATTTGTATCGGCCAACTCAATGCTAAGTTAACAGGCGGTTTAGCATATCGACTTACATTTGGACTGCATACTGTTTATCACCCGCAACTTGCATTTGGACTGTGTATCACCTGCGACTTTTATTAGGTGAAAGGATTGCTAAACTTACCATTTAACATATATATCCTGCAGCCTGAAAGGATTTGCTAACAACTCATGGTAATGTGTTTAATTTACCGATGAGTGTTATTGGGTGGTAAGTTTTGTTATGAAAGGACATGAGAGTATAGAGTCATGTCTCTATAATGGCATGCCTCACAAATCACATATATATAGTCATTGATTATTTGATAAGAGACAAGTATATACAACGAACAATACAAGTCTCATTTATCTAATCTGCATAATATTGATATTAACATATTTATATATATCTATTACTATATCAGTGATATATATATACATATATTGTGATTAAATATATTAGATGTATTGAGATTTTATATCAAAATTAAAAGCCATATATTCTGATCTAAAATTTAACAAATTTCAACATTTGCCAAGTCTGAATCATGATGTCTGTGTCTTTGGTACAATAGAATGTCTTCTCAAATCAAGTCAATGTAGAACAAGGGAACAATCTCCCTCAAATATCTATGCAGTTGCCTACAAGTGCTTAAATTTACTGGTTTCTAGTGTAAAAAAAGATGCAAGGTAGTTTGCGCTTCACAAGGTCTTTATCCTTCTTGGGTTTAGCAAAAAACACGAGCTTTGCCAATTTTCATTAATTCCATAGCTACATCCTTTGAATTATTAAATACAACTCCACAAATCAATTTTTATCTTTGCAAACCTCCACCTTATTACTGATTAGGCATTCAAGATTTGATCTCTGCATTGCGGATCCTATAGGCACCATTAAAATTTTAACTTCCTGTTGTACTTGTTTTTGTTTTGGTAAATATTTGAATGAATAAATGAAATGATCAAACAATCATTTAAAGGATTACAAAGACGATGTTTCTATCGCGAAACAATCGTATATTAGAAACTATCTAATATTTACATTAAGTTACAATATTGACCATTAAATAATAAATAATAAAGATATTCTAATATCCTCCCTTAATGGTCAATCTATCAACTACACCAAGTTGCCCCTTAAATCTTACAAACTTGTTCAGGCTTAGAGACTTGGTGAGAATATCCAGCGTCTGAATGAAGTGACAATGAAGTTCAACATGCTTGGTTCTCTTGTGGAAGACTGAATTCTTGGCCAGTTTGAGCACCCCTTGATTGCCATAGTAAAGGGGAGTAGGATCTGCTTGATACATCTGCATGTCTGAAAGCATCCTTTGAAGCCAAACTGTCTCACAAGCTGCCTTAATTGTTCCTTGATGCTCAACTTCTGTTGAGGAAGAGCCACTACCAGTTGCTTCTTGCTAGTCCATGTGACTGCACCAGATCCCAAACTGAAAACATACTTAGAAGTTGATTTTCTGTCATCAATGGAAACTGCTCAATCCGAGTTTGTAAAACCAATAAATCTAAGGATCGTTTGCTGTACAAAAGACCAATGTCAGAAGTGCCCTTCACATAATGCTGCACACGCTTCGTTGCCACCCAATGATTGGCCTTGGGGGTTGTCATGAAGCACGAAATGTAGCTCATTGCAAAACTGAGATCACGTGTAGCAGCAGTATGGTAGATGAGAGTGCCCACCAATTCCCTGAATGCTAATTCATTCACCACAGGTGAATCTGATTCGGCTGTCAGCTTTACCCCTTTCTCCATAGGTGAGGATGCAGGTTTGCAGTCTTGCATCTGAAACTTGTCCAACAGACTGTCGGCATACTTAGATTAAGTTAAGAAGATACTATGTTCAGTCTGCCAAACTACAACACATAAACAATAGTGTAGAAGTCCCAAGTCTATCATGTCCAAAGATTGACACAAACTCTATTTGATCTGATCAATCAAAAGTGCCGAATTACCATTGATAATCAGGTCATCAACATAGACAACAAGAAGAAGAATTTTACCACAAGTGTTTTTGACATACATATTAGAATTAGATGGACTCCTTTGAAAGCCTTTATTTGTAAGATACTTGTCAATTTTGATGTACTAGAGTGCTTTCACTAGTTTGCACACCTGATGTTCTTTTCCAACAACCTTGAAACTAGGAGGCTGTGTCATGCAGACTTATTTCTGCAACTCACTGTTGAGGAAGACACTCTTAACATCCATCTGATAAACTTTCCAACCAAATTGAGCTGTAAGGAAAGAATGAGCCATATGGTACTCAGTTTGGCTGTAGGAGCGAAGGTCTCCTTATAGTCAATGCCTTCTTTTTGTGAGAACTCCGTAGCAACGAGACGAGCTTTGTCCTTTTCAAGGTTTTCATTAGTTTTGTACTTAATTTTATACACCCATTTGCAGTAAATGGGCTTCTTCCCTGGAGGAAGATGAGAAAGAACCTAAGTGCTATTCTTTAGAAGACTATGATGTTTAGCTTCCATAGCCTTTTCCCACTTAGGAATCCCTTTAGCCTTATGATATGTTTGAGGCTAAAAAATACTATGAATGTTGGCCATGAGAGCAAAGTTGACTGTATTTTGCTGCTTGCTCTTGTTTTTGGAAGATCTACCTTCGATGAGCTCATTAGAACGAAGATAACTAATGGTTTTAGCCCACCATTTAGGTTGAAGAGTAGAAGAACCAACATTATAGGTAGGAGGAATAATTGGAACAAGTTCAACAAGGGGAACATCATCCAAAGGAACTTCAGTAGTGTATAATCAAATTCAGAGTCTGCATCATCCCTCCCATCAAGTGAACCAAATAGAAGTGAACACCCAAATCAATAGCCTTCGAAGTTTGATCCTCAAAATTTTGCATAGACAAGGAAAGCTGAAAAGGTCCTTGTTCTTCATCAAAGACATCATCATGATTGAAGATTAGACAATCAATGTCTACATTAATTAGTTGGTAAGCCTTGTGGTTGTCATTGTACCCTGTGAACATAAGTTTTCGACTCCTGGAATCCAACTTGGAGCACTTGGCATTTGGAATCCAAACATATGCTAAAGAGCTAAAGACTTTCAGATGACTGATTCTTGGTTTGCGACCAATCTAGGCTTCCTTAGGAGTCTTCCCCTTAATAGCTTGTGTAGGAGACTGATTAAGGAGATAGATTGTTGTGAATACTGCTTCTACCCAAAATTTCTTAGGTAGACTCTTGTGTTCCATCATTGACCTAGCCATTTCAGTTGTAGTGCGGTTTTGATATTCAACAATGCCATTCTGCTGAGGAGTGTAAGCTGTGGTTAACTAGTGTTTGATGCTGTGTGTATCACAAAAGTTGGAGAAAGCAATAGAACAAAGCTCCCCTCCATTATCTAACCTAAGAGTGACTATGGGACAACTTGACTCTTTTTCTACTAAGGCTTTAAAATTTTGAAATATAGTAAACGCATTTGATTTGTCTAAGAAAATACACCCACATTTTACATTTGAAATCATCAACAAAAAGCAAGAAATGCTTGGAACCAGTAACAAAATAATACCTTTGAGGCTAGACATGTGTCACCATCCTTGAATGGTGTCTTGTGCTGCTTCCCAGCTTGACAAGCTCCACAAACTCAGTGATTCCAAGTTCGAATCTTAGGTAGGCCATGAACTAGATCCTGTCGAACAAGCTGAGCAAGATAGTGAATGTTCAGGTAGCCATATTGCTGATGCTAGAGATTGTTGATGAAAGATGATTTAGCTGCAAAGTCATCCTCAAGAGAATCACCTGCATCCACAAGTCTGTACAAATCATGATCCTCGATGCCAACAACCACAGTAATGTGAGTCGCAGGATCAACAATCGAACACTTGTGCGAACTGAAGACCACATCAAGCTGAGAAGAATGCCACGTATTCTGGCTCATGGAGAGAAGATTTAGCTCCATACCAGGAATGTAGTATACATTTAGGAATATGAGATTCCTCCCACCAAACTGTATCTGCCCGTTTCCCTTGTTGACAACAATATACTCTTCTCCTCCAAAACTGACTGGATTGGTGAAAGGTGAGAAGTCTATGAACCAATCATGCTAATGAGTGAAGTGTCGAGAAGCACCGAAGTCTATGTACCAAGCAGAAGATTTCACATGATTTGCAAGGTGTTTCGCCATGAAAGCATAAATGCAAATTCTTTATGCTTTGACAGCTCTGTGACATTGGCCTTAGGCTAAGACCCTCCCTGCTTTTGCTGTTCGGAAGCAATCCTTTTCCGATTGACCAAATTTGTGGCGGTAGTTACACTGAACTTTCTTCTTCTTCGAGATATCCTGAGATTGAGGGGGGCCTTTCCGCTAAGTTGATTAAGATTTGCCTTTATCCTTGTGAAAGGATTTGGTTGCGAAGGTTTATTCTGAGGCAAAAGTGGCATTGCTACCAAACTATTGTTTCCAATGGCCCTACTGCAGAAGTTTGGTGCACAAGTTTGGAAACTTTAAGTCAACATTCGTTGCAGTAATGTTGAGCATTTCGATGAAGTGCTCATAAGATTTAGGTAGACTTGTCAGGGTTATTACTACCATATCCTCTTCCTCCATTTTTTGACCAATGGCCTCTAGCTGATCTTGGATGTCCTTAATCTTCGTTAGATCCTTCAATATAGTCTAGATCTCTGCATATGTATTGCCAAATAGCACTTGTGGCAGCTGATCGTTAGTCATTGAAAGTTTGATAAGCATGACCGTTTCTTGGTTGCGTTCGTCAAACTTATCCTAATCTTGTCTAGGTCTAGTAGGACGAGTCTCTTTACCCAAAACAAGCTCATAAAGGTGACGATATTCAAAGATAGTCATCATTTGCTGCTTCCATGTGTTGTAATTTTTGCCATTGCATCATTGATTGCCTTCCAACTTTATGTTGGTCAAAGATGCCATTTTGCATGTTTTCTGAGGCATGAAAAACAAGAAATTCTAAAGAGACAAAAAATTGATTATGAAATGAGGCACAGATCCCAATTCAAAAATAGAAATGCAAAAGTAGAAGTAGATGCATGTACATACTTCAAGAAGTGAAGTACGACTGACATGAATCCCAAGGTGCATATTTTTCACAGACCTAGAAATTTTTGACAGACCCAAAAATCTTCGTAAAAAACCCACACAGAATCTGTAGGTCAAAATTTATTCCAACTAAAAATCAAAGGATTTTTTTCAAAAAACCCTAGCCTACTGAAAATAGAGATTTGCAATACAAAAAATGGAGGAAACTTGAAGTTGTCGTAGATAGTAGAAAGTAGAAATCGTGTGCAAAAACAAACCCTAGTTTTAGGTTGAGAAAAAAACGACACCAAAAGTAGCGGTTGTGGTTGCAGAAAAGCATGAGATTAGGTCACTTGTATAGGTGAAATGGCGGCCAGGAAAACACCCTTTGCGTGCCCTAGTCTCGTTGATAAGAAGATTGAAAACTCATCGAATACAAAAACAGGCTAAGAAAATGTGTTGTGTGGACTAAAAATGATGGTTTCTAGAAAAAATCCAAATGTTTTTTATAAAACACCAGCTTTGCAAGAGAAGCACGTGAAGTACAACAACCCAAAAAATGGTGACCACGGATGAGTGACACGGGAAGCCGTTGCGCATGAAGAAACCCTCAATTTTGACATGAGTTGGAAATGAGAAAATTGCATGCCTGAGAAAAGAAAAAAATGCGGACTTTAGGGCTCGTGAATTCCTCAGATAAAAAACGAACGGGATTTTTCTCAAAATCCAATGGTTCTCATTCCTAAAACCTACGATCAAGAAAAAACAGGGTTTTGGAAAAAAATTCACTAAAATATTTTGACGAAAATTTTAGAATAACAAGAATTTTTTTTCAAAAAAATTCTTGCTTTGATACCATGTTTTGTTAAATAATTGAATGAAAAAATGAAATGATCAAATGATCATTTAAAGGATTATGAAGACAATGTTTCTATCATGAAACAATTGTAAGTTAGAAACTGTCTAATATTTACATTAAGTTACAATATTGACCATTAAATAATAAATAATAAAGATATTATTTTAATGGTTTTTGTACTATTTCCCTCATCGCATTCATGCCATATCACTTTCAATTGACAAGTTGCTTAACTAGTTTGAGATCTAGCCTTTGATTTACAAACTAGGTTGATTACCACAAGATTAACAACCAAGGGTGAAATGAGAAGAACAAATGTAAAGGTCATTACCATTCACCAATTTCGCCATAGTGCAATAAGATATGAACATGTTTATTAGAATAATATCTCCTTAATATCTTGTTTATTATTATTTTAATGGTCAATATTGTAAAGCTTGTAAATATTAGAATGTTTCTAATATTGTAGATATTCTTTCGTTATTAGAATGTTTCTATTAACAACGATTGTTTCGTAAGAGAAACATCGTCTTTGTAAACTATAAATGAGTGCCTTGCTCATTCATTAATTCATCCAATATTTTACCAAATTACCTTTGTAAATGGTATTAGAGCTAAGTTAATATAAATTTTTTCAAAAATTTATAATTTCTTCATGAAATTATTAGTTTTTAAAATTTTCAAAATCAGGGTCTGCAAATTGTGAGAACTTCTCAGCAGATTTTTGTAGCTTCAACCGTGCCCTATATGTTGAAGTCATGGGTCGTGTTTGAAGACAACAAGCTCGTTTTATGAGTTCAGGGATTTTCGAGCTTAAACAAACTCGTTTTTTTGCCTACTCGTGCGACCAGATTTCTAGTTGATTCTCCATTTACAACCAACCTTTGGGTGTTTTTTTGCAATCACAGGCCCGTGTCTCTAATTTGTTTGCTTCGAACGATCATCCTTCTCATTTTTTCTTGCCTCAGCACCACATGCAGGCTTTTTTTACAACGTTTTTCCCAGACGCAACTATATCTTGCATTCCTGTTCCAAACGCCGACGGGAAGGACTTTTTTAGAGTTTTCTCTCTGTTCATTAGTGCTTGCGTTGTGTTTTTTGGTTGACTGACTTTTTTTTTGCACAAATGGGTTTATATCTGCTGTTTTCAATCCTTGTATCTGCCATTTTTGCATAGACGGATTTATATCTGCTGTTTTCAGTCCTTATATCTGCCATTTTTGCACATATTGGTTTTTCTCAATGTCGTCCAAGCTTTGCTAGCCCACACAAACCTGTAATCTGCCGCTAGGGCATCTTTTTTTCAATATTTGTCGATTTTTTCCTTCAGCCGGCTAGAATTTCTTCAAAACCCTATGATATTTTAGTTGGATTCGCTTTTTGATTAGAGTTTCTTGGTGGGTTTTTTGAGAGGATCTCTGGGTGTCTTTCAAATTTTTTTGGGTCTTTCGAAAACATTGCCTTGGGATCCATGCCCGTAAATCTCATGTTTAGACTTGAAATCAATGCTTGTTTTTTGCCTCTGTCATATTTAAAATGTGATTTTCATGTGTTGAATGTACTCTTCGTCAATATTCATGTTGCCATTTGATCAACCACCTTTGACTTCAATTTTCTACAATGGCATCTTTGACAAATATTTTGCTTATGGGGAGTCAAAAATTCAACGACTGAAACTACAATACCTGGAAGCAGCATATGATGACGATTTTTGAATACATATGTCTTGACAAAATTGTTTTGGGCGAGAATAATCGTTCCGAGGGAGAAGGCAAAGAGTAGGATAAATTTGATAAGCAAAATCGAGAAGTTGTTATGCTCATCAAACTTTTAGTCACTGATGATCAGCTATTGTAGGTTTCTTTCAGCAAAACAACTCCTGAAATTTTGATGCATCTTAAAGGTTTGCATGAAACCTTTGATAAGAGCCGGGTGTTCTTCCTGAAGAACATGCATTTCACAATCATGATGGATGAGCAGGTGTCCTTGCAGGATCATTTCAATCACATCAAGGACATTCGTGATTAGTTCAAAGCCATTGGACACAAAATGGAAGAAGACATGGTGGTGATCACCCTAAAGAGTCTTCCATCTTCCTATGAGCACTTTGTTGAAACTCTCAACATTGCTTCCACTTATTTTGATGTTTCGTTTTTCGATCTCTCAATAATGCATTTACTGCAAGATCGTTGGAAACAACAATTTGGCAGTGGTACCATCTCATCTTCACACACACAAGCTTCTTTTGGCAAAAAAACTCCTGAAATTTGGATGCATCTCAAAGGTTTGCATGAAACCTTTGATAAGAGCCAAGTGTTCTTCCTCAAGGACATGTGTTTCACAATCATGATGGATGAACAAATGTCCTTGCAGGATCATCTCAATCACATCAGGGACATTCGTGATCAGTTGGAAGCCATTGGACGCAAAATGGAAGAAGACATGGTGGTGATTACCTTGAAGAGTCTTCCGTCTTCCTATGAACACTTTTTTTTTAACTCTCAACATTGCTTCTGCTCATTTTGATGTTTCGTTTTTCTATCTCTCAATAATGCTTTTACAACAAGATCGCTGGAAACAACAATTCGGTAGTGGTACCAGCTCATCTTCACACACACAAGCTTTTTGTGCTTTGTTCAGAAGCACACAGGCAACTATCAATCCTCTTAGTCTTCTCAGTAGAATCCATCTCCTCAGTCATCAAAAGACCCGAAGAAGAAAAATATTCAGTGCAACTACTACCATAAGTTGTTTATATGAAGTTGGAGTGCTGTAAATGCTTTGCTGCTCAAGCCAAGCAATTTGGTTCATAGCCTAAAGCGCATGCTGTGGAGCACACTGAGCAGGTCGAGTCTGCCTTTTATGCCTTCATGGCTAAAAGACCTGCAAATCATGTAAAATCCTTTGACTGGTATATTGATTTAGGTGCCTCTCGCCACTTCACTCATTGCCGGGATTGGTTCACAGATTTTCAGCCATTCTTGGATTCATTTATTTTTGGAGGGGAAGAGTACACCGTTGTCGGAAAAGGCAATATGTAGATTCAGTCTAGAGGAAGGAAACTGATTTTCCTTGATGTGTACTATGTTCCAGGAATGGAACTCAACCTTCTCTCAGTTAGTCAAATTTTGAGACATTCCCCTCGATGAGACGTGACCTTCAGTTCACATCAGTGCAGTATCATTGATCTGGACACTCACTCTACTGTTGCTATAGGTCTTGAGGATCATGGTCTATTTAGGCTTGTTGACTCTAGTGATTCTCAAGAGCTTTCTATGGCAGCCCATTGCTCCTCAATCAGTACACTCTGGCATCACTGGTATGGGCACTTGAATGTGCACTATCCTTCTTAGCTTGTTCGGGAAGATCTTGTCATTGGACCACTGGAGATTCAGACCCAAAATCTTGGAGTTTGCAGAGCATGTCAGGCTTGGAAGCAACATCGCACTCCTTTTTCAAATGGTGACTCTTGGAGAGCTTCTAAGGTATTATAACTAGTCCATGCTGATATCTGTGGACCTATGACTACTCCCTCTGTTACTGGGTATAGGTATTTTTTACTTTTTGTTGATGATTTCAGTTGTAAAATGTGGGTGTATTTCCTTTGTCAAAAATCAGAGGTGTTTGTTTTTTTCAAAAGTTCAAAGCATTTGTAGAAAAAGAGTCTGGTCAACATATTGTTACTCTTAGAACTGACAATGGGGGAGAATTTTGTTCCTCTGCCTTCTCTCATTTATGTGAACATGGCATAAAGCGCCAATTAACAACACCCTACACCCCTTAGCAAAACGGTGTTGTTGAGCGTAGAAACCGTACGATCACCGAAATGGCTCGGTCTATGCTTGAACACTAGAATGTTTCAAAGAAATTTTGGGTTAAAGTAGTCCACACTGCCGTCTATCTTCTTAATTGCTCTATTACAGTGGCTGTCAAGAATCAGAAGCCGAAAGAGCCCTAGTCAAGCCATAAGCCCAGAATCAGTCATCTCAATTTTTTTGGCTCCATTGCCTTTGTCTAGATCCCTGATGATAAACACACCAAGTTAGATGCCAAGAGCCAGAAACTCATGCTGATTGGCTATAGTAAAAATCACAAAGCCTACTGGCTGGTTGAAATCGAGACTAATCGTCTCATCTTCAGTTGAGAGTCCACACTGCCGTCTATCTTCTTAATTGCTCTGTTACAGTGGCTGTCAAGAATCAGAAGCCGAAAGAGCCCTAGTCAAGCCGTAAGCCCAGAATCAGTCATCTCAATTTTTTTTTGCTCCATTGCCTTTGTCTGGATCCCTGATGATAAACACACCAAGTTAGATGCCAAGAGCCAGAAACTCATGCTAATTGGCTATAGTAATAATCACAAAGCCTACTGGCTGGTTGAAATCAAGACTAATCGTCTCATCTTTAGTTGAGATGTGGTTTTGACAAGGAATGAGGGCCATTTCAACTCTCTCCTCCAGTTATGGATTCCAAGGATCACTCTCTCAAAGCTCAAGACTTGGGTGTCTGTCTTCCTTTAGGTCCACCTGATGGGAGGGCTTCTCCTGTTCCTGTTCTTGCCTCTCCACCAGTTCCTTTTCCTATAGGATCACCCAGACATGTAGCTTCACCACCTTATTTCTCTTAGGATTCATCCAATCTTCTGTTTGATGATGATGATCCTGTTGCACCTCCTGCTTCTGATGTTGGCACTTCTACTCTCCAACCTAAATGTTGGGCTCAGATGATTGGCGATCTATGTGATGATGAGCTCATTGAAGGTAGAACTGCTCGAAAGAAGAGAAAACCTTCTGATTCTGTAAATTTTGCTCTCATGACCAACATTCATAGTGTGTATGAGCCTCAAACATACACAAAGGCGAAAGGGATACCTAAGTGGGAAGAAGCTATGAAGATTGCGCATCATATCCTGTTGAAAAATAGCACTTGGGTTTTGTCAGATCTTCCTCCAAGAAAGAAACTCATCGGATGCAAATGGGTCTACAAAGTCAAATACAAGGCTGATGGTACTTTAGATAAGTACAAGGCTCATCTTGTTGCCAAAGGTTTCTCTCGACATGAAGGAATTGATTATGAAGAGACCTTTGGTCCTACAACAAAGATGAACACTATCAGATTTGTCCTTGCCATGGCAGCTTAGTGTGACTTGAAGGTCCATCAAATAGATGTAAAGAGTGCCTTCTTGAATGGTGAGTTATAGGAAGAAGTGTACATAATGCGACCTCTTGGTTTCAAGTTTTTCGGTAAAGAACACACTAGGTACTCAAATTGGTGAAAGCACTCTATGGCCTCAAACAAGCTCCTCGGGTATGGTACATGAAAATTGATAAGTACCTCACAGATTAGGGTTTTGGGAGGAGTCCTTTTGACTCAAATCTGAATGTCAAGACTACATGCAGTGATATCATCACTTTGGCTATATATGTTGATGATTTGATAATCACTGGCAGTTCCACATCTTAGATTCAAGGAATCAAACAAAATCTATGTTAGTCTTTTGACATGACCGACCTTGGGTGTCTACACTACTGCCTTGGTGTTGAGGTTTGGTAGCAGTTACATGGCATCTTCATCTCTCAGTCTAAGTATGCACGAGCTCTGCTTGACAAATTCAGAATGTAGTACTGTAAGCCTGCATCTACACCTATGAAGTTTGGTCTAAAATTGTCAGCCAAATCTGGTTCTTTTGTTGAGAATGAATTTGTATTCAGATAACTAGTGGGTAGTTTGATCTATCTCACCGCCACTAGACTTGATCTTAGCTTTGCAATGAGTTACATATCTTGCTTCATGACAATTCCTACTTCAGATCATTGGGCTGTAGCGAAGCGCATCCTGCGCTATGTCAAGGGCACTCCTAACTTTGTTATCCTCTATGGACAAACCAAAGATCCCCGACTCAACATGGACTGGTAAGAAGCAGCAATTGGTTGTGAGGCAGTTTGGCTTCGAAGGATGCTTTTTGACATCCATATGTCTCAGGCAGGTGCTTCACCCCTCTTTTACGACAATCAAGGGTTCCTCAAACTTGCCAAAAATCTAGTTTTCCATGAGCCCACCAAGCATATTGACATTCTTTGTCACTTCATCCGTTAGTTGGTTGAAGATGGATTCTCAGATTTGCAGTATGTTCCTACAACAGACCAAACTGTTGATATTCTCACCAAGTCGCTACTTCCAGATAAGTTTGTTAAGTTCAGGAGGCTTCTTGGTGTTGTAGACAGATTGACCATTAAGGGTGAGTATTAGAGTAATATATCCTTAATATCCCGTTTATTATTATTTTAATGGTCAATATTGTAAATCTTGTAATTATTAGAATGTTTCTAATATTGTAGATATCCTTTCGTTATTAGAATGTTTCTTCTAACAATGATTGTTTCATAATATAAACATAGTCTTTGTAAACTATAACTAAGCGTCTTGCTCATTCATTGATTCATCCTATATTTTACCGAATTATCTCTGTAATAATGTTGCCCATACTACATTAATGACCACAAATATATAGTCAAGCTTTTGGCCAATTAAATTGGGTGAACCAGCCAAACATGCCACCTAAGACCACTTGACAATACTTGGCATGTCACCGATAACAAGGTCTTACAAACACTTGCTCCAAGAAATCACATATTGGTTTTACCAGTGCCCTGTCCTCCTTTTCATTCATTTTTCTAAGTGGAGCTTTGCACCTTTCATTCACTTTAGCCACAAAGACTAAACATATCATGCCCACTGAATATGTCTCCTCAGACCACATGGCAATTTTCCATTCATTGTTGCATGGGTGGACCCCTTAAATTTAGCACATTTTCTCTTTCAACCATAGTTCACAATATTGTTATCGGCAACTTATCGCAGAGGGCAAAAAAAAAGATATCGACAAATATCGGAGATAAGTTGGGAACTTCTTGGGAAAATATTGGGAACTTTAAAAATTGCTTAAATTTAATTAGAAATGCATTTTTTTTGCAAAATTCAATAAGGAGATGCATCTAATGAGTCAATAAATGAGTAAACAAACCAAACAAGCTGATCTATCTATCTATCTATATATATATATATATATGCAAATAGGATACAAAATCGCATCCTCATGTGGAATGTTGATGGCTCATAGCCATAGCTTGATAGTCTAAACTCTGAACCAAACTAAAAATAGCAAATTGTCTTTGTAAAACTAAAAGCAAATACAAGTGTCAAGTACAATATCAAAATAGTCTACATCTTCCTCTTCCACCTCCTAGCAGCTTTAGTAAAAACTAAAAACTGCTGGAATGGAGGGGGTCTAGCCGTAGAAGTCAGACTATTTTGTCTTTCCTTTGTTGTTAAAATTACTTAGATGCTTGGGGGTATTGATGTTTATTTTGAATTGGTTAATGTTTGTGATAAGAGTATTGATGTTGATTTGGTCTTACTTGAACTGCATCATCAAAGGACGTATCATATAGATTACTTGGGTTAGGGTCATCATTGTTGAGCTGTCAACATAAATCTTAATATGTATGCTGCATCAAAAGTAGAGTAATGATTTTTCCTTGCTGGAAGTGGCACGCTGTCTGTAAACTTCGTGTGTTGGCTTTATACTTTTATTGTCGGCCTTGTGACCTTGCATTGTAATATTTGTTGTGATATCATCCTAATATGTTTGATTTTGGTTTTGTAGCTTTGCTTATAATTTATTTGGTATTTGTATGGGATATTGTGGATTATTACAGTCCTTCACTTGAATTACTTAATCCTTCATATGCCTGATGGAAATGAATCCACAAGAAATCGCTCTAGAATGCTGCAAATGACGACCTTTCTCCTCCAAATCCTTTCTCTCCTCTCCAAATCAGCTCTTGCAAACAAAAAAATTACTTTTGGACTTTGCTGAGCTGTCACAGTCTATTTCTGGGCGCAGGGGCGATAAGTATTTAAAATATCGCAATAAATTGGGAACTTATTGCCACTTTTCTCTGCGATAGGTTGGAAACTTATCTGCGATAAGTTCCTGCAATAACTTAACGGAATTTATTGCAGGCCAGAACTTATCGCGATAACTTTACTTATCTGCGATAAGTCTGTGATAATTTGATCTATGCTTTCAACCAATAGGTGTTGGCCAACAATGCCAAATATTCCACCATATTCCTGTTTGAAATTTGATTCACTAACTGCAATCAATGGCCATTTATCAAAAGATGTAAATGGCTAGGGCAATATATGAAGGGCCCTTAAACTTTTTCTTTTCAGCTGTGGAGCAATGAGAACTGAACATGTTGACGACATTCAATATTAGTGAAGACATAAAATACTTTGGGCCTCTACTAAATAGATAGAGGGGAGCCAGTACCTTCATTCCTTGACGATAGGAGGCAACATTATAAATCAATCATCTAATCTGCACCTTAACATTGTTCCCCAGCAAGCAACATGCGACCTATACAAACTTAACCAGCAAATGAAACTTGTGCAAGCATATATTCAATCATTGCCTAAATGTTTTCACCACATTTTCCACCCTAGACCATGTGGCACTCCTCCATTGGTCCACGTAGCATGGACCCACGAGTCCACATTCTCATTTACTGACAAAAGGAGTATTGACACATTGGGAGATATGTGCATTGAAAGTGCCCCCCTCATTTTTTATTATTGCCACCTAGTTTGTTAAGTGGCCTGTAGGTCAATAGCTGAGCACATTGATCAACTAAGATCAATGGCCAGGGACGAAATGCAATGGCCAAAGATATAGGCAGCCACTTTTCATTGTTTCACTGTTGTGCAGTAGGAAATGGTCATGTAGCTTGACTGTTACATTCTGTGCTCAATGGCAATCCCATGCCAAATAAATAATTTGGGCTCACTGTATTTAAATCATGGGCCATTTGGCAAACTTTGATTAGTTCATTATTGTATAGGGTTCTGTCGGAACTGATGCACCTGGCTTTTGACAAAATGAATCTTATACACATCTCTTTGAATTTCCCATAGTAGGCCACACATTCACATTCGACTCCACCATTTGAAAGTAAAACTATGTCAGGATTTGACAGATGACATTGATTGACACATGATCAATAGTGGAGGGTGAAACCGCCACAGCCAAAGTGTACCCCTATACCTTTTGCTGGTTTGCAGCAGAGCATAGAGAAATTTGCAAATGCATGTGAGCCGTGTGAAAATTCTGGTGCCAAGTCATCAAACAAACGCAAAGAAAACACTTAAGTTATGGGCAACAACAAATCATAGGTCAACATTCAAACATGATAAAATGTGCTGGTAAAGGGCACAAGTCTTAGGTACTTTTAGAACCAGGCTGCCATGACTATAAACTTGAAGCTCGGTAGAACACCAACAATGGAGATTTTACACAAAAGCCAAAAGATTGATGGGTAGAGCTCCCTTGAATCATTCTTGGCCATATTCAATAAGAACAATATCCACAAAGTCCAAGAGAGATACGAAGGGACAGAGGACAAGGTTGGAAGGGAATTTCGCAAAATGCCAGCTTACGAGGCACGACACAGGGCTCCAGTCAATATTTCTTAGATTGTTTATAAACATGAAGGTCACCAAAGCAATACTAAGAGGTATATTTAGGTTATCTCAAACCGGGTGTCAGCATGGTTTATTTGGTCTACTTTAGTCAATTTTTTAAGGCTCCCAACTTTTCATTGTGGGGCACCAATCTAGGCTTCTTATATTTTGTATGAAAACTAATTTCTTTGAATAATTTTTTTCTATTTAATGTTGCTATGATGTTTATTATGGACTGTGTAATAGCCTTAACACTTGCTACTCATTTATTATTTTCATTTTATTTTTTGAATCTTGGGCTGTCATAACCAGAGTACATTAATTTTTTGAACCTTTTTGACATGAAAGAATAGGTCAAAGTCAGAAACCTTTGCCAAACAACGCTGGAGAAAACACAATTGCTTGGCTGGATAAATTAAGGAATTCAAATGGTAGCTTACCTACTTCCAAGATTCGACTGAACATGCAGAGAGTGATGCAGAACAATGCAGCAGTTTTCCGCACTCAGGAGACTTTGGAGGAAGGTAATTCTAAAATAGGAATGGTATTTTGTTGAACTGTGAGTAGTCATTTTTATCTTATTTGCAAACATGGTGGTCTGAAAATATGTTGTAACACAATGCTTGTTGATTCCCTTAATCTCATTTACAAATTCAATAGCATTATCTTTGAAGTTTATACCTTATGCTGACAAAATGGTTTTAAACTTTAAGAGTTTCCACGGGACACAAGGGAGAGTTGAAGTTGAAACACAAATTGAATGAAAAATGCTGAAATGAGGCAAACGGGTCATCAATTAATCATCTTATTATTTTGTAGAAGGCACATGCTTCAGTCTAGTTCTTGTGAGATTAATTAATGAATTAGAAATTTTCTCTTAGGAAGTTAGGACTTTACAATAGAGAATTTGATATTTATTTTATCCCGTTTATGTAAGTTGTCAAGGAATATATGGATCACATTAAGTTAGTAAGTATAAGAGAGATAACATACATCTCCATCCTACAGCCATGATAATCTTCCATGGTTGCATTTCTGCCTCTAAATTCATTAGTGTGGTGAAGGCGTCTCATAGTTATTGGTTTCTTGTACATTAATGTTGTAACAAGAGGCCTTGCTAAAAGTACAAAAACAATTCAGAGCATTGTAACCTAGTTCTCCATCCATAGTGAAAGTAGAAGTAATCGTTATTATACTGGTCATGGATATACTGATTGTGAGTGGGCCCATGCAAGTTAATACCCTTTATTTTGACCTGTACAATTCTTTGAGTAAGCACAGAGTGGAACATTTTGTGGCAAGTCTCTATATGTTTCAGATCAATACCATCTGCCTCAAATTTATCTAAACGGGTCAACCTCTTTCTGAATTGACATTGTTAATGGTGAGACAGGCCAGAATGTGAGTCAAAAATCTATTGCTTTAAAATTTTATGAAGAAAGGACCAAGGCCAAGAGCTTTAAAATAATAAAAAGTGAGATATAAACTTTTGTGATCCTATCATATACTTTTGGATATAATGAATACAATATTGGAAACAGTAGATTTCGTGGGGCACTGTGTTTAGTACCTTCAGACACAATTGTTTACTTGGGTATGGTTATGTTGTTGAGTATGTTGTCATTGATGTCAAAGGTTGATGGTTAAGGTCGTATAAATTTCAGAGGATTGCTCAAAGTAATAAAGAATTGGATTGAGCTGCTTGGTTGTCTGCTTGAGCTGCTTGAGCTACTTGGTTGCGTGGTTGAGCTACTTGGCTGTCTGGTTGAGCTACTTGGTTGCGTGCTTGAGCTGTCTAGCCGTCTACTCAAGCTGTGCTTGTCTTCTTCAGTTGCCAAGTCAGATTATATGCCACATCATTAATTGAATGTTCAAAAGGACTGCATTTATTGAATCGAATTAATCTCTTATGGGTTGCAATAGTTTATTGGCAATTGGTGGCTAAATTTATTATGCATTCACTATACTTATTCATTGTTTTCCCGACAGTGTCTGAAATTAAAGCCTGGCGGTTTTCTTTGAAATAAATTCATTTATTTATTCTATATTTGTACGACGGCTTCAAATATTGGTTGCTGCTTATTCCTTGATTGTGTAATGTCTTTGAAGGAAGTCGTCTGTTTTCAACATGAAGGTGCGTGGGATATAAGCGACGTAAAGACTGTATATGATTCTATTCCTGGGAGTCCAGAAGTTATTCAAAAATTAATTTTTTGTTTTGACATGAATGCTTTGAGTGGATCCATGTTTAGAAAGTCTTTGTGTGTACTAGCTTGCCGGTATAATTCATATTATTGAAACGTATGAGGGGACTGAACCATCCTTGTAAGGTATTGTGCATTATTTATTTCTGCATATACTAGGTGGCTCTAGCTTTTTTGAGCTGCAAATTTGAACAGATATGAAATTTTTTAATGCGTGTAAGGTAGAAAAGGTCGAGCCTTTTTTCAGCAGAAAGTCACGAGTCGGATGTGATTGACTTGTTACAACAGTTGGGGGTTTTGGACATTATGGAGTCAAATGTGCAGTTTTGAGTTTGGAGGATATGTGTTTGCATTAGCGTCAATGTTTTGTGGGCAGAGCTTATGAAATGACTGTGAAGGTGCCATTTTGAATAAGGGTGAGTGATGCGACTAAGACCATGCATGATATTTGCTGTGCATAGATATTGGCAGTTCTAAATTAGTTGATGCATTAGGTGTGAAAGAAAAAATTTCGATGTCTGATTTTTGGCCAGCAGCGCTTTAAGGGGAGCAATTATTATCAATGTTTTGTCCAGGTGGAGTGATTAGTAAGTGCAGCTGTGTTTTGAGTGTATGATGATTAAGGAAGTTGGGCAGGTCATAGATGTGGCATGGTATTGTTAAAAGAATTGTTGCATGGTTTTCTAAGGTTGCATTAATCATTTGTGCTATGTCTGGGATGAATAATACAGTGACAAGTATTGAGGCTGGCTGTTTGGAGTTGGGCAAGAGATTGAGTTAAGGATGTTTTTATTGAGTCGAGCATGTTACTGTAGTTGAATGTATTATTGAAGGCTAGTATATTATTTGGATATGGGATGTTTTTGAGATGGTGTGATACAAAGTGTATGGCGATAGGAGTTATTTTATATTTAGTGATTTTGAGTTGGTGCTCAATTGTTTTTGGCGCCTCAACTGATTGGAGTTGGTGCTTCAGTTGTTTGGAGTTAGTGCTCTTTGTGAGTTACTCACTTATCAAATTTTTAACTATCCACTTTGATTTTTTAATTTCCTTTCATACATTATAGTATTTAATTCATCCTCTTTAATAATTTTTACTTTGAGCCCTTGAATAATATTTTCAAATTTCTCTCTTTAAATAGAAAGTCTATTTTTCTTCATTTTGCTAAATTTTGTTCCCTATAATTTAATTTTTTTGGCCTTTAGTAGCAATTCGTAAATTTTTTTTGGTCTTCACTTCCTCAATTTTTAATTTTCTCACACTATTAATTTTTTCATCACTTAAAATTTTCCCGGAATTTTTTTTTTCCCGTCCTTTATTTTTGCTTTTTTTTCCACTTCATTTTTGTCTTGTCCTTTCTTCCTTCCTCTAACAGTCTAACATTCACTTTTGAGGTGTACTTCCATCAATCAGTGTACGATAACCTCTTATAACAATCATTTTTACAATAGTGCCTACATATTCTATATCAAAAATTTTGTCAAGTAGAGGAGCACGTCCCATACCTTTGTAATTACTGTTGATATATTAAGCACCATATTGTCGGTACCATGTAGCCTCTTCACCGTTGACATTTGGTGGGCTTGCTAGATTTGGTATTACTCGCGAAAGTGAATTTGATGTTGACAGTGGTAAAGATTTCATTTTATTCTTGAGACAATGCTTGATGATGTATTCATTACGCCCATCCCATTCACAAACAAACTAGTCATCCACCTTTATGATGGCTTTTTAATATGGTCTATTTTCTTATTAGTACTTGTCAAGATCAATTTCCTCCTCTGGGTTGTCTTCAGGTTTCACCTCCTATTCAGCTTGGTCCTCCTTCCTCTTCCTCTTAGATTCATCTATATCATACGCTAGGTATCCCTAGCGCTCGCCTTCATATGGTGCAATAAGTCTCTAATAGCCTCATATGCGTCTCCACATTGTCGGTTTTCCAAAGAGAGCATTCATAGATGTTTATGTATTTTCGGCCCAACAATGCCTTCATTGTGCTTTATTACGAGTCTCTCTTTGATTAGTTTCATACCTCATTCCTCAACCCAATCCTCTTCTGGCATGAACCTTTTCTCTGATATCACTAGGTCTTCCTCTAGTGCGTGGTCCCTTCCTATTGTTTAGTCTCCTTTGGTTGCATAGCCCAACATTTTGATGTCCATAGTAGGTCCTCCTTTCTCTAGATGTATTAGTTTCAATCTATTGATAGAGCCTAGTTTTGGCCTGTCGTCTAGAGTTGCCAACATAATTGCTCCATTCTCATCAACTTCTCTGAGTTTATAGGGTGTTGGCCATTGAACTTTGAGCTTCTCGAGTTTAATCTCATTATTTTATTCTTCAAAACTAACTGCCCTAGCTGAAAGTTCATTATTTGGAGATGTTTGTCGTGCCAATACTATTGTCGTCGTTTGCATAGTTTCAGTGGCCCCACTATGCCATTACCCTACATTTGGCCAACTTGTTCAAGGTGAAGGGTTGTTCCTTCAAGCTCTTGATGTCGTTAAGATGGTTATTGATAATAGTTCTCTAGCTAGGAACCATGTACTTGGTGAGGACCATTGCCTCCTACCTGTCCATCAGCTGGAACAATGTGTGCCTTATCAGCACCTTATATGTCGTACGGTAGGCCCATAGTACGATTGGCAGTCTTTCTTCCCAATCTTCTTCTTTGATACCGCACAACTTGTAAATGATTGAAACTAGCACCCTGCTTATTGACTTTGCTTGCCCATTTGCTCTCAAGTAGTATGAACTGGACGAATTGTGATTTTTTTTTGAATTTTGTTGTCATCAGCTAAATGATTTGATTGATGAAGTGTACTCCTCGATCACTCATTATTTGAATGGAAATGTTGTACTGTGTAACTATCTGTTGATAGATGAAGCTTGCCATACTAATGGTTCTGTTGCCAGGCCCTTGCCTCTGCCTACCCTCTAAGATACTCGGTGGCTACCACAATGTATTTGCATCTATGAACTTGGTTGACCTTCAACGAACCAATAAAGTCTAGGCTTACCTCTTGAAGAGTTCCTATGGCTATGAGGGGAATAACGACATGCATTCCCTCTTGAGAGGTTTGCCAACTCTCTAATAGGTGTCACATCTAACCATACACTCTTTGGCATTTGTGAGTATGGTCGGCCACCATAAACCTGCAAGTAGAACTTTACATGCTATAGCATTTGGCCCCATGTGACCTCTTGCCAAACCTTCATGTGCTTCCTTTAGCAATCTGGGTATCTCTTTCTGCAAGACACATCTTTGCAACACATGTTCAGGACCTATTTTATACAACAAACCATTTATTAGTTGGAAAGTTACACTCTTCAAAGCTAGTTTCCTCCTCTCCTTTGGCGACATATCCTTTGGGAAAGTAGAGGTGGATAGGTACTTTTCAATGTTCTCGTACCATGGTGGTAGTTCTACAATTTCGAATAGGCATGCAAAGAGAAATTCCTTGTTCACACCACGAGGTGGCTCTCTTGATTCGATTCTTGACAACTAATTGGCAATGACATGGCTTTTCTCTGGCTGTACAATGATATGAAAAGTTAATATATAATATTTTTAAATTTTTAGTATTATTTTACTTATTAATTATATGTTTTTTAAATTGAATTAATTTAGTATAAATATTTTTTTGGAAATAAATATTTTTAATGATAGCAATAAAAACCATGTTATATATAAAAGTGAAGCATTTTTTAATTTTGTTTTAAAAGTTTTATTATTTTACATATCTAAACTTTTAAATAAACTTTTGTATTATTTTACACTTAAGAATTAATAGTTTCTATTTTGAAATGATTTCAAATCTAGTAATATTAAACTACTATTATAATTTGATAATGGTAAATTATTAAAATGGATATATTATATATATTTAAAAAACTTAAAAAAATATAAGACGAATTTAATGTCAATTTTTTTTTTCTGCTTGCTGAACTTCATTCGAATTTTATTGTTGCCCAACATGAACTCGAATTCAAACCTTGTGGAACTAGCACATACGTATGCATGTATTTATATCTATGAATGGATATATATGTATGTATCTATAAAATTATAAGTATGTATTCCTATGGATATGCCTTTGTCTTTGCTTGAAGTAGTGCCATTGCATCTCATGCTCCTTGTCATAGCATAAAGAATAGGGTTGCTTCTTTACCAATCCTTTGAATGTAATTTACTATATATTCAAGGACATGGAATAGCTTTTATACCATGTGCGGAGTCTGGCAAAGAAAACTTGTGTTGCTGAGGTGAGAGTTTATGATAACTGACAAGTATAACTCCATTTGAGAGATGAGTTGTATGTATTGAAGTCTGACAGCAGTCTTTTTAATATGATTTTATCTTTCCAATAAACTAAATTGCCCAGGTTTATCGGTTTCGCTTGCTTTTATTGAATTCATATTGATTTATGCTTTGCATGCCATGGTTCTTTGATAAGTTTTACTAAGTAACATTTCTCTTCCAACTTTGTATTGACGTGTCAGTTATTGGATAGTAAAACTTCAGATTCAGAGTTTCATTTAAATTCTTTTGTTGCATTTATGTCAAAAGTTATGATCATTGAATTTTTGAAGGATAAGCAGTATTCAAATTGATGTTTTATTTCAATATACTAATCTTTTCTCAAATTGCAATTTGCCTTTTACAATTAATAGCTTAATTGAAGTAATTTGAGAAATTCAGGGGTTTGTGAATAGTTGAGTATTTGTAGAGAAATACTCTGAGAGTGATTCTTCATGGGCTGTTAAAGGTCCAAAATGAGAAAGATTTCCCCGGAATCTCTAAACCACAACATAAGGTGGCTTCACAAATAATCTTTTCTCATAGAATGTCAGTGTTTAATTTAAATGACGCATTGTTTTGTGACTTTAGAGGTTCATTTTATCTCTATAACATGGGTAAAGATTTGGGACAGGGCATCTTTGTTTGTCAGCATCAATAGGAGATTTGAGATGTGTTTCTTGGGATGGCTTTTGTTGCTTGGAACCAGTCTGCATATTTTGGTATATCGTGACATTTTGTCTGTTAGTTTTAAAATGAATTTATTCTTGACCTGATTTGGCTTGATTCGGATTGCTGATTAAATCAATACCCTGTACATGTTAGTTACAATATGTGCAACATGTTTATTTTTAAATCACAACATTTGTCTAATTCTTTTAGTTGCAAAAATTATACAGTCTCATTTTCAAAATGTATTTAAAAAATCTCTTGCATATTATGCAGTCATCTGCAGGTACATGCAAAAGGCCTTTTAATCATTTACTTGACTTAAGAACATTTTATTCCAAGTTTGGCTATATTCAGATACCTTGAGTTTGTGGGACTTCTATTTAGATCGTTTGGTTAAAAAAATTGCATCTATATGTGTATATTATGTGTTGTTTGAAAACTCACTGGAGCTTTCAATGCTTTATTAGGGTGTAAGTTAATTAACGAAACATGGAAGAGCTTTGAAGATGTCAAGATAAAAGACAGGAGTCTGATATGGTAAGATGATTGCTGACTCATTATAGGATGTGTCGAAGGTGTTTTGTTGTTGAGTGAGTAAGATGTGTTCTTGGTAGCACCTCTATTGTATTCTTGAAAAAATTGCCTGAATGATTCGATTGAACTCAAACCATTCACTTTTTCGTGTTGATTTTGCAGGAATTCAGATTTGATAGAAACAATTGAACTAGAAAACCTTCTAATCAATGCCTGCATCACCATGCACTCAGCAGAGGCTAGAAAGGAAAGCAGAGGAGCACATGCTCGTGAAGACTTTACAGTAAGAAACTTCTTAGATTCTTATGTTGTTTTTGCAACATTTTTCTCTACATTCTGTTCTTGTGGATCAGTGAGTGATGTGATATTCTGTTGGCGGTTTCTTTCCAGAAAAGAGAAGATGGGGAATGGATGAAGCACACACTTGGGTTAGTATCTGCATCTTTTATGGATTATTTTTTTATCTGAAAAGGAAAAATTATGACCATTTTCAGTTCACTATCATAATGTTGGTTGTGGCTGTCACTTGACTTTGTATTCAGTCATGAATGAGTTCTTCAGCTGACATTTACTGTAGCATCGTCTTATTTTCTAGGAAAGTCCCATAGCAGCTCAGTCTGAACCTGCTTTGTAAATATCAGTAATTTTAATATCCAAGTATTCTTCAAAGGTTACCTAATAACCAAGTTACAGAAAAATATGATGAACAATTTTATGGTTGTCTTCTCCAGATTTAATTGACTAATTGTTAAAGCAATGCTTGGGGGTGAATGCAAATTAGATATCTAGATAATGTGGATGATTTCCTTCATTCTTTGTTCTTCATATTGTACGATATTCTGAACAGAGTCCATCTTCACATGCCTGGTGGATGGTTGATATTAGTCATTTATCTAAAGTCAGCTAAGTAAGCTGAAAGTTTTCTACAATTAGCATCATGTACAACATCACCTCAACAAAATGAAAAAGAAATAAATGAAAAGCCGGAAATGGTACCACACAAATTTAAATTAGTGAAAAAGATGTCACCCCTGTGCATTTCAATAATTTTGTCAAGAAGTTCACTTATGTGTCATAATGTTTCTCTGTTCTACCTATTCGAAATAAAATCCTACATTGGTTTCACCATTTCTGCATCCTTTTATATTTTATATTTTAACCTTGTATTATAAAGAAAATCATATGAGCTTCTTTTCTGGGTTTTGAATTTTCATATACTTTGGAATTTGATATCCATTACTGTCCCCATATACATGGCATATCCATAACATGGACTTGAATGGTCAACTTAACAATCATTGTTTCAGGTCATGGTTAGAAGAGTGTAAAACTGATACTGCAACTAGAAAATGAACAATGCAATGTCATCAATTGCAACCATTCAAGTTGCACCATGTAAGACTTGAGGGCTAAGTTGCCGGTTCGGATTCGGTTTCGGATGCAGGTTCGAGATTCATTCAAACTTTTTTGGGTGGGTTCGAATTCGTTTTGGGTTCGTCCGTACAAAAACATCTGTTTTAAAAAAAAAAAAGTATTATATGTATATATATGCAGCAACAAATAAGTTCATACACCACAATGCTAATAGTAAAGCAACATAGCAAAATACACCACTATATATAATGTTTTAGACCAAATGACATATGTTTTACTTTTTTGGCCTTTTTAGTGGTCTATTTGAGGGTTGGAGGGCTGGATTGACTAAAATAGGTCAAAAAACAAACTTCAAAAAAGTTAAAAAAAAACCATTTTTTGCCAAATTCGCCTTGGGTCCTGCTGCAGATTTGCATATTCGCCATTAAAATGGCAAAAATCGTGTCGGGTTCATCTGACAGAATTTGGGCAGATTGTGAAGATCTGCGGCAGACTTTTGCAAGAATATGATAAGGACCAGACTTTTGCAAGAACCGGACCAGACTTTGGGGTTGCTATGGAAGAATTTGGTAACATAGATTTAGGGAGGTCAATCATCCCAGTACTACAGCTCATTCATACTAACTGTCGAACTTTTCTTTACAATAAAGCCCCACTTGTCTTGTTAATCTGTTTAATGATGCGTGGTGTAATGCCCCACCACGAAGCCTAGGACAAATAAACCGAAACCGTTTTACTAAGTTTACAAAATATATATATATATATATATATATTTTTCTGAAGAGTTTACACAACAACAATGAATATGAATGTGGAAGCAATACAAGGTAATACAACTCATACACATAAATGTAACTCAAATACAAATTAAAATTCTCAAGGGTTCCTTGACATTGATTTACGTATACATAAATTAATTATTTTAGATTAAGTATAATTACAAATCTCACATATACAAATGAATAACAAATACATCATCACATAAATGAACACATAGATACAAGTGATACGGAAAGGTACACACAATGAAACAACATCCACTGCACAAGTTGCAGGGTATGTAATAATAACCAAATACAAAGTATAGTACAATATCCTAAAAGAATCACATTTGAAACATTGATAGAAGGTACAATTATAAGCATCATAAGATAGATACGAACAAACCTCCAATGAAGAACAAGAAGAAGGTAACAACAACATGCATCATCCAACACCGATACAAGAATATCAGAATCTTAAATGGTAAAAGAATCACTACCACCCGACCTCGTGGAACCAAAGGTCCACTCCCACCGTGCTGAGGAGATAACAACAGACCCCACTCGGATATCATATAACAAAATCAATAACACCAAACCTAGGCAAGGGGATCCTGAAAGCTCTCTGTCTCAAGAAGTACCGCAAACTAATGATAAAGAAAAGATAATAAATATCAAAATGCCAACAAGTACCAACACCAACACCAACACCACATACCAAAATCAAACACCAGATACCCAAATCAACCACATATCAACAATTACCAACCACTAGAGGTAAATACAAAATCTATGGAGGAGACTTAGGCTACATACTATGGGAGTATCATCACATGGACAACTACTTGAGTTATCTTGGATTGGTCTCTCTAGACCCCAAACCCTCAAGTGTTTATCAGGTTGAGTTACCTTGGATTGGTCACTTTAGACCCCGGACCCTCAACATGACCCATGCGGAACCAGAACACCCTCTCATGAAGACAAGGAATTCTAATCATACCTACTCTCTAGGTATCATCCTATTCCCATCCTTAGCTTATACAAGTGCTCAAGGCATGGGCAAGACTTACAATTATCTTATTAATGTTTGTATAACAAATTTATTAAGTTATCACTTATTACATAACTTATGATAGGTTGCCCTAGTACTGGCCTCTTTGGGCCCCTGACCCCTATTGTAAGCCACTCCCGTAAGATGCACCTATTTAACCTCCCCTAGGCTCATATATCACATATAGATCTCACAAATCATATAAAACATGACAATCAATTTCAGTTCCATAAAAGATAACTGGAACTCACACTGGTCCTCAAACCAAAACATCACAAGTCCATAATGGTCCTCAACCCATACATCATAAAACACACTCTCTCAAGAGTTCACCAAATAACGAGCTTAGAAGATTGGTTGGGTAGAATGATCATGACCAAGTCATTATCATAAGATACTGAAAAGTACACATGTCAGAAAGACGACCATAACCCCCAAGCCTTTGGTGTACCACTCCTAAAGCCAATGTAATTTCCATATGAGCATCACCAAATAAATCAATAAAACACCCAACAAACAATACACAAAAAAGATAATTTTAGATGTATAAAACAATTCAATTGTTTAACAATGTCCAATTTGACTACAAAATGTTCATATAATAACTCATACATATTTCTTATTTGTTAATAACTTAATAAGGACTAAATAAAATACCATGCATGTCGAGACACTAAGTGTTTAATGACAAAACAAAAATATTTTAACCCAAATATTAACAAATATAAAAAAGATCTTATTTGAAATACATTAAATATTATAACTAAAACTCACTAATATTAATAAATATGATTCCATTTAATATTTATCCAATATTATAATAAAACCTATTTTAAATTTTTTTTTAATTAAATATAATATAATAAATTTATTTTTTAATAACATTTACTACATATATATATATATATATATATATATATATATATATATATATATATATATATATATATATATATATATATATACAAAACAACCATTTTTGGTGGGGGGCTAAGTCCTCCCCACACACTGCCTTGTGGCAGCTACTGCTGCCCACATGGTAGCAGCTGCCGTGGCTGCGGCAGCAGCTATGGCTGTTGTGGCAGCCGGCTGCTGCCACAGTCTAAGGCTGCCGGGGGTGGGGGATGGGGTCCCCGCCCCCCTTATAATATTTTTTCTCCTTTTAAAAAAAAGTTTTAATATTTATTTTTTTAAAACATATTTCTTGGTAAAGTCTAATAGGTTTCTATCCAGCAATTTTATATATATATATATATATATATATATATATATACACACATTTTTTTAAATACAATTTTGATAAATTCAAATGTGTAGGTTTTCCAATTACCAAATCTGATTTAAACTCAAGGATTTTTTTGTCAAAAATCCAATCAAACCCTAACTGATTTACTTTCAAGTTTTCCTATTGTTTTTTCAAACAAATTTTATGTTTTTTTTCAAGAGTTTTCCAAATCAGACTTTAGAAACCAAACCAAACCATAAGAATGGAAAATCAAACCATAATGATAAAACCAAAATCTCAACAATCAATCCAAGCATGATATGACAATCACAAAGTAGATAATCTTTTCGAAGGAAAGACTAACATGGGTTTTCAAACCTTGAAATTCTCAACTGATCTGAACAACAACTAAGGCCAAATTGAAGACTCCAAAATCCAGCTTTGAAACAGTTCTTTAACTTCAAGCACCAAAACCCAATTTTCCAAAACTTGATAGACATAATAATAACCCAAAAAATTCTAATATAGGAAACCTATTCCACCTAGGGTTTCTAAAACATGCTATTCCAAAAATCAGAACTTAACTCTCAACTTTGTTTATATCAAACCCTCTTCGCATGATTAATTATAATTTTAATAATAAAATATGCACTTTTCCAATTACAACTCCTAACTCAACTTTAACTTAAATTCATATTTTACTTTATTAATTAAATGTGCAAATTAAATTGTATTTAATATTTTAATTTACGAATTTAATATATATGACATCTTAATAATAGACAACTTGATAAATAATTATCATTTAATTAAATCTTCTATTTCCACAATTAGACTTTTAATTAAGTCTTTTTAATTAAACAAAGGTATTTAATTAATCCTCAATAATTAAATATCTTTACATTTAATATTTCCATATTCATAAGATATAATTATTCTAATCTCATAATTAATATTAATTTAACTATTTTAATTGAATAAATCACACAACAAACTCACATGACTTACAACACACAAAAATCAACTAACTTAAATAACAAACAAACTCAAGTGAAGGGCTCATGAATTTACGTCACCTTAACAAATTTGGATGGGTAGAAAACAGATACTTGTCCATTATTTTAGGACAATCAATGGCTTGGGGTGGGATTTGGATCTATTTGTTATCTCCTCTCTCTTACCATTGAGATATTGTGATAGGGCATGCTTATCATGGCAATTCAGAGAAGTCGATGCCCGATACTTAAAATTCTGCATAAAAGACGAGCATGTACATACATGTATAAATATATAATAGACAATGTCGGGGATCGGCCGATTGTGTGGATCTCGCAAGCAAATAACTACAACTCTGTTCCTCAACCATATCAAGGATATCAAACAGAAATATAAAACATACACGCCAACCATACACATGCAAGTATGGGGTCAGTAAACCATAAATGTAAATAACATCTTAACATATAGATCATCATCATGAAAATAACCAATGTACACATGAAATGTGATCCAGAAGATTCTGGCACCAATACCAAAAAGTAAATTATGGGTGGGCAGTCCAACATTATAAATATGAAGTATGTATAAATATTTTAAATTGTTCAAGTTGAACATTTAGAAATTATGTGTTGCTATTATTGACAACTGAAAATAAATAATTTTTTCTTTTTGAATTTATAGAGCCATGTGGTAGGTTGTATGGGCCCATGCTTCTTTTATAAGTTGGTCTTTCAAACTTTTTAGGTATCTTTGGAAGTTTGGACTGAAAGGAGAACCCAAGATGCATCTCTGAGACACTAATCCATCTCTATGATGTATACCAAAGCTAAGGACATGCTACTCCTGGTTCAGTAGCTATGGTACAGATGTCTAGATGTTATATCACTCCATTAGAACTCAGTCTGTGTGAACAACTGAAGTTTGAACAAGCCGTTTGAGAGCAATAGATAATATTCCAGCTAATATATCTGTTTGGATGTGTCCTCTATTCTTTTGAACATATGATGCTGTCTATTTTTTCTTCATTGGCTTTATTTTGATTCATCTTTAAATGCATTTGAGCCAGGAGTATTACTACTATATGTGAGATTTCTGTAGCAATCGCTGCTTCAACTAGTAGATATTTCTGTGATGAGTTACCCTAGTTTTATGTGTGCAACAAAGAGCTCAACATATACATGCATTCTCCATAAAATTTATCCTCTAAATATTCCACCATGCCATTATCAGAAAACCTGCTCTTGGAGAATACTGTTTCCTCTCACTTTTTACAAGTTCTTCGTAAGAGTTGAACAATAGACTAAAGCAAGTAGGATCACTTGCAAAATTAAAAAACAACCTTCCACAAGGGAGTAGCGAGAAATGAATGTTAGACCTTACGAAAATGTATGCCGGGGGACAACTTGATATCCCCAGAATGGTTGTGGTAAGCCATCCATAGAATGTTGTAAAAAAGATGTCCCTCATTTGGTGGACCTTTCCAAATTATCTGTTTTTTTGATGTTTTGTCACTGCCTCAGGTTCCTGAAACATCCCCAAACCATGCTTCACACTTGAACCAGAAAGATCACTGCACACAAAGAGGCTCAACCCATTGCCATTGATGAGGGAGAGTGAAGCCAGGGTATTCTGCATTCTCCAGCAAAAATCACCCAGTGCTTACATTAGATTAATAATCATTAGGTCAACTTTTTGTCAGCAGTCTAGTACACCGTCAAATCTATAGCTAGTACGTGTTTCAGTATTTCAATTTCTTCTCTACACAAGATTTTTGGAGCTGAAGGAAAACTGACCAAACCAACCCAATTGCTCATAAACAATGACCTCCTTCAGTCTGTCCAGTATAAATGCACCCCTTAAAAATGACTTCCCACTTTTAGCCTTACTACATCCCCAATTTTCTAACAGCTCTGCTGTGGTATTGCATGCAATCTCCCAAGTCGACCAAAACCAATGTACTCCTAGTCCTGGACTCATGCTGGTCTCTGAATGAGGACAATCCTTTTGGACATAGTTTGTCTCAGACCACTACAACCTTGGAAGTCACTTACACCCAAAAGAAAAGGAAGATAGGGAGACCTCCACAAGCTGCACTTAAAAGAATCAATGAAAGTATCCTTGAGGTTGGCTGGAAAATAAGATTCTAAGGACATGGAGAAAGAAACACAGAAGATATCCATAGAAGCTCTGGTAAAATATGCTCAACAACAATCAGAGTGCATTCATCAAGTTCGAAATGGCCGAGATAAATTTGCTGACTACTTCATTTATCTAACACACAATTATTAAAGATTGCAGAGTCTAACAGAGGTGATAAAGTAAATCTTAGTAACCACTGGGAATAAAAAATGCCACCCTGCTGAAGTACAGCAGCAGAATGCAAAACAGCATTAAGCTAGACTCTTGGCTACCCAGCCTTAAGCTATGGGTTTGGACCCACAGATGGGCAGGTGCTATTGACAACAAAATATTTTCAAACCCTCATCCAGACCAGCAGCTACACGCTGTTACAGCACAGAAAAGGAGGCTACAAACCAGGACTAACAGAGCAATGCCAATATTACAGAGCATAGTTCACAGACTTGGACTTGGAGAGTACTCGGCAAGCAACTTGATGAACTTTGTGAACTATGATACAAAGTACAATCCTTCCTCCTTGAGGTGGGGAACCTGCATCTAAGTATCTATGCTTTAAGGGTTTTTTTGCCAAAAGCTATGTAAAGCATACTATAACTTCTGATGTTCTGTTCAATTCTATTTTACAGTGGATCATTTTGTCCATTTAAAAGGACTTGGATTTCATGTCAGCTTTTACAGTATGCTATGAATTGTTTAGTTTAGGATCGCTGCAAATGTAATAACACTGCTGTAAAAGTATGTGTTTTCCAAATGCATTGATCTCTTTGTATTTATACATGACACGGACAAGAAGAGACATGTCCCTTCATGGGACATGTCTGTTCATTAATTTATTTTATCAATTTAACTATTTAGTTATTATGATAATAATTATAATCTAACTTTATATATATATATATATATATATTGATATATATGTATATATATAATAAGTTATTTCTCATAAAAATCATATAGTCAGTATTATTTATCTGACCCATGCTACAAACATCAACACTCCCTCTTAGCTAGGGAGGATAAATCAATCCAATGTCAACACTTAAGACACTTGACAACATCAATCATGTATGATGTAAGCAATAAAGGCATCATCCTCGATGTAATCAATAAAAACATAGTCTCAATATGTGGATTGCCTCCATCAGCGATTCTATCCACAAGTTCTCAGGTGGATTGTCATGAACCCAACTGGCTCTCTATTGCAAATTGGCTTTTTTCTCAAATTTAATTGCAATTTTTTGTGTTTTCAGAACATATAAGAATTTTTGATAATTTTTCTACATTCAAATAAGAACAACAAAAAATACTAATTCACTTTGAATGTCCACTTTAAACAGTAATTTATTCAATGTCACATTAAACATGATCATTACATTGATAATAAAATTCTAAATAGTGCACCTTGGACCCAAGTGACTGCTGAAGATAATACGCTGCCAAAGGGAAGTCGCTCACAACCATCAGCAAATTGATGCAGCCTCCATACACATCAAAATATCTACCAAAGTAATCACGCCACTTTCAACAACACCCTCCAACACAACCGAATATTATTCCTAGCTGTCACGGCACTCAACAAGCTCTACCCTGCACAAATCTAAACAGCTACATGGTGTCCGTACAGCACAGTCAGCCAAGTACAATCCGTACATTATCCAATAAACTCAGCCTTGGTAATTTAACAGCTCAACGAGTATGCATAGCTCAATCTAAAAACAAAATAGCTCAGTTCTAACACATCTCTGTAAATTTGAAATATCTCAGAGGTTTTCTCCACAAGTGAAGACCAAACCCCTGCAGCAAACTGTACGACAGCCTTTGAAATGTTTGCAATCACAAGTTTGCAGCTCACAAAAATTTACTGATCAATAATCAATACAATGCACCAGCAAATTCCAAGAGTTCTCTCTAGAAATTGAAGACCAAACTCTCCAAACCCTAGCTCTCCTCAAGAATTTCAAATTTCTCCTTAAGACATAACTTCTCACTTTTTAATTTTAATCAAATGATCAATAGGTGAATGAAAAAGCTCTTCATGTTTTATTTTATAGCTTTTAATGAAAGCTTCTCATTTACACTTTTCACTTAAGAGCCTTCTTCAACACACCATCGAATTATAACATATAATTGCATAGTTATTAAATTAAAGTAGACTTAATTTAATAACTTCAAATATAATGCAATGTTATAACAACTTATGACCATAACATCCTGAATTTTGACATAGCATCCAAATCATACACTGCCCTGCCAAAAATAGCCATCTGACCAAAATAGACTTACTATAAATAGTAAGTCTCTCAAATTGGAGATTCCGCATAAGGAACTCTGAATCATCTGAAACCCCTGCCCAGGTGCTCTACCAAACATAGCAATACCCGAAATACTGCTTACTATAAATAGTAAGACATCCAATCTGACCCCAACGAAGAGCAGACTTGGCAACTAGAACCTCTAGAGTGGAATCCAACCACTGGCTTTGCCAACCGACCCCCTCTGACAACCTGATTAGCTTATGAGGTCACCGAACTAAGCTAATCCCAAGAGTTTGAAAAACAGGGACATTACGGTCCTCCCTTCCCAAGATTGCTTGTCCTCAAGCAATCAGGAAAAACAAGCAACATCACAACCCACCTGGATCTCAAGGATGGTCATGTATAATGTCCCTATCATCACCATACTGTTGTGAAGAAATCATCAGCATCAACAGTACAAACAACATCATTTGAGATACTACACTCAACACCCAAACCAAAGATGCTGCAACAAGAACACCACGCGGGAGAAACTCAACCGAGAGTAACGCAACCAACAGACTGGACTTGATCCAGTGTTCGTGCCAACCAAACCATCATACTAGTCATCAAATGGATGCACTGAAGAACTCTGCAACTGGTAGATGTCCTAAACATGAGGATCAAAAGTGAAACTATAAGCACTCCTCACTGTGTACACCCCTGTAAACTGCTTAGCTAGGCCTGACTAGCCTCCTATAAAATCTGCCTGATAACAAGGTGTACTAATAGGATCCCAAACATCATCATTATCATCATCGTACAACACCTGAAAGGGATCATCATTGAGCCCAAACAACGGATTGTCATAAGTCATAGTGATATCCATATCAAATAAAGGATTGTTCACAAAGTGAACTGATCCCATCTGTTGATCTGAACTAAAAAACTACGAACGGTGAGAGACATGAAGTGTAATTTGTTCTACCTGAATGGACTCATGTCTGTGAGAATCCTCATTATCTACTGCACAAAAGGACATAGTGCATAGATTCCCCTCAGCAAGACCCGACAACACATACTCTATGCCCTGGTACTCAAATTTCATCTGCATTGGGCTCAAGCTAAGGCAAAACTCAATCTCCTGTATCTACTGCATCCCCAAAACTACATCCATCTCTCCCAAATCAAGCACATAGAAATCAAATATCAACTCGTAATTACCAAGAAACGAAGAGAGATGACCGATGCGCCTGATACAGGTAAGGTTGTAGCCATCTGCTAACCTGAGTCTAAACCTTGCAAACTCCTCTACCTGAAGCCCACACTGACTAGCAACTCGCTCATGAATAAAGTTGTGCGTGGCTCCAGTGTCCAACATAGCAACACAAGGTTGTCCTTCCACTAATCCCCTCAATTTGAAAGTAGAGGGAAGTGGCATAGAGGTGGACAACACAATCGGAGATAGTTTGGCATCAGGACCAAACTCTGGAGTGACTCTCCGCTCCTCTGAATCTAAACCAGTTGACTGATGAGAAGACTCAGCCTCACTCTCACCAGACTAAACCCACATAGAGCTATTTGCCCTGCCCTTAGGCCTCATAGGACAAGAATGCTCTCTGTCATAAGGCTCTTTGCACCAATAGCAAAGCTGCCTCCTCAAATCCTCTCGGGTGGCATCATCAAGTCTACTTGTAGATTTCTTCCTGTCAACAACTGGTGGAGGTACCTCTTTTGCAAGAGGGATAATAGGACTAGGAGTAGACTTGCCTCGTGAAACAAAAGGCTCAAGATTCCTTTGGATCCAGGGACTTAACCCACCCCCTGTACGGCTTAGACAAACCCTCTATGAAAAACATGACTCTCCTCTCAGAGATGTCATAAACCATAACTGATAAGCGTTGAAACTCATTGATAAAGGCCTCAAGGCCACCTGTCTGTCTCAATTGAGCTAACTCTCTGAAGTAAGTCTCGGGATCCTTCCTATCAAACTGCTCTATCAACCTGTCAACAAACTCCTGGTACTCAACAATCTGATCATGATGCAAAGATACTAGCCCATGGTACCACCAATTATGAGCTACCCCATCTAGATGAAGCACGACAAATCGTATAGCGTCCTCCTGAGACATAGGACGAAGTGACAAGTACGTATCCAACTTGTGGACCCATGCTCTGGTTGTCATCTTCCCACTTCCATCGAAGTGAGCTAGTGTTAACTTGCTGGTTGCCTGCTTGAGATCATTCTGCCTAGGCCTCTGCCTCGTGCCAAGAGCTGGTTTGCCTCTGGAATGCTCTCTCTTCTATGTTAGGTACCTGTCAAAATTCAGATTCTTTTTTATTGCCTCTGGAAGAGCATCCCACTCTGCAAAATGTGCCACCATCTTATCAATGAATGGTGTCGGCTTTGTCTCTACACTAATTGCATCCAGCTCAGGCCTCAAGAAAGTAGGACGAAGAGGCCTGTCATAAGTACTGGTATGGTTAGCTCTATAATCACGCCTGTCATTTGCTCGTGACTTGTGTGAGCTTATTGAAACACTTTGCGCACCGCTGTCTCTACTACGATCACCTGGTAATGTGATACACTGAAGAGTGTCTGAAAGCTATTGCAATACATTTGCACCATGATGCTGACCATCTGCTAAATTCCTAAAGGCATCTCTGGCCTCCCTCTCAACATCATTCCCAATGTTATTCCTGTTCCTGTCTCCTGTCTGTTCAATCTGTGGCCCTATTCATTACCTTCGGGAGGTGGTGAAACTCTACCCCTGCGGGTATAATGCACTCCCGGTACAAATCTATCTGCCATTGCTTAAACCTTCATACCTTTCAGGATGGCAAGATCAGTGCTTTGATACCACTGTCATGAACCCAACTGACTCTCTATTGCAAATTGGCTTTTTTCTCAAATTTAATTGCAATTTTTTGTGTTTTCAGAACATATAAGAATTTTTGATAATTTTTCTACATTCAAATAAGAACAGCAAATTCTAATTCACTTTGAATGTCCACTTTAAACAGTAATTTATTCAATGTCACATTAAACATGATCATTACATTGATAATAAAATTCTAAATAGTGCACCTTGGACCAAAGTGACTGCTGAAGATAATACACTGCCAAAGGGAAGTCACTCACAACCATCAGCAAATTGACACAGCCTCCATACACATCAAAATATCTACCAAAGTCATCTCGCCACTTTCATCGGCACCCTCCAACACAACCGAATATTATTCCTAGCTGTCACAACACTCAACAAGCTCTATCTTGCACAAATCTTAACAGCTCCATGGTGTCCGTACGACACAGTCAGCCAAGTAAAGTCTGTACATTATCCAATAAACTCAGCCTTCGTAATTTAACAGCTCTCAATGAGTATGCACAACTCAATCTGAAAACAAAATAGCTCGGTTCCAACACATCTCTGTAAATCTGAAATATCTCAGAGGTTTTCTCCACAAGTAAAGACCAAACCCCTGCAACAAACTGTACGACAACCTTTGAAATGCTTGCAATCACAAGTCTGCAGCTCACAAAAATTTACTGATCAATAATCAATACAATGCACCAGCAAATTCCAAGAGTTCTCTCCAGAAATTGAAGACCAAACTCTCCAAACCCTAACTCTCGTCTAGAGTTTCAAATTTTTCCTCAAGACATAACTTCTCATTTTTTAATTTTAATCAAATGATCAATAGGTGAATGAAAAAGCTCTTCATGTTTTATTTTATAGCTTTTAATGAAGGCTTCTTATTTGCACTTTTCACTTAAGAGCCTTCTTCAACACACCATCGAATTATAACATATAATTGCATAGTTATTAAATTAAAGTAGACTTAATTTAATAACTTCAAATATAATGCAATGTTATAACAACTTATGACCATAACATCTTCAATTTTGACGTAGCATCCAAATCATACACTGCCCTGCCAGAAATAGCCATCTGACCAAAATAGACTTACTATAAATAGTAAGTCTCTAAAATTGGAGATTCTGCATAGGGAACTTTGAATCATTTGAAACCCCTGCCTAGGTGCTCTACCAAACATAGCAATACCCGAAATACTGCTTACTATAAATAGTAAGACATCAATTTGACCTCAACGAAGAGCAGACCTGGCAACTAGAACCTCTAGAGTGGAATCCAACTATTGGCTCTGCCAACCGACCCTCTCTGACAACCTGATTAGCTTACAAGGGTCACCGAACTAAGCTAATCCCAAGAATCTGAAAAACGGGGACATTACATGGATTGCCTCCATTGGCGATTCTATCCATTAGTTCTCTTGAGTATTGGCCTATCAGAATGTCAACACATGACATTCACCAAATACTCTAAGTATTGGCCTATCAGAACATCAACATATGACACACCAAATACTCTGAGTATTGGCCTGCAGAATATCAACACATGATATTCACCAAATACCTATCATATATCTATACAAACAACTCATAGACCATCAATTTAATGACATCTAACACTTAGTTGTTGATTTACAAGATATATCTATACAAACAACTCATAGACTGTCAAATTAATGACATCTAACACTTAGTTGTTGATTTAATCCATCATGATCTGTTTCAACATTATAAATAATGTATATCATGATTTAAGTTATTGTAAGATCACCACCTTCTAATAACTTCTGCAAATACAAGTGATAATCATTTGGAAGTCGTCACTTCCTCATGATGTACACAGGGGGGAGGCCCATTAAAACATAACATCCACCATACCTCAGCGCAGAGGGTGGAAACAAGGGATTTCACCTCGAACTTCTCTCACAGAGAAGAAGTCATTGAGTAGATATCAATCTGATGATCTTTTTCATCCAAGATTGCTTAAGATAACCTTATTAGACTCCCTCTGAATCTGATTTCAATCTTCTGAGCTCCTTGTCCAAAGTTACCTCAGAAGAGTCAGACTCCCTTTGAACCTGATATCAATCTTCTTTTCCTGCAGGAGCATCCTCGGAAAAGATCAAGGCAAATAGCTCTTATTGAAATACAAATAAGAGATTAACTACAAGAAGTAAATAAAATTAGTTCTCAAGATATAATAATAAAAAGTACTTATCTGATTATTTTATTTGCTAGATCTCAAAACCTTAGTCTACTTCCATTGCTAGATCTCAGAAGTTTATCATATTATGCAAATCATCAGCATTAAAGACGTTGATTGACATACACTGCATGTTCGTATGTATGGTAACAGTCAGTGAGATATCATCTTGTAGATTCTGATCAAGAGACGAGACCAGTAGTGAGCCTAGGAGACTCCTCATACCAATGGATATCATTGCATCATATAGTAATATCAGCATTGATTACAAAGTATCAAATTCACATCATAGTGGCGATATACATCTTTGACATCAGCATGGACTCCCACTTGTCTCCCCCGTACTTTTTGTCTGGTTCATAGCCATTAGCAACAATGATGTATAATTCTTAGGCGATATCATTGATAGAAATATCAACGCATTCCTTATTTGTAGATCACATCACCAGTACACATCATTTCCAATATCTGCAATCAAGTGAATTTAGAACAACAATGATTATCGATACATATATAGAGATGATTGGAGGCTTGCGAGCCATCACATATCTATCCAAGCTACAACGACTCTATCCAAAAATCATCAGTCATTGCTACTTGGAGTCTTGGAGACCGTATGCCTCACGACCTTACACCAGCATTCAGAGACTCATAATTCAGGTGATAACAAGACAAAATAATCATCGAGCCACTCTTCATATGTTTTGAACACAATACATATTGAACTCATCACAGCATAACATATAATTCACTGTCCATCTGATTGCATTCTTCAAGTAGTGGTTCCTACATATATTCAGATTGTAGATCCATAGGTAGTGTTGTAGTTCATACTATGATCAGATAGCGGCATCGTCATAACAAAGATTGACAATATCCTTGTGACCTCACGGTGATTAGACTATCCATCGAACATATAGCATACGACATAAACAAATGAGGATTATTCCATATCATAAAGCATAGGGAGAAGTTATACAATTCTAAGATTGTATACTGCAATAGCAAGCATAAACATATTTCTTCCATCTGAGAGGCTGCCAAATCTAGATCTTCCAACGCTGTTTCATAGACCTACGACTCTTCATTAGCACTGTGTACCTATCTCATTTGCAGTCTAGCTCTGATACCATGTTGAGTTTAGGATCGCTGCAAATGTAATAGCACTGCTGTAAAAGTATGTGTTTTCCAAATGCATTGATCTCTTTGTATTTATCCATGACAAGGACAAGAAGAGACATGTCCCTTCATGGGACATGTCTATTCATTAATTTATTTTATCAATTTAACTAATTAGTTATTATGAGAATAATTATAATCTAACTTTATATATATATATATATATATATATATATATCAATGTTTATAGTTATATCAATTATTATATTGATATATATGTATATATATAATAAGTCATTTCTCATAATAATCATATAGTCAGTATTATTTATCTGACTGATGCTACAAACATCAACATGAATACTACTTTTTTTTTCAATCAAAAAAGGAAGAAAATAAAATCCCATCAAGACTGACCATGATCAACCAAAATCAAAAGATTTTCAAGGATTGTATCATTTGCGATAATGATAATCTTGGGTTTGCAAATCCCATCTAACAAAGGTAGTTGCTCCTCTTAAATGATATTGCAAATGGTATAATCTTTCCTTATCCTATATTAAATTTTCCCTTTTTATTTTTCCTACAATAAAACACTTTGATGGCAGTACATGTTCTTACTGTACTTTAATGGGTGGGCCTCAGGTCAAGTTAATTTCTGTTATCTGGAATGAGCTGCTTGCGTAGCTCACTTGCCCATGAAACCTTGCCCTGAAAGTGTTAGTCTTAAACTCTTAATTACAAACAAATGATCAGTAAGTTACTAGACCTAGATATTTTCTCAGTTAAATTTTTAGAAATTGCTTCAACATAACAGCATCGGTTATAGTTGTTCCATTGTCTATTTGTTGGTCCCTTAGAAGTAAACTTTTCTGCCAGAGAGTATGCAGCAATGCCAAACTTTTCACTTCTGATAAAATGTTTCAATTTCTATTCTTCCGCGGAAGGTTCAAAAAAGTTGTTTGTGCATAAAAGTCTCTACCTATGTTGACATGGAAAATGCCTATTGAAATTTGGTTTTCTATGCGTATAGATTTTATTAAGAGAGTTAAGATGGAAATTTTTTGAAGAAAATGTAGTTAATGAATGTATTAGTTGACCATAATCTTGCGGTTTTATTTTCTTGCAGGTATTGGGAAAATGGGAAGGTTCATTTGGCCTATAGGCCTGTCCATATGAACACTTTGGATGATGAGGTGGAAACATTTCCTCCAAAAGCTCGAGTATACTGACACTCGAATTACTGGCTTTCTTTTAACTTACCAAGGAGTTCCAAAATCCTTATTTGCAGATTTGATAACGCACATTTAAAAATGCTATTGTTTAATGAATAAATGTAAGTACATTATTTGCATTTACCATGCAATGAGGCTTTTCCGTATTTGCCATAGTTTGCAGGTGATACAGAAAATTAAAACGGGCTTCAGCTATGATTCGCCTAGTGTAGATGGAAATCATTGTATTAATATCAATTCAAAATTGATATTTTGTTAATATAGCTGTATGGTTACTGAGTAATTTAGAACTGAGCTTTCACAATCAACTTGTTAATAGAGCTGTATGGTTACTGAGTAATTTAGAACTGAGGTTTCACAATCAACTTTTCAATGTTGAAACTCAAATTATCTACTGTTCAATAATTGAATTTTATGCATGTATTAAAGAACAGAACAGACGTCACCTCAAGTACAGTTGATAGAATTATATTTAGTTTCGTTATTCTTCATACTTTGTTTATGATACACCTGTGTCAAACATGTTTCATGATTTCAGTATGTTAGTGAATAATATGAGACACAAATATATTTATTCTACAAAGAAATCTCAAGCCATATAAGATAATCAATAATGTCAAGACAATTAAAGTAAAGGCTTGTAGGCCTTCGCAAGGAGTAGGAAGATGCCTAAAGAAGATATGTCGCATGTTTCATATAATAGCAATGAAGGAACCTTATACAGTCCCTCAACAGAGTCTTGAGAATTTGTAACTGCCAACATCAACATATAACTGGTGTCACCTCAATTACAACAGTCAACATAATACGGAATTCTAATTGCCCTTGCCTAGAGCCAATGAAATAAGTCAAATAGTTGGCTAAAGAACACGTCACTAGGCACAAAATAAATTGATCAAATTGCTTAAGCAATAATAATTGTGCCGTTAACCAACCTAAATGCACAAATTGACACTAGAATTTGATACAAGCCTGATGTTGTCAACACTCTAGCAATGTGACCTGAAACAATTCTTGAAAGACAGGTAATAACTTGAAAACACACCAAACAAAATAGTCATCTTGTAGCACATTACATAGATCTTATGGTTTATCCAGCTGCACTTACGAAGTAGCCCTCATGCTTTAACATTAATATCTGTACCAGCTTTTAAATTTTGTATTGCAACATGCCACCAAGGCATAAACATTATAAAACAGTGCATATTCCTTGTAGGTAGAAATAATACACAGGTCCTAAGACAGAATGCATAGCTTATTTGGCTTTTTCTGTAGCAGTCTTTTTTCATCAAAGACTATCTTGTAGAAAATAGATTTAATCCTACAACAATCTGTAGGTGTCCGGTAGCACAAGGGTGTGAGTTCAATAGAAACCAGTAACCTGTCTATAACAACCCTTTGAGAACCAAGTTGATATAAGCTACCGAGTAAAAAACACACCAGACCTAACGAAACTGAAAAATAGAACATAGTAGTATATTAATTGGCTGTTTAACTTAAATATGATTAGCCCCAAGAAGTTTTCAGCCTTGCGAGTTTTGATATTTTAATACATGATATGCAATTTCTTGGCTTGTTTGACAGTATTTTGACAACGTACACTATGTTATGGGATAATGTAGAAACTAGACTAAAATCAAATTGGGACACGATGAAGGGGGCAAAGTTCTACTGATGATAAAGATGGCTCACAGAAAACCTGTTGAGCTTTGATTCATCAATTACCTAACGGAGTTCTTCATACAAATGAGTGCTTGTATTCTAATAAGATAGATCATACTATGGGAAAATCTGAATTTAACAATTCCTCTTTGCTATCATTTTATGTATTTGCAAACCATGTCGAAATATATTTGTAGTTATTGTACAACTTGGGCACACAAAGAAAAAAGATGTAGTTGTAACTTATCGATCTGATGGATCTTACAAAATTCTAAGCAACTTTTCTTTTGAATTGTTAAAATGAGGGTTGCACAAGGTCCTCATACATGAAGCTACACGATTCAACAAAATGAAGAATAAATACATGTAGTTTCAATGGGCAATTCCATCAAGAGCAAAACAATTATATAGGGCCCGTTTGGGGGCTGGAATTAGATTGGAATTGACATTATCTAATTCCAAATAATGTCAATTCTATGTTTGTGTCCATCCAAAAAATTGGAATTGGAATTTTGAAATTCCAATTTTGCCCCAAAATGGCCATTTTCATTCCACTCAAATAGGTGGAATTGGAATTTCAAATTCGAATTCCAATTCCAATTTTTATAAAACCAAATTTAGTATTTCGTGGGATCTGTGACTATAAGGATGTATATTATATTGCTATAAGGATGTATATATATACATGTGTGTATATATACACGTGTATATACATACATGTGTGTATATATGCACGTGTGTATATATACATACATGTGTGTATATATGCATGTGTATATATACACGTGTATATATACACAAATGTGTATATATATACATGTGTGGTTATACACATGTATGTGTATATATATATGTATGTGTATATATACACGTGTATATATAAACACGTGTGTATGTGTGTATATGTGTGTATACACACATGTACACATGTGTATACATGTGTGTATATACACATACACGTGTGTATATATACATGTACATGTGTATGTGTATATATACATGTGTGTGTATATACAAACATATACACACCATATTCAAAGAAATTAAAATAAAGAATTAAAATTCCTTATGCATCTTCTCAGTCATCTTCTAGGTGAACCAAATGGGTCAGCCCATATTTCGGAAATCATTTTCAGGATTTGTATCTTCCAAAATTGACTATATCCAACATTTGGTGTTCCAGCACCCAAACATGCCCTTAATGAATTGTTGCTTGTAGTCAGATGGTGTCAACTACAATAAGAGCGAGTGTAGAAAACCTTTGCATAATAATCCCAAAATACAAAAATGGATTTGATCACCCAAATCCTAGGAGAGAAGCACATAGTGAGACACAAAAGAAGCAAATGAATTATGTTAGAGGTGCATCTTGAAATATAAAGAACAAAAAGGGATGCTGGCAATTTCTGAGCTAGTTGCTAGACTGAGAGACAACAAAAAAAGGGAACAGACTGTGACATATCAATATGTTTTCCCTTTTTGTTTTATATAATGCTGAACAAAAAAATCTAGTACATCTTGGGTAAGCTATCAAATCTAGTAATGAGAAAAATATGATAAGCCACTACATATTTCAATACACTTCTCCTTTGAATCTTCATATTTTCTGATACAAAAATACAATAAATCCCTCAACTAGTACAACCCATCAAGACACATAAGTTAGTACCATCACCTCAATTAAATTACACAATTTTCCCAATGTTGGGGTTTATTGCAATTGTAGGCATACCAAGGTGTTGGGCTGAAGGTGAGAGCGTGGCATGTAGGAATGCTCTCATTGCACGTTTCCCTTTGAGATTCCTCCCAATCCTTTAGCTTAATTAGTAACTTTTGTACTTTTTGTGGTCCATTCTAGGAGCGATTACACTAGCAATGCCTAAGTTGCTTCCTAGTCTTTCCTTTACCATGCCACTCCCTTGTACCTCCTACCTTGTGTATGATGTTCAAGACCAAACATCTAGCCAAATCCAAGTAGGAACCTCTCATGAATTAAATCTTTTCCTTGAGAGTTATGATCTACTCTTCTATGCTAGCATCATGATTTCACTTTACTTCATTCATATTACATCGAGAACCACTTTAAGTTTAATTGTCTAGCATTGCCTCATATCATTTGCCCATATCCATGTAATGTCTTCAAAATCAATCACCCTTCCAATCTACAGTAGTAGATTGGGCTTATTTTATCATGGCAAGAAGTTTGAGAAGGAAAGCTTTTTCCATTGATGTCTTGGTTATTTTAAAGCTAGCGCGTGTCTTACCTTGTCATTGTAAACCATGTTTATTTATCACTAAAGTGTTTTGATTCAAATTTAGGTGTTCTTGAGCCCCTTGTTTGGAATCACACTACCATAAGGTGTAAGGCGAATCTCTTAGGTCAAGCATACCTTGCCATTATCTTCATGATCAAGTAGATTACTATTTTTGCGAACAAAACCTAAAAAGAATCTTATGTGAGTGCATACAAAAGCTTGACATACAATAGCTAAGAATGAAACAATTTGTTTATATTCAATGAGGCATACATAACTCATTGACATGCTTGAACATGTCATAGGATTATGAGGCATTTAGTGTGTGAGACAATGAGTCCCACTTTTGTTAAATTTTTTTGTATAATGGCCTTATCGATCAAAATGTTATGGCATTTTGTTTAATTGCTTGCCATGCAATGATACAATATTATACTCAAGTTTTAGTTTATTAAGGAAAAATGAAGTTGAACCCTTCATGCCCAATCAATTGTGAAACTTTCTAGAAAAATATAAAAAACTCTTCAAATACAAAAAGATGTCGAAAACCTTCCAAAGCAGAAGGAAATATACTTTGGTTGGGGGTGGGGATTAGAGGTTGGTAAATGATCTTGCATATCCCAACAAATCAACCAACTTTTTAAAGTTGTTTGAAGCAAGATTGGAGTGATATCTTATTTGTGTTATATAAAACATATGGTTTCTCTCTAGATATTTTCATTTTTCTACAGGGTGGACTCTTTTATTCTTCAAGCACTCAATACTTGAAGACTATCTATTTTAGATACATGAGTTGAATCTCCCTCTAGAGACTTGCAACCCTTATTGCTAAACTAGCTTCACAACTTTGCTTCTTCCTTATCACCTCAATGATTAGGTTTAGATTGAACATTTAGGTTAGTCTCAAACTAACTTTTTTGTGTGTTGTCTAGCTGTACCAAGATGTAATTAGAGTCAAACTCTTTTTGTGTTGTCTAGGTGCACCAAACATCTTTTCATTGTTACAATAATCTTGAAGAAAGCTTCTTCTATTGATGCCTAGATTGTTTTATCACCAATATTTTCTACGTATTCTTTCCTTGAAATATTCTAAACATTGAGTGTTCAAGTTGGAAATTCATATGGTTTTCTAAGCCATGTATAAGTTGAATCTCTTAGTATATTCCTTGGCATATTATTATTCTAATTACAAGTTAGATTATTACTTGTGCCAACTAAAATTATAGTGAATCCTTATAAGAGCACTTGCATAAGTCTTGGCACACAATAATTGAAAAGAAAATGCCCTTGAACTTTTGAGGAGGCACATTTAATGCTTAACATCCTTAAGATATTATATGATTAAGAGGTAATTCTTGCGCAACCCAAAAGATAAGGCTTTGATTACTCTTTGTTGGTAGAATTATGTGTTTTGTCTTAGTCTTTGGTATATGACGTAATAATTTCTTCTTTTGTCAACTAACTTTTGGCTAGTTCATCATAACACCTCTTCTTTCCTAATTAGTCACACAAAAATAGGCTTTTAGTCATTTATAAAAGCTCCCATTCTCTTTTTGCCACTTTTACAATGCTAAAGATAACTCCAAAAGTGACAAAAAAATATTTGATTTTGAAACCCCCTAAGCAATTTTTCACATAGAAAGATAAATTTAATGCCATTATAGATAACACTTGTACCTCACATTTTAAAATAAAACCATGTCTTCTTGGAAAAAAAATCAAGATATTGACAAATAATATTGATCTATGTTAAAATACTATAAAAACTCTTATGAAGCTTGAAAATAATTTAAAAAAGCTGAAATAGAAACTTTGAATGTGGTCTTCATTTTAGCTTATCTAATTTTTCTTGGGGCCAGGAATAGAGAAACCACAATGTTAGACATAGATTACACTTGTAACATTGAGGAATGAGTAGAAATAAAATTTTAAATGAGTGAAAAATGAATGATAGGAACAAAGTTTTTTTTTGTGTTGTTAGTGTAGTCATTTTTTAGGGTTAAGCAGGGTTTCAATTATTTTTAATTTTTTTTCATTTTAAAAGAGTTTTTTTTTTCAAGTTCTACTATGTACAACTAAGGTTTGACTTGATATACATCATAGATCAGTGGGACATACCCTATGCCTAAACAAGACTTACACAATATGTATACAACCTAGGTACCTCATGTCTAGTAGCACATGCTATAATAAATGATATCTCAAGATATCAACATGCTTCAAAATTCTTATGTAGTACAAGATTTGTACTAGTTATTTTCACCCATGCAATACATAGATTTCACTTGTACACCTTATATTAGGGTCTAATAAGCACATTATGTGACCTCTAAATAGTCACAAAAGTATAATCAATAATATTGTTTTATGCGTAAGACTCATTTTCCTTGTCCTTAATGCACCACTGTATCAATCTTGCCCTTAATGTATCACTATATTAAGCTTTTGCTATGGTTTTTCATTGGTTTATTTTGTTGACATTTGATAGATATACATGATCACATGCTATTTATATATTATGTTAATTTTATTTTTATGGTTATATTTGTTTTCAGTTCATTAATTATTTATGATGATGTGATGATGCCAACCATTAATGTATGATACCATGATGATATTAACAATAAATATATGACATAATGCCCTACTTTATGGCTTGTGATATGATATTCTATCATTTTCGATTTATATGAGTTTATTTGAATGCATGCACATCACGTTATATCAATATTATCTAGATTTAAGAATCTATATCTATAATGTGATTTATTCAGTAAAATACTTAATGAAATACTATTTTACATGTAGTAGTACACTAGATATATGGTGTATACATATTCGACACTAGCTTATGTTTCTTCAACTTATTTTTCTTGATGCATTTGATATTTAAAACATGTGTATAGGAAATAAAAATAAGACAAATTAATTTATGTATTAATATGACTATGTTTTGATAGTCTTAATCCACTTGTGAAATGATTAAAACAAGTTTTTGAGAAAATGAGTACAACTACACACTTTAATCAATTATGACCTTTAGCACCCTTGTTAGTACTTAGTGAATATTTTGTATCATGTATGGTCTTTTTATAATAATTTTTTTATTAAGTCCCAAGTTATATAAACGTTTTAAGCATTGACTTATCCATTTGTTTATGTATTTGAAAATGTGTTAAAAGGTCCTTGGAAAAATTTGGTGGTAAATTGTAATTTTTAAGTGCTTCCGAATAAAATGCATGTGCCTTTGAATATAAAACATACGCAATTTATGTTGAAATATAATGATCATACCCAGTTACATTTAGTTTTCCTACATTATCCATGAGAGACATGCATACAAACAAGCTTATATAATCACCATTATATAAAGATCAAATAAACAAGCCACACGATAACACAAGATATAGCTTGGGAAATATCTCACGAGGGAAAAACCTAATCTCCGAAAGCATCCATACTTCGTTGAATTATTCAACCATAAAGCAATAAAAAACACTTACAAAGTTATAATGAATACACTGAAACATCAAGCCCTCCAATCCATTCTCATGTATTTGAGCATGTATCCACACATCTCATACTATGCTTCACAAATGCAACCTTCAAAAAGACTCAATAATGACAGGCCCATTCAACTAGCCAACCCAAACCACTAACATGTGTTTCCTTTACAAACACAAGCTCACACAAAGTACAACTAGTGTTAAAGTAAAAACATGTGCGACAAAACTATGTGAGCACAATATCATTGATCCCTCATTTAATATTGGACACTAAGTTTATGTTGTCAGTCATTAATTTTGTTTAGTAAAATTAATGATAACCCCACAAAGTTTAATTGAAATTTCAATTAAATGGATATAGCTCTAAGTGTGTTTGGTAAATATTTTCAAATTTTTTTTGTAAAGGATCTCTGCAACCGTATGACTCCCGAGACTAAGGTGTTGCTCATTTTTGCCGTTGTAACTTGTGCAGGCCCGGTGGCTCCCGTGTGTTTTTTCATGTAATTTCATTCATTTTCGTGGCTTTGTTTCCCTACATCATCATAATTTCCCTTTGATGTGTGTTTAGCTTCTTTTTCTTTTGGTTTTCTTGCGGTTCCCTTGTGTGGTAAGAGTTAAGGCAATATGCCCTCAGAGCCGGGTCCTCTCGGCTCCCAGCCTAGTTCACCCATGTATAATTATGAAGGGAGTTTGAAGGATGATGGGAAGTCATTAAGTATGGATATTGATGAGGGTGTCTGAGTAATAATGCTTAGGTGTGCCAAGGTAAATTTGCAGGAGAAGAGAATGATAAATTGGCAAATAAACCGTCATACAAGGAAGTACTATCTGATCAGTCACGATCTGAATGCCCCCTATTTGTTGCGTTTAATGGAGTCTTTCAAATGGGAGAAGCCTCACGATGGCCCACAACCGATGGAGATAGACTAGATGGGGGTGCAGCCGAGGGAGAATCGACCGAGGGAGAAGGTCGAACTGATAAGTTTGCTCCCCATGAACTTCGAACCCTCTCTCTTTCCCCTAATGAGGACATGGTTAAAGCCATTAGGAAGGAACAATTACGACTTAAAGAAGTTTCTATTTTTTTGTTTGTTTGTTTAGACAAGGACTCTCTGCCTTTAAGAAAATTCTTTGATGACTGGATTGCCCATATATGGTGGAAGAAACTAGGAATTCAAGTTAGTTTTTGTAGAATGATAGAACAAGGATTGTTTGTTGTTTTCTTTAAGACACATGCTATACGGGAAAGAGTGCTTAAAAGGAAACACTAGAATGTGGGTCGCTCCATATTTAGGGCCTTCCAGTGGTCCACTAAAGGAAAAAATTGAACAAGTGGTGGCCCATGTAGTTCTCCACTAGATTGAAATAAAAAACCTTCAACTAGAGTTCTTGTTAAATACTGATAACTTGATCATATTAATGTTCTAATTTATCAGATTAGACAAATCTAAAATGCATGTAATTTCCTTTATTTATATGCCTTGTATTTGACTATTGTAGTTAATTAATAATTAACTATTAGTTAATGGACAAGGGGTTGTGTCTTATGAAAAGACAAGACCCTTGGTTAATATATAAGTAGGAGCAAGATTGTGGATAGAGAACACACAATACAATCTTAAGTCTGCTCTTCTAGCAATCTGCTCCTTGGCGATTTAGTGCAGAAATAAAATATAATTTCTAGAATTTATTGCAAACTTCTAGAACAATAACATTCAGCCTAGAATTGTGTAGATCGATTTGTAGCAAGGTATTAATACTCCATCAGTATTATATCTTCAGAATTTGCAAAAAACTTACATGGTATCAAAGCCAAGTTGTCAAACCTAGGCTCTGCAAATTGACAATCAGATTTGAAAATATCTAAGCAACATCCTTCTACCTTCAATGGCCAACACAATCAGACCCGAAGACAGGTTTGATGGAAAAGAACACTTCGTTGCATGGAAATTCAGAATTATGATGGCTCTTGAAGAGAATGATGTAATACAGTTTTTTGATAAGGAATCCAAGCAACCTGATGCTGATCCTCATAAAACTAACTGGATTAAAGGACACATGAAAGCCATGAAAATCATATTAGATGGAGTTAAAAATGAAATAGTACCTATGCTAATGAAACATCAAACAACATTTAATATGATGAGTGCATTAATAAATACATATGAGGTTAACAATACAACTAGAACCCTTGCACTAAAAAGGCAACTAAATCATATAAAAATAAGGAAGGGAGAATCTATGAATTCATACTTCCTAAGGGTGGCTAGTCTAAAAGATGAACTTGCAAGTAGAGGGACCATAATTGAAGACAAAGAGTTGTCACTTATGGCTATAGATGGGTTACCAGATTCATGGGAAACATTCTCACAAGGAGTAAGTGCTAGAGACAAACTCCAAGACTTCAACACACTTAAAGGGGACTGCCTTCAAGAAGAATCTAGGCAACTTAAGAAAGGACTGAAATAAAAAACTGGAGATGAAGAACTTCATGTTCTCAACACAAATTCCTACAAAGGAAAGAGGAAACACTTCAAGAAGAAGAAGGCCCCTCAAGGCAATAAAAAATTCAAGAGGGACATATCTAAAGTCAAATGCTTCAAATGTGAGAAATTTGGACATTATAAGTCAGACTGCCCTGAGAATACGAAACAACAAGTAAATTTCATAGAGGTAACTAAGACAAAAGAAGACTATGATCCTGAAAATTATGTACTGTATTCAACACTATCAAATGATGTATCTAGCAAACTCAACTCTTGGGTAATTGATAGTGGATCATCCAGACACATTACGGGGTATAAAGAAGTATTGGATTCAATGACGGAGGAAATCAATGAAGAAGTTACCATAGGTGACGGTTCTGCACATCCAGTTAAAGGAGTTGGAAGCTGCACTTAAGACTAAAATCAGGCATCTCCTTACACCTCAAAAGAGTACTATATGTACCCGAAATCAAGAGGAACCTAATTTTTGTCACAACACTTGAGGATGATGGATATAAGGTAGCATTTATGGATGGAAAGGTAATGACCTGGCCTAAAAACTCTTCTATTAAGAAATCAAAATTGATTGGTCAAAGGAAGGGATACCTATATGAACTATGTTCAGAACCTATTCAAGCCTTAGTTCATGAAGCTGTAGATATAAACGAAGTATGGCATGGAAGGTTAGGGCACCTAAAATTCAAAGCCTTATCAACTATGGAGAAGATGGTTACCGGTTTACATAGAGTTTACATACCTGGTCAGAAAAACATTGAACTTAGTAGGGATGTAATATTTGAAGAAGATTTAGCATTCAAAAGAGCCCTAAGTTCTAAAGATCCTTCACATATACCTAGTTCTGAAGAAAATCATGAACTTGAGTTTCAGAGGGAGAACATTGAAGAAATTGAAGATGAAATTCAAAATCTTAATCTTGAGGAAACTCAAAATCCTAAGAAAAGACCACTTTGGGCCTCTAAGACTATAGAAGAAGCACGAGACTTCTCTGCATCAGAAGGAACCTTTAGAGAAAGCAAAAGACCCAAAAGATTCTCTAGCTATGCTATAAACATGAGTGATATATCTAAATCAAAACCAACCAACGTTTCAGATACTATTAAACATACAGCTTGGAAGGATGCTATGACAGAAGAATACCAATCTATTATTAAGAATGATGTTTGGGAAATTGTTCCAAGGCCTGAGGGAAAATCTGTTGTTTCTTCCAAGTGGATATTTAAAATCAAGCATGCTGCTGATGGTAGCATTGAAAAATATAAGGCTAGATTCATATCTAGAGGATTCTCTCAGAAGGAGGGAATTGATTATGAAGAAACCTTTGCTCTAGTTGCCAGATACACCTCTGTAAGAGTAGTCCTAGCTATTGTAGCATCAAAGGGATGGAAAGTACATCAGATGGATGTGAAAACAAAATTTTTGAATGGAAAGATTACTGAAGAGGTATGTTTGGAACAACCTGAAGGATTTGAAACTCATAACCCTAAAGTCTTTGTTTGCAGGCTCAAGAAAGCTCTCTATGGGCTTAAACAGGCTCCAAGGGCATGGTATGAAAGAATCGATAAGTATCTCACCAGTTTAGGATTCTCCAAGAATGAAGCTGATCCAAATCTCTATTATAAAAAGGATAATGATGATATGATAATTTTGAAACTATATGTTGATGATTTACTAATAACAGGTAATGATCATCTTATAGATCAATGCAAGAAAGATCTAATCAGAGAATTTGATATGAAAGATTTAGGACTCCTTCATTACTTCCTAGGATTGGAAGTATGGCAAAAATCTAACAGCATCATACTTAATCAAGGAAAGTATACATTAGACATCTTGAAGAGATTTGGAATGTGGAACTGCAAACCTATGTCTTCTCCAATGGAGACTAACCTACACAAACTTAAGGAAGCAGCAACAGAATCACCCTCCATAGATTCTACTCTTTATAAACAAATGATTGGGTCTCTCATGTTCTTAGTAAATACAAGACCTGATATTTGCTATGTAGTTAATGCCTTAAGTCAATTTATGTGTGAACCAAAGGAGATTCACCTGGTTGCAGGCAAACACATTATGAGATACTTACAAGGCACTCTTAACCTTGGGCTCAAGTATGAGAAAGTTGACTTGGACTTACATGGATTCACAAACTCAGATTGGGTTGGAAGTGTTACTGATAGGAAAAGCACTTTAGGATGCTGTTTCAGTTTAGGCTCAGCGATGATATCATGGATATGCAAAAAGCAGGCATCAGTAGCACAGAGTTCCACATAAGTTGAATACATTACAGCTGCAATGGCTTCTTGGGAAGAAGTTTGGCTTAGAAAGTTACTTGTGGGATTATGTGGTCAACCCATGAATCCCACTATCATTCATTGTGATAATCATAGTTGCATCAAGCTTTCTGTGAATCCAATTTTTCATGACAGATCCAAGAATATTGAAATTCCTTACCATTATGTAAGAGATATGGTAGATAGGAATACTATCAAGTTAAGATACATTTGTACTGCAGATCAGACAACAAATATTCTTACCAAACCTCTCTCTCGAGTGAAGATAGATCACTTCAGAAAAGGACTTGGTATGGTTGAATTATAACTCATTTGTATTCTTTGATTATTAATAAAATAATTTTGTGTTAAATTATTATTGTTAGGCTATTGACTATTATGGGCTTCACCATTTGTGTTTATTATCTAAAGAGGTGACGATCTCTGTGATAATGAATAGACATTATATGAGATGACGATCTCTGAGATAATGTTCTAAAACAGTAGGGAACTACTGGCAGATCTGGATGAATTAAATATCATATTGTGATATAGACATTTCTATGCCTACGAGCCACAATTTGGATAAAGGAAGAATTTAATCATTCTTTGGATTTATCCTGTGTACTGGCATATCTTAATTCAGGATCATATTGTGATATAGGCTTGTCAGTGCCTATGAGTCACAATTTGGATAAAGGAAGAATTTAATCATTCTCCAGATTTTATCTTGTGTATTGCATCACATGTAATACTGTTATCACAAGTATTAGTGATAATTCATGATATAGGCTTGTCAGTGCCTTAGTCACAATTTGGATAAAGGAAGAATTTAATCATTCTCCAGATTTTATCCTGTGTATTGAATCACATGTAATACTTCTATCACAAGTATTAGTGATAATTCATGATATAGGCTTGTCAGTGCCTACGAGTCACAATTTGGATAAAGGAAGAATTTAATCATTCTTCGGATTTTATCCTGTGTATTGCATCACATGTAATACTGTTATCACAAGTATTAGTGATAATTCATATTACAGGTTTAGTAATATGACAAAGTATCATGTGTACCATGATACTACATGCTTGGAAGAATCAGATAGATATAGAGTACAAATCTATGCTTAGTCATCGTAACGATGTTGCCAGATATGTTTCTCTCATTTATATTATCAAGTTAAGAGGGAGTGTTAAATGATGATAACTTGATCATATTAATGTTCTGATTTTTCAGATTAGACAGATCTAAAATGCATGTAATTTCCTTTATTTATATGCCTTGTATTTGACTATTGTAGTTAATTAATAATTAACTATTAGTTAATGGACAAGGGGTTGTGTCTTATGAAAAGACAAGACCCTTGGTTAATATATAAGTAGGAGCAAGATTGTGGATAGAGAACACACAATACAATCTTAAGTCTGCTCTTCTAGCAATCTGCTCCTTGGCGATTTAGTGCAGAAATAAAATATAATTTCTAGAATTTATTGCAGACTTCCAGAACAATAACATTCAGCCTAGAATTGTGTAGATCGATTTGCAGCAAGGTATTAATACTCCATCAGTATTATATCTTCAGAATTTGCAGAAAACTTACAGTTCTGACCTTTTATTTCTCAAATAGTCCAACCCCTCGGCTCTATTCTTTAGATTGAGGAGGCTAGATACACATTACCTCACCTTAATGTGAGAATCTTGCTTGCCCTTGAGCCTAAAATTAAATTTACGGATATCATATCAACGGAACTAGAAGATGAAAAATTCTTCTTGGGAAATTTCTCTATTAGGAGACCTAGGGTCTTGCTTTCATTGTAAAAAGAATGACCACTCTAAAAAAGATTTCTCGACCCTACAAAGTTCTCAGAATCCTAAATTCGCTAGCAATTTAAGAACTAATGGTAAAGATGATATGCCAGTGTCTAAAGATAATAAAATTGACAAGTGTGGTAATGAGCCTAGGATTGAGGAAGTTGTTGATGGAAATAAATCTTGTCCAGAACAAAATTTTGAGGTGGGTAATGTTACCAGCATAGATAAACTTGATAATGGAGGCTTTGTTAGTTTGTTTAATCCTCTATTTGAAGAAGACTTTGTTGTGAGACCGGCCGTTAGTAGTGGTGTTCAGGATACCCTAGCCGATTGTCAAGTAGGTAACAATCTTGTAATATGTAAGGACAAGGGGGATGGAAAATCTCTGCCACCACCCAAGCTAAATGCCCAACAACATGCTTTAAGCTCTATCAATGAAAAAGTAGAGAATATTAGGAGGATCTCTAGTGGACCCCTGAATAGAGGTAAGGACTCACCGAGAACCATTAAAACAAGGGGAGGGGCTAAAATTAGTAGTGAAATTGCTACACTCGTGATAGAGGAGCCTTTCACTGAGGTCAGTTACAGAGTTGTAAATAAGAAAATGAAGATTGTTGAGAGACAATCTCTATCCAATGACAGTAGGAATGCTGGGAAGAATATGCCAGAGTGCTTTAATAGGCTGTACAATAACTCCAAAGCATTACCCCAATGATGCACATACATAGTTGGAATGTGAGAGGGCTCAAGATGTCTGACATGAAATACATGGTTAGAAAGTGGTGTAACAGTCTTAGAGAAAAAGATATAGTATGCCTACAAGAGATTAAGGTGTTTGGCTTCCAAGCTTTCATGATCATGAGATTTATCTGGGATAAGGTTGTGGGTTTCCACTCTAATCACCCTAGAGGTAAAGGAGGCACTGCCATTCTAGTAGGGCCTCAATGGGATGATAAAATTAACTCTCATGGGTCTTCACCTTGTCATAGGGTGTTGTAGGTCACCTTTAACTTCAAGGAATCCCTAGTTGGGGCATGCAACATTTATGCCCCAAATAATTATAGAGACTGGGCTACCTTATGTGAATGGCTATCCAATGGCCTGCCCAAAGCTCATTGGATTTTGGTGGGGGATTTCAACATGGTGGAGGCTAGAGAAGATAAGTGTGGGGGTAGTGCTCATTGTTGGAAAGGAAATGAAAGGTTCTTTTGGTCCAACTTTAAGAGGAAACTTAGGATTGAGGATCCCGTTAACCTCAAAAAGGGCTCATTATCGGATATATGGTATACATGGTGCAATAATCAAGCTAGGAAACAAAGAGTATATTGTTAGTTGGACAAGATTTATGCAAAATAATCTTTTTTTTTCCTTTGATAAACAGGAGGGACGGGCTCCAGTGTGTGTTTCCCTTGCCTCTATGTTAGATCACTGTACAGTTTCACAATAGATGAAGATAATCACGCCATTGTCTCTCTCTCTCAAGGATAATATATCTATTCTAAGGATTACCTATTCCATCATGAAATACACTTGAATTGTCAACCTTGGGACGTAGGACTTGAAATGGGTTAGCACAGTTTGTGCACTAAGTTCCTTTAGGAGTCATAACACCTATGCTGCAGGAAAGTAAAATGCGTTGGAAGAATCTATATTGCTGCTACAAAATAGTAAACACACCTTGGCGAACAATAGATAATTGCAGAAAGCTTAAAAATGAACCTAAACTAATTAAAAACTCAGAACATCCACTATGATCATTTTTTGCAAGTGTTGCAGGAACTTTCACAATAATAATGCTGCAGGACTAATACAGTAAATCTATCTGAAAATGGGAAACTACAAGGAATGAATCTATTCTACCTAAATCTATTCCACCTCCCAAGTGGCCCCCCTTGGTTGGCTTCAATTAACTATGAACACAACAAGTAATTCAAAATCTCTCTTCCATTAAAATCCTTCTTTGGTTACATAAAAACTGAATAATTCATGAAGAACAGAAAAGAGTAACTTCTGAATCTAAATCAGCATTATCTATTTTCTCATTAGCTTACTAAGACGATCCAAAATCCATTATATAGGGGATTGGATGCTTATTAAAAACATAACATAAAAAGTCTTGAAAAAACATCACTAGAAAAGAAGGCGGAAGATCAACCATGACATAGTACATTTACTACCAAGCAACAGAATAACAACTTGCAAGAAATATAGCAAGTTGTATCCCCTATATTCTCTGGAACAACAAATCCTTTGCAGGCGTGGCTTATCCAATGGAACTGAACTGTGCTTTCTTTGCCATGACCGGTCTCCATTATCCTCCTCCTTAAATGCAGTAATCACCACTCTTTGCGTTGCTCCTTATTATCCTGAAAAGTTAACAACATCCGGAACACATATGGAAGATAACATTCCTACTTTTACTCAGATATTAGAACATAGCTTAAAATAGTTATATGAAATACTACATTCTATGTATAATATTAAGCAAAACATGTCATACACACTACCCATAGGTTTAGTAGGTTCTAGCTGTTTCTGGCATAAGTTCACAAGATATTTACTACAAGTGTTTAGAAATGTTTTGTCAAAGCACAAAGAGTGTGTCCAAACTATGAAAACTATATCAAAATTGAGACATTAATATGCCTCATCATCTGCCCCCCACTATTCAAATGCTTGTCCTCAAGCATTATACTTCTTTGCCATAGCTCTTAAGTCATTGACTGTGGTTCTCCCTTTCTTTCCACTTCTGAAGGTGTAGAAGAATCCTCTAGTGCGCTACCAGTGTTCACCTTTGTGCTCCTCAACCAATAGGTCTAGTCTAGTAGCATCATTATCATAAAGAGGCCAAAGAAGTGTAGGCGGTTGAAAAGACAAGGGCATCCATAGTTCCTTTTTGATCTATCGGCCCAATTGTATGTATTTGGTCACCCTATGAACAACTGCCTCGTAATTGATAGGGCTATGTGGTTCTACCTTTTTGAAGGCTTCTGGCAGTCAGTTCCATCGGTTCCTAATCGTTGAAAAAGCTCTTTGCTGTGTAAAGTTTGGGAGTGTTTGGTAATCTCTGTAAACCTTTTCTCTTTCTGCAAACACTTTATCCCTGATCTCTGGTTTTTGTTTCCCATAAGTTAATTTGAACTAGTCTCTTAGAAGATCATCAGGCTTATGTGATTCAGCCCATAGTGGCAAGGGTTCAGATTTCTCAAGATCTCTATAGACATTTAACTGCTTGTCATAGTTTGTCTCATTATGCATCCATGACATTAAAGCTCTAAGGTGAACATCTCCTATGTAAAGGAGAGGATTTCACTCTGTTTCATGTGGAATTATGAAATTATGCAGATATAGTTCACACAACAAATTCTTCTGCCATGAGGGCAGAGTCTGATACACATTGTAAAAATCTTGAGCAGTTTTAAATTCACAGTCAATATTCCTTATTGTCATCATTAGTTGAAATAACAGAAACTGTTCCTTCAGACAAACTGAATACACCCTTGGTGGTGGTCTATAGGCCATGACTTGGTTAGCTAACTTTAAGGCCTTATTCATCTGTTGTTTCTATTTCTCAAGCTACTCCTTAAGGGATTCAATTTCCTCATCTTTATCAAATATTATTTTTTGCATTTGGTCTCGTTCTTGTTTCCACAAGGTCTTTTGAAAAATGAAGTGATTTTACAGACCAAATAATACAAATTGAATTGTAGACGAAGGGAATTCTTGGGCCATAGCTTTCTTCTTTCGTTCCTTAGCAACTTGCTAAAAATAATGGGTGTACCAGGAAGATCTATAAGGTATGGTAGAAACATTAGAGTATACAAGGACTGGTGGAGAAGTAGGTTGAACACTTTTAGGGGCATTTTCTGTGACTACAACAGGATTTGACTCACACATTTCTTGATCACCCTGTGGCATTTCATTGTCAGGCTCATTTTCACATGTTTCTACATTTTGGTGTTCCAACTATATAAGAGAGTCATCTAGAATATTCTCGACCTGTGATTCTACATGAGGTTTTGACATTGAAACATTTAGGTTTTTAGGGGAAACTGAGGATACTTGACCTCGCATGCGAGGGCTTCGACGTATAGGAACCTCATTAAACTCTATTGCTTTGCGGGTCCATTTTGGTTTAGATGGTGCTGGGGTAGATGCTGGAGGAATAGTTGCTGCAGGAGTAGACCTTTTTCTCTTTGCCACTTGAACATAAGGGTTTTGGGCTTTCCTTTTAAAATTAGGGCTCTCTTCATCAACCTTATGTTTTCCTTTATCTCTGGAAGAGCTAGGTATATCACCCTCTAAAATAAGCCCAACAAATTTATCAGCAGGGGGTAATGCTAGTTCTTTCTCTATTTTAGCTGGATTCTGACTAGGCCCCACAGTCTCTTCCTCATTCCCTAAATTTTGCGGGATAGGGTTAGCTTGAGGCTGCAAGGTTTTAAATTCAACAAATTCTGCCCACGATATAGGGGAGGAATCCCTAAGAGATCTTTCAACTAAAATTTTAACTAGGGCATGATAAGAAATAGAATTTTCATTTCCTTTTTGAGTTTTTTCAGCACTAATACACAACATATTGTAAAGGAAATTGGGGATATTAACTTGAATGTTATGCCTTACACAACTAAGTAGCTTAAAATGATGAGCGTGTAGGTTTGAAAATCTACCTTCGCAGGTCAAGTACCTGATGATATGGTTCGCCAATTTTGGATATGGTGCTGGAAGAGAGAGTCTCTTACACCCTTGCTTTGAGATTTCCAGTGGAGGGTCACTTGGCCGAGAAAACTATGCCCGAGACAACCTGGCGTCATGTTCATTTGGATAATGCTCTCCATTAACTGGTAGTCCTATGACTTCTGCTATCCGCTCCTCAGTAGCAACCACTGTTAATCCCCATACTGTGGCTTCTCCCTCATTGAATGTCCTCATAAACTCCATTGCTACTTCTTCATTGAACTCTGTTAACTGCAGGAAGTAGCCAAGCCATCCACAAGCGTTAAATATTCAGACCGCTTCCACATCCGCTAGTAGAATACCATGGACAATCGGCTCATGTCTCTGCAATTGTCCTCCCATCTTCAAAATGCCTAGTTTTAAATTTCTCTATTCTCACCACCCTGATAATTTTTACCCCCTTAACACTCTACAAATACCTTCTTCTCAAAATTCAAATTGATCTTTCTGAGAAATGCCGATACCACATTCTCTTAACACGGCTCCATTATGTTTGGCATGTAAAATAATGATGCCATTAATTGTGAAGGACATCAAGGTTTTAACTGGAAGTGTTCTCATAATAAATCATAGTCCTTTTAAGTCATGTCAAACTTAGGAAATCTTTCCCAAAATCGGAATGAAAAGGTACGACATATACAATAAAGATTTTAAAATTAAAAATAGACCGCAACCAAAGTACAACATATAACATGGACATGACTAGGGTGATGTGGAGATGACACTTGGAAATTAATACACTTTCCCTACCCCCCATAAAATTTGGACAAGTGTCCACACTTAAAAAATTTCGCACAGGAATGGAAAATTGGCTTAAGGCTTATACGATACATTTAATGCAGTATTAGATATAATTATCGAAACCTATGCACTAAAAATAGTAGAGTAAAAATGTTGTACCTAAAAATTTTAGATCGTACATCTGCATGCAATTTGATGAGTTGGCGAAGTCTGGTGACCGCAGAAAAGGTGCTGACGGCATGTTTTATTTAAAGTAGTAAAAGAAAAATTTGTGGGTGACGTGGAGTGTGAGTGGATGGTAGACAAAGAAATGAGATGAGTTGATAAGAAGAAAATGAAAAATGAATGAAAGAATAGACCTCAAATGGAATGAGGTTTTATTATGGGTGCTCGTTGAAGGCTTGTTATGGTACGACTATAGGAAGAAGGCTTGCATCCTTCGCTGCAGGAACTGTGTCTGTAGGAGTTGTCAAATTTCTTGGTTGGAACTGCTACAGGAACTCATCCTTGGTCTATGGTTTATGATATAGGCACAATCGATGGCCATTTACAAGCAGTTTGAACTGGACTGGATCAATGGTTATCAGCTGGACTGCTCCATTGTCAAATACATACTGAATTTCGTAAGGCCCTAGCCACCAAGTCTGCAATTTTCCTGGAATCTCCTTGAATCGAGAATCATATAAAAAAGCCCAATCTCCCACTTGGAAGTGTTTATTCCTGATATGTGCATCATGCCACTTCTTCTATTATTTTTGAATGATCTCTGTTCTTTCCAAAGCTATCTTTCTCATTTCATCCAGTGAGTTCAAGTGGAGAAGTCTCTCTTCTTGTGCTGCAGGAAGGCTGATGTTCAATTCCAGAGCAGTGCACAATGTTTTATGTTCAAATTCAATGGGCAACATTGCTGCTTTTCCATACACAAGTTCAAATGGGGTGAATCCAATTGTTGTCTTCCATGTAGTTCGGTAAGACCAGACGGCTTTAGTTAACCTGCTGCTCCAATCCCTCCTATGTATTTGCACTGTCTTGGCCAAAATGGCCTCAATTTCTCTGTTGGTGACCTCTGCTTTCCCATTTGCCTGAGGGTGATAAGGGATGGATTTTCGGTGCCTTATGCTGTATTATTTCATAAGTTCAATGATCAAATTTGATGTGAACTGGGCTCCTTGATCTGTTACAAGTTCTCTAGGAACTCCATAGCGTGTGAATATTTCTTCATATAAGAATTTAGCTACTTTCTCATCTCTTACATTTTTCATCGCCCTGACTTCCACCCATTTTGTTAAATAATCTGTACATACCAAGATGTAGGATTTTCCATTTGATGGCGGGTCAATTGGCCCTATGAAGTCCATACCCCACTTGTCAAAGGGTGTTACAACAACCTGTGGATTGAGTGGCATCTCATCTGATCTGGTTGGCCGACCCATTCTCTGGCATTTGTCACACTTGGTTGTATAATTTGTTGCATCCTTGTGTAATGTTGGCCAATAATATCCAGTTGTAAGTATCTTTAATGCTATTCATTTTCCTGCAAAATGGCCTCCACATGGTTCATCATGATAGGCATGTAGTATGTCATATATTTCATCTTCCCTGACACATCTCCTCATGATTTGATCTGGTCTAGTATAGAAGAGATTGTTATCTATCCATGAATAATGATAACTTTTCTCTGCAAGTTGCTTCCTATCTTTTTGGGAGAAGTGTGGGGGCATTTTATTTGTAGCAAGATAGTTTGCTATATCTACATACCATGGTGTATGGGTTTCTATGTGGAACAAATGCTCATCTGGAAATAAATCTTCAATTGGAGTTGGATCTTCATCATCAAGTTGAAGTCTAGACAAATAATCAGCAACTACATTGGCCTTGCTTGGCTTATCAACAATGGTTATATCAAACTCTTGCAATAACAAGAGCCATCTTGCCAATCTACTAGTTATAGGAGGTTTGTTCATCAAGTATTTTATGGCTGAGTGGTTAGTATGAACAAAAATAGGATAGCCAATTACATAGTGTTAGAATTTGTTCAATGCATAAACTATAGCTAAAAGTTCCTTCTCAGTTACTGTGTAGTTTAGTTCAAGGCCATGGAGGCTTTTACTAATATAATAGATTGCATTTTCTAGGTTAGCAGGCTTTTGTCCTAATACAACACCTACAACATAGTCTGATGCATCAGTATGTATATGAAATGGAATAGACCAATCTTGTCCCTTAAGAACTGGTGCTGTGGTGAGGAGTTTCTTAAGCTGTAGGAAGGATTCATTACATGCTAGTGTCCAAATGAATTCAACTTATTTAGTTAGCAGTGTATACAAAGGACTAGCTATTTGACTGAAATTTTGAATGAAACGCCTATAATAGCCAACATGACCTAAAAAAGATCTTACATCCTTTGGTTTAGTAGGTGTGGGCAATGTTAGAATTACCTCTATCTTGGCTGGGTCTACTTGTATCCCTGTTGCTGATATAAAATGACCAAGCACCACCCCTTCCTGCATAAGCATGAAACATTTCTCACTATTAAGTGATAGATTATGTTCTTTGCATCGGATAAGAACCTTTTCAAGATTCATCAAAACGTCCTCAAAGGTCACTCCAAATGCTATAAAATCATCCATATATATTTCCATACAGTCATGTGATATGTCAGCAAAAATACTAATTACAGCTCTTTGAAATGTTGCTGGAGCATTACACAGGCCAAATGGAAATACAGAGTATCCAAAAGTACCCCATGGGCATGTAAATGTAGTCTTATCCTGATCCTCTGGAGCTATACTTATCTAATTATAACCACTGTATCCATCAAGAAAAGAAAAATATTTCTTACCAACCAGAGTATCTAGAACTTAATCAATAAATGGTAAAGGAAAATGATCCTTCTTTGTTGCCTTATTCAATTCTCTGTAATCTACACAAATCTGCCATTTCCCTCCCTTTTTAGGTACTATAACCAGAGGTGAGACCCATCGACTATCAGATATAGGGTATATAAAACTAGCATCAAACAATTTTTGTAGTTCAGTTTTAACTATTTCCCTGAGTGCTGGATTAATCCACCTCTGGGGTTGACAGAGTGGAAGGAACCCTTCATTGATATATATTCTATGAGTGCATAATGTGGGGCTTAAACCTTTCAAATCTCCATAGTCTCATGGAAAAGCATTTTCATGTTTTTGAAGAAGCTCTGTTAACTGTTTCAACTGTTTGGGAGGCAATTTGTTATTGACATGGAGATTATGACCTTTTGAAAACTCAATAGTAGTTGTGAGATTAACCATAGCAGCTTCAGAGATGGGACTTGTATCTAGTTCACATGGTAAAAGCTGATGGATAATGTTTGGCTCCTTAGGCAGAAAAAAATTCTCAGTATATTCCTCATATGTAGTTAGTTCCAACATAGAGCTGTCAGATACATCCTTTTTTACCACACAAGTATTATTAAGAATACTTTGAATTATTGAATCCTCCTCCTGCAACTTTAGAAAAGACTATCTATGTAACATCATAAGCTGTACTATAGAGTTTAACTCTTCCTCTCCATCCCCTAAATCTGGCCATATAGGTGTGCTTAAATCTGGTTGGGGTTGTGTTGGAGGATACAAGACAAATTTATTTGTTGCCTGTCCATCCGATATGGTCATACTCCATGACCTACAACTTATATTTGCATCAACTATAGCTAACCATGGTCGTCCTAAAATGACAGGGTAACCAACTAAGTTGAATTTTGGGGATAGAATCATAAAATCTATAGGGTACTCTAGAGAATCTAGGACTACTACTATGTCCTTTATCATCCCATCAGGAGTGACAGTAGAACTATCAATGAGTTACAGAATTGTTGGGGTAGCCCGTAATCCTTCTACGTTTAGCTTTTTCATAGTATCCTTGGTCATTACATTTATAGCAGCACCAAGATCAATCAAAGCATTTTTAATTGATTGACCATTTATAATCACATTCACAACTGGACTTCCTAGATCAGAATATTTAGGAATAACCGATTTCCCTAACATGATGTCAGCCAATTGTCCTATAAGATGGACTGTGGTTGGGTCCTTTTTCTTCCTCTTGGGCTTTTTGAGACAGGCTTCTCTGATAGCTTTGCCATAAATAGGAACATCCTTAATAGCTTAGAACAAAGGAATTTGGACATGCAGGTTCTTCAGCTGGTCAATAATGTCAAAGGATTGTTCCTCTATTTGTGCAGGTTTACTTTGTATGAGCTTTTGTGGAAAAGGAGGTTCAACTACAGTTTGAGTTTGAGCTGAACTAGTTACATTGGCTGGGTCAACTATTTGTGACAGAGAAGTTGCTAGTGCTAATGCTATAGGAGGATCTGGTATTTCAGTTATAAGAGGTGGTTCAGGTGTTGGTAGGGTTGTACCAGATCTCAAATGTATATCTGCAACACTTAGAGCATAAGCAGGATACTGCTGAGCATCAACAACATACATTGGTTGTTGTGGCTACTGGTTATTTGGATTTGGCTGAGGTTGTCCAGGCAACTGAGTCTATTTTTGAGGTCCAGAACTTGCAGGTGGTGGCATTAGTGCAGGTATATTTGCTGGAGGTGGTAAAGGTGGGTATCTAGTATTGTTAGACCATTGCTAAGGTCCTCTCCATTAGTTTGTAGACTACCAATTCCCTTGGGGTGGTTGCCATTGGTTTGGGAACTATGGCCATTGAAGCTATTGTGGAGGATACCATTGACTTTGTGGATTATTTTGCCAAGCATTGTTCCAATTAGGTTGATTATATTGTGGAGGACCTTGGACACTACGGTTTTGCCATTGATTACTATATGGATTTGAATTTTGTAAAGGGTCTTGAGGCATACCTTGACGTGGGGAACATGGTTGATGTTGAGCAATGAAGAATACTTTCTCATCTTCTCCTTCTATCTTTAGGTAATTAGTTGGAAGATGCTAGTTTTCCACATTAGTGACCAATTTGTAGTGACAATCTTTCTTCTGTTTCCGGCAGTGTGGACAGTACTTAGCTAACTGCACCTCAACCTCTGCATGTTTCTTCTTAGCAGCCATTGTATCCAAATATGTGGTGACATCATTGATGATGTCTTACTTGAAATCAGACAACAAATTTGAAATTTCCATCTTTGAAATAGAGAGCCACTTCCCTTGGCTATTGCTGAGCGAAATCCCCTTCCTTTCTTTACTGCTAACCTAGAGTAGTTCTGGAAAATATTCTGAAGGTCATCCCATGAAGATTGGTATATATCTCCTCCTGCCATCAGATCCAATGCTTCAAGACAGTTCTCATTTACTCCTCTGAGAAAAATCAGCTTTTGGGACTCCTCCTGCAGGGTATGTTGTGGGTTCTTTTGTAAGTTGAGCATGAAGCGAGATATATAATCTTCTAATGTTTCATCTTTCCATTGTGACATTCTAAACATGTCATCACCTTTTGAATAATTTCCCCTACAATATTCCTTATACTTCCTAAGAAACATGCCTCTCATATCATCCCAATTTGCTACTGCATTTACCCCCAAGCCCATAAACCATTTTAAAGCTGACTCTTTTAGTGTGGCTGGGAATAATTTTAGCTTGTGACTGTCATTATTATAGTCAAAGCTCCGACACAGGATATCAAATTCTAATAGAAAAGTATCAGGATCCTCTGTGACGAGACCATAAAACTTTGGTAATGCTCATGCAAGTATATTTTTGAGATTGGGATTATTGACGAGACTTGGTATTGGAAATGGAAATGTGGGAGCTGCCATAGCTAGAGGTATGGGATATTGAAACTGTGGCTAGAAGTTGGTAATTGTTGGGGGATTTTGGACAACAGGCGGTCCTGAAGTGGGGTTAGTATGGAAGCTGGCCAATATTTCCTCAAATGGATGAAGGTCAAATGTTTTCTAGATGTCTTCTTCTACTGAAGATGATGATGTAGTAAACTTTGGGCTTGCGTCAAGAAATGGTAGTTCAGGTTCTTCGAATTCTTCTTTTGGTTTTACAGGCTCCTTAGGAAGGAATCTACCATGGACATCTCTCCTTCTTTGATGCATGCAAGAAATTGATGACTTGTTAATCAAGCCCACAAATTTGCAATTCCTAGCTAACAAACTAATCTGAAAATAAATGACTCATGAAGGTTCCTAGTTTGACACCATCCCCGGCAGGGATGCCAAAAATGTACAATTTCACAATAGATGAAGATAATCACACCATTGTCTCTCTCTCAAGGATAATACATTGATTCTAAGGATTACCTATTCCATCATTAAATACACTTGAATTGTCAACCCAAGGATGTAGGACTTGAAATGGGTTAGGACAGTTTGTGCACTAAGTTCCTTTAGGAGTCATAACACCTATGCTGCAGGAAAGTAAAATGTGTTGGAAGAATCTATACTGCTACTAAAAAATAGTAAACACACCTTGGCTAACAACAGATAATTGCACAAAGCTTAAAAATGAACCTAAACTAATTAACAACTCAGAACATCCACTATGATCATTTCTGCAAGTGCTGTAGGAACTTTCACAGTAATAATGCTGCAGGACTAATACAGTAAATCTATCTGAAAATAGGAAACTACAAGGAATGAATCTATTCTACCTAAATCTATTCCACCTCCCAAGTGGCCCCCCTTGGTTGGCTTCAATTAACTATGAACACAACAAGTACTTCAAAATCTCTCTTCCATTAAAATCCTCCTTTGGTTACATAAAAACTAAATAATTCATGAAGAATAGAAAAGAGTAACTTCTGAATCCAAATCAACATTATCTATTTTCTCATTAGCTTACTAAGACGATCCAAAATCCATTATATAGAGTATTGGATGCTTATTAAAAACATAACATAAAAAGTCTTGAACAAACATCGCCAAAAAAGAAGGTGGAAGGTCAACCATGACATAGTACATTTACTACCAAGCAATAGAATAACAACTTGTGAGAAATATAACAAGTTGTATCCCCTATATTCTCTGGAACAACAACTCCTTTGCAGGCACGGCTTATCCAATGGAACCGAACTGCACTTTCTTTGCCATGACCGGTCTCCATTATCCTCCTCCTTAAATGCAGTAATCACCACTCTTTGCGTCGCTCCTCATTCTCATAAAAAGTTAACAACATCCGGAACACATATGCAAGATAACATTCCTACTTTTACTCAGATATTAGAACATAGCTTAAAATATTTATATGAAATACTGCATTCTATGTATAATATTAAGCAAAACATGTCATACACACTACCCATAGGTTTAGTAGGTTCTAGCTGTTTCTGGCATAAGTTCACAAGATATTTACTACAAGTGTTTAGAAATGTTTTGTCAAAGCACAAAGAGTGTGTCCAAACTATGAAAACTATATCAAAATTGAGACATTAATATGCCGCATCAATCACCACCCAATATATGCTAAGATCATGTTTGATAGTGATGGGGATACCATCTTTAAAAAGAATAAAACTAGTTTTAAACTCAATACCTCTCTGCTGAATGATGAAGAGACCGATGATGCTGTCAGGATGACTACTAGTCTATGTAAATTTTGTAACCAAGGCCTGAACCAAGTTGATATGTGGAGTCACCTAGTGGAGTCTTGGAGGAAAATGTACCAGATTGTTGAGAAACACAAAGCTATTGCCATGAATAAGGAAGAACATGACCTTCAAAATATTCTCAACATCACTGAAAGAGATCTGCAAATCAAAGGATCCAACCCTCAGCTGGAGGAGAAAATTAAAGAGGTCAAATGTCAATTAAGGAATATTGAGCAGTATAAGATCAAAGGATAGAAAACTAGAGCTAGGATGAATTGGATGAAGGGTGGTGATAAGGGCTCTAAATATTTCTTCAATATTATTAGAGCCAAGCATAAAAAAGAGCTTATTGAGGGTATTTAGATTAATGGGGAGCTTTCTATGGATCCACACAACATCAAAGAAGCCTTCTATAACTTCTATAAAGATGTATTTACCCCAGAATTTGATGATCATAATAAAAATAAAATGGAGGAATGTCTCAAATTGATCCCTAAAAAGGTCCATGATAGGGAGGCGGTGAGGCTTGATATGCCACTGTCTCTGGAGGAAACAAAAAATGCAGTTACGTCTCTTGCCAATGACAAAGCCCCCAGACCTGATGGCCTCCGAGCTGAATTTCACAAGCATAACTTAGACTGTATTGGGTCGGAGATATTGGAATTATATGAGGAAGCCTTCATACAAGGGTCTCTTGGTGTGGACATTAACAGAGGGGTTATAAAACTGCTTCCTAAAGAAGGTGATAAGACACTAGTTAAAAAATGGAGACCTATCACACTTCTAAACCTATCATATAAGGTGATCGCTAAGGTTCTAGCCAAGAGGATAGGAGGACTACTGAATGATTTTATATCCCCAACTGATCAGATTGGATTCATAAGAGGTAGGTTCATCTTGGAAAACTTGATTACTAGCTGGGAAGCAATGCACTGGGCTAGAAGTGACAATCAGAATGCATCTATGGTTTTGCTAGACTTCGAGAAAGCATATGACATGATTGAGTGACCATTTGTTATGGGAATGCTGGAAGAATTTGGTTTTCCTTCTTATTTCTGTAAGTGGATTAGTATTCTTTTTAAGGACTCATTTACAGTCATTAATGTTAATGGGGAACTCTCAAACATAATTATTCTTCAAAGGTCTATTTGACAAGGTTGTCCAATTTCTCCGGCCTTATTTGTAATTGCTATTGATGCATTATTCTACATCCTCCAAACACCCTAGCTTGGGCCCCCGGTCAAAGGTATTACCCTGCCTAACAAGGAATGATTGCTTAATGTGCAGTTTGCAGATGATACTACCTTATTTATCATATTGGATGAAGATAACTTTGACAACATGAATAATAGGCTCTAATTCTTTTGTGAATTTTTGGGGGCCAAAGTGGCTCCACATAAGTCACTAGTAAATTTTAGCTTGTTTTTCGACAAGCTTTAGTCGATTATTAGATGCCTATTGGTTGGATAATCGACCACAATGGTCATTAGATTTTTTTAGTCGAAAATACCACACTTGAAATTGCCGTCATAATTGCGATGTCAACAGTGGTTGAACTACCGATGGAAATGACGCTGAAATCATTACTTCAACCTGGAAGAATTGTCAGCTATAGCGTTATCTCTGCGGCCAATGTAGGTCAAAATTGCAACGGTAAATCATCACAATAAATGTCAAATATATAGCTTTCTCATCGATATGTCTTTTCTTTGTTGGTCGAAAAAGCAACAGAACATTTAATTTTTTAAATATATATATATATATATATATATATATATATATATATATATATATATATATATATATATATATATATATATATATATATATATATATATATAAAATCAAATTAAGCACATCAATATTATGTCGCTGTTGTTTACTGTTTACAAACAGTCACACATTTTCTATCTTATTTCACACAAACATGTTTTTTCCTGATCTACAAAAGCAGAGACACAAACAACCCCTCTGACTATCAGACCATCATGATCAATCCCCTTCTTGGCAAGTTATTTGGAAGCATGGTAGAATGAAAAATCAGTAAATGGGCTGAAATAGAGGAGAAAAGAGAAAAGGGACAAGCTGGTTTTAGACCGAAACACTCCACCATAGATCTTAGAGTGACTCTTAGATACTTCATTGAGAAAATATGGGACACTCTGGGTGACGAGGCTTTTTGCTACTTTGTTGACTTCAAAAAAGCCTTTGAGACTGTCCCTCATCACAAACTATGGAAAAGAATGGAAGAGCTGGGAATACCTATGGTGCTAAGGACAATAGTACACAGACTATATAAATAGTTTAAGGCAAAAATCAAAACTACAGACGGGTTATCAGAGTGCTTTGGCAGCCTTAAAATCAAAACCACAGTGCCTTATGAGATCTTATTGGCAGAAGTGGGTGCCTTTCCCTTAGAAGTTGTTGCATTGGTCCGACTGATATGCTACTTAAAGAAAGAGGGGGATGCTTTGATGATTGAATGGGTTGTGGGAGAGTTTGGGAAATGCTTTCTCGGACTACCACTCTCCAAAACTTGCCATTTCCACCTTAGCATTCCTAGGAGCCTCTTATGACCCTTTGCGACATTTTAAGACCTCTAAGATGTATTCTTAGGGATTGTAAATGGTCGTAAAGGGCCATAAGGGGTCCTGCGACACAACAGCTAAGAAACATAATTGTAGGCATCATGGTCACATTTTTTTGGAGACAATGTAATTGAGTTGTATACCCAAGCGATGGAGTGCAACGTTTGCACCTCCTATTCCAAGTTGAAACTGCGGGATCCAAAGACCATAGATAAGGAATAAATTTAGAGAGCGGAGGAGGGCCATAATGACAAAAATAATATAGGACAAACCTCAAGTTAAATGAGCTGGCAACTGCAAACATTTTAATAGATTTTTATTATTAAATAATGAAATTTGCATGTACTAGTGTTCTAAGCCCCCTCATTACATGATTTATTATTGTAAGCCCCCTCTAACTTACGCATCTAGAAAATGAAACTACAACCTATTGGGATTGAGATAAACCTTATAGAACAACAACAACTAGGAAGGATCGCTTGCCAACATCTGTTGAATACATCTATTGGAGGACCTTGTATTCATGAGCTACATATGTATTCAATAGATGTTGGCAAGCGATCCTTCCTAGTTGCTATTGTTCTATAAGGTTTTTCTCAATCCCAATAGGTTGTAGTTTCATTTTCTAGATGCGTAAGTTAGAGGGGGCTTACAATAATAAATCATGTAATGAGGGGGCTTAGAACACTAGTATATGAAAATTTCATTATTAATAATAAAAATCTATTAAAATGTTTGTAGGTGCCTCATTTAAGTTGAGGTTCATCCTGTATTATTTTGGTCATTATGGCCCTCCTCTGCTCTCTAAATTTATCCCTTATCTATGGTCTTTGTATCCCGTAGTGTCAACTTGGAATCAGAGGTACAAAAGTTGCACTCCATCGCTTGGGTATACAACTCAATTACGTTGTCTCCAAAAAGTACTGACTGTGATGCCTACAATTATGTTTCTCAGCTATTGTGAAATCTGCATTTATGTTTCTCAGCTATCATGTTTATACCTTCTCTCATTTGCTGGTGTAATTCCTCTTTGAGTATCCCCTTTCTCCTTTGCATCCAAAATGAACTCATTCCAATCCCTCATTGGAATAAAGGGAGGACGCTCATACTGGAATAAAGGGAGGACACTGTGCTCAAACTTCAGTGAGACTTCATACCACGTAGCGTTTGTAGATTATGTTCAATGCATTATTTACACTTGTATTGGTGGGAAAACTCTTGAAAACACGCAAAAGAGATTGCATTCAACCATGTTTACATGACACATGTAGTTTACCTCAGCCTAAATCAACGTTGCGTACAAATTTGCAGACGGTGCATGGTATGAAGCCTCGCTCAAGCTTGAAAATGATAGTCAATCCATAGTCAAGGTCAACGAACAAATGGAATAACCAAGAAAAAACTATACGTTAAATCATGTGATTGATAGCAGATTGGGGCTCACCTGAGCCATAAACATGAAGAATTATTCTAAAAAAAGATGTAAACCATATATATGCACACTTGAGGCAAAGAGAAGTTACGTCATATCCATATTAAAATATTAGTTACAATATGAAAATACTAAACTAACTAATTCCTGAGTTCATCTCTGCATATGGTCGCAACAAAGATATGTAATTACAATACAGAGAAGGCATCGTAAAAAAATAATTTCGGAATTTTCCATAGCCTGACACGTTTTGCACTCAAATCCTTCATCGTGGATAAGTGGAGATGGGCGGATAGATGCAGATGAGTTGTCATCGACCCAACTAAAGTATCCATAGCCATTATTTCCCTGTGATGCCTAGTCTACATTAGTTCTTATATTATAATGAATAGTATTTACATTAGAAACATTAAATATATACACATTAGCAACCTTTTTTCTATTTGGGTAGCACCAAAATTATCGTCTAGGGTTGTTCGGTGTTCGTGAAATCTTCAACACACATTGCCCACCACCACATTGACAGTTTGGCACATTGACAAGAGTCATCGAGCCTATATCAATAATGCACCGCACCATCATTACTACATTTATTATTTTTATATGAAATACACCAAGGAGTACCATCAAAAATATTAACCATTTACAATAATGAAAAGTAAACCTAAATCAAATAGCTCATTTTTTTATCAACATGTGTAGTCTCTGTGTATATGAAAAATGAAAGAAATATCAAGCTGAAATAGAATAGTGAACAAAATAGTATTCCACATAGAGTGAATGAAATATACCATCAAAAGAAGGTGACAAAATCTTGTCATGAAGAACAGACATAGGAAATCAAAAAGGGACAAAAGACAAGAAATAAGAAAAATCATTACGACTATAGAAAAATAATTTATACAATAATAAAAAAAAGAAGCAGTACTCTTTGTCAACAATTTTCAAAATCATTAGGACTATAGAAAAATAATTAAGACTATACAAAATCAAATTTTAGAAATGGACGGTTTTGATGCTTTGCCATTACAACAATTGAGCATTCATCATTTGGTATTGTGTATTCCATTTAAGTATGTCAACAATGTTCAAAATCCTGTCACCAAGCACATACAATAAATAAGAAAAATCATTAGGACTATAGAAAAATCAAGTTCTAGAAATGGACGGTTCTGATATTGCTTTGCCATTACAACAATTGAGCATTCATCATTTGGTACTTCTTGGTGTATTCCATTTAAGTTTTTCAGTTGTTGTGTTTATGTGCATGTTCTTTATGTGTTTGGCTTCTCTCCCTTGCAAGGGATACATCGATAGGTAATTGATTTGAAAGCATAATGATTTGACAATCTTTTTTCAGGATAGGCGTAATCATCCCACCAACCTTAATTAGCAACATTTTTGATATATGTCAAGTACTTATAATCAGTATGCCCAACAAACAGAGGCTTAGTAGTAAAAGCATGTCCTTTGGTTTACTAGTTTACTTATAATCAGTATGTCCTTTGGTTTACTAGTTTAATTTGGTTTAAGAATGGTTTGTTTCATGTTTGAATGTACCATTGAATGAAGCTTAGCTATATTAAGTACAATCTTAAGACTAGCGACTCTTCAAATTCTCTTGTTTCCTTCAGACCTCCAAACATGTGTACTATGAGTAGCCCTCCAACAAATGGACTTGTGATGATTTTCACAATAGTACATGTGTTCGAGGACTACTCAAATTACTGCTTAGGCAAATCTGAATGTTCATCACCTATGCATATAAGAGTTGATCATAGAAGGCATATGCTAGACCCAACAACAAATAGATTTGTGGTGATTTTCACAATATTACATGTGTTGCTGGGTAAGCTCCCAATAGCGCTTAGGCAAATATGCATGTTCATCACCTGTGCATATGAAGTGGCTCTAATGGAAGATACAATCACTAAATTCTGCATACTCCTTATTTTGTTCTAGGTTGATATTGTCAGACGTGGTCTTTCTTGAATGGAATGACTCATTACTTGTACATTGACTAGAATGTTGGTGGAAGAAGGATGATTTGTTCGCAACCATTTTTTCAACTCTAATTTTATGAGCTGAATTTGGTTAGAATTCATTGAGGTCTGAAACAAAGGATAATTGTCATTGAAATAAGACTTGTCCAATACCAATCTGAAATATTTTTGTTGATGGAAGCTAAGATCTATCACACTTAATGCCAATGAAATTTCATGTTTGAAAGAGGATTAAATTAAAGTAGTCTTAATGAGACCTAAACCTTTAACAATGTATTAGGGGTTAGATTAAAGATTGGAGTCTAGTTGTTAGCAAATGCACAAAATTGTCAAAGTTGCAATGACAACTTTTACAACTTTTTGTGCAAAAAAATGCAAGAAGAAGGGAACTAATGGGCAACTAGTTTGAAAGTCAGTTATAGGCATTTGCACCCATATAAAATTGTGCCCCCATGTCCCATGGTATGCCATGCCTCCTCCAATGTTTATGTCACACACCCTGCGGTAGTCAGACCATGTGCCGTGCCTGTGTAGAGAGTATTTATTACATAATTTTCAAATATGATATAAAGATATTATATTTTATACTTAGCAAGATTTTAATATTAAAATATGCTTAGCATGATCTTGCTAAGTATAAAATATAATCTTGATTATACATAATCTTGCTAAGTAAAAAAAAAAGGTGAATTTCATTTCTCATTTCATTATTTCATTTTTGAAAAAAAGAAGTGCAATGTGCATGCGAAGGAGATAAGTCCCTTCATTTTAATATTAATATAATTTTCATATTCATTTTGTCAAAATAAATGGATTTTGCATACAAACTGTACGAAAGGATGCATTGGAGGAGGCATGTCATCGCATGGGAAATAGGGGCACAGTTTTCTACGGGTGCAAATATGTTGCACCGTAGCCGGTGCCGCTCTACACCAGGGCATAGATATCCAAATATTGTGGTTGCAACTACCTTGGTGGACATGTACGCCAAAAGTGGAAGCATAGACAAGGCATGTGAACTGTTTCACAAAATGCCTCAAAGAAATGAGGTCTCATGGAATGCCATGATTGCAGGATATATTCAAACTAGATTTGTTGAAAAGGATTTTAAAACTTTTAAGCAAATGCAATTGGCAGATGTAAAGCCAAATTCCATAACCTTTGTTAGCATACTTCCAGTGTGTGCCAAAATGGGAGCTTTGGAATAGGGTATGGACGATAAAAAATAGATGTGATGAACTCTATTGATCATGGTCAAAAGATTCATCTCTATTTTTAGAAGTTGTTTTGCCACAAAATTAGATTTCTTCTCAAATTTGTATACAAGAAGGGCTTGTGAAAAGATCTACAGATATGTAGTTTTCTTTGTGACATTCTTTACTAAATTGAAGAAATGGTTCATTCATTGATTCTACTGGGAAATATGCAAGATCAAAGATCAATTAAGTAGAAAATGAAGGTTGACAAAGAGGATACTTGGTGATCTTTTTCTTGGGAGTTAAGGTCTAAACTCCATCACAGATCCAAGTGGAGATTTCTTCACTTCACTACCAAGTTATCATGTGACATTATTTCTTACAAAGAATTGTTTGTTTTTCTTAGGGATGCCCTCATATGGATGAGGTGTGTATCCTTGATCACAACCTCTTCCTTGCTTGATAGTGTATGTCTACTATAAACAAATCCCTTAGAAAAATTTAAAGATAAGAAGAAACTAAAACAAAAATCTACGGGCGAGCCCTATAAAGGAAGTTGTGCACACACTTTAAATGTAAAGCACAAGATGGATAGTGAATTAAAGGAGCACAAATTTGTGGGAAAAAAAAAGTGAGAACGGGTCATGGATTCAAAATTGTAAGAAATGATGAATTAACCAAATAAAATGATGTGGAAAGTATGAATGGAGAAGGTAAAATTAAGGATCAATAACAGGTAACTAAGAAAAGAAAACTCATGAAATGGAAGAAAGGAAAAGGAACCCATCAAAGGGTGCTAGAAAAAAATTGCATGGTGGATTGTGAAATAGGGGAGGTGGGAGGACAACCCGTGCCAAAAAGAATAAAAACTTTAAAGATAGAGTCTATTGAGCCTCATGAAAGCAAAGGAAATAAAGATGAATAAAACAAAAAGTGAAAATTGTTTCATCAAATGTGGAATGCATATTTCATGAGATAGAAGAACATAGCAACCAATGGTAAAAAGAGCATGGATTAATGTTGAAGGTTTCTTATCATAATGAACCTTTGAAAAAGGAGTCATCTTGTTGGCCTCCATTTGTATCTTCTACATCCAATTCATTTAAGTTTTTCTGCTATACTAAGTCTCTTGACACTATAGCTAGATGAAAAGGATCTCCATTAGAGTGCTTTGTTTCATTATTGCCCATAAGGAATGTAAAAGCTGAAAAAACATCAACGATTAGACACACAAATGCAAGAAAAGGTGACTTGTTAGATTCTTGTAATTTGAGGATCTCTAGTCCAAAATGAGACGTAATTGATAATGCACTAAGTGACCAATGACCTATGTAAACTATTAGGAACAAATGGAAGTCCAAGGTTGATAAGTGTATGAGAAATGGTAGTTGTCGAAGAGCCTGTAAGCATTTTACAAGAACAAAGCCAAAAGATGAAGGTCTTCACAAGCATTTCAACATTAGAGGGAGTATTTAGAGTTCAAGAGAGATGGGGGAAAATTTCTTTATATGATATGGGAGTTGATATGGTCAATTATGAAAGTACAAAATCAACACAATATGGAGATTCATTTGCCAAAAAATATAAAGCACATTTTCTACTAAAGATAGAATGCCAAGATCTTGCTACCTTCCTGAAAAAGAGAAGGATTGATTAAGCAGGATGCATTTTATTTTGTTTATGTTTGGTTGATTTTTGGTTGTAATAAAAAGGGATTGATTTGTAGGATCAATCTTCTCTTTTTTCTTGATCCATTTTGTATGGTCAAGGGTTCCTCAGGCATAACTATGAGCCTAGGAGACCCTTAGTCCATGTGGATCCTAGATGGCTCTGAATGGCTAAACGTATAGTATGTTTTAGTTTATTTTCTTTAGTTTTAAGGAATTTGAGGGATCTAGACCTTAGATCACCCTCTTAGTTCTTTTAGGAAGTTGTTATTGAGTTTTAGTGCATTTTTGACAAAGTTGTACTCCAAAGTTGCACAGATTGTGAAATGTTGTTAATTTTTTGCAACACTGTCGATAGATTGTAAGTCTGGTTCTCCAACGACCACAACCAATTTCATGTTGGTTGGATCAGTAGGAAGACTTTTTGGAAGTGGTTTTTAAACCTTGTCTAATCACGAGATTGGCACAAGGAGATGATCTTCGAAGCAATGTTGAATAAAAGAAACCCAAAAAACATTCTGAGTACGTTTTTGTTATCATACTTTGTTTGTTGCAAATAGGTAGATGGATTGGTCATTCCGCAAGTTCATTGTATGCATTGTTTATTCGAATCCATCTTAGTTTTGACTATCATTTGATTTCAATTTTTAGTTACATTTACACAGTCGGTTATGAATTGAACACATGGCTTGACTATCATAGCAAACCCAATCATGTAATGGTTAGAGAGTTTTAATGTCACTGGAGGTTCATTTGCGCATCCACAGTTCTTGTTAGAGTTCATTTAACTAGACTTTGCAAACATTGTATTTTAAATTTGGTGTTGATCCATGCAAGAACCCAACCTCACTGACAGACCGGCTCGAGAAAATCTATAGTCGGCTCTGTCATGAAGGTGGAACCTTGACTTACGGTTTCCCCATTGGATTCCAATGCCATTGGGTGAGAAGCAAGCCAATGTTATGCACTTTAATAATATAAGTGCTCAGACTGTGGAAGGAGGCATATTGCTTCAAGATTTGATGCCCCAGGTAGATACTTTCCATGTATTTAACCAGTAAGAAGAAGACAAGTTTGCAACAGTGTAGTAACAGGAAGGTTGAAATTGAATCATAGATTGAATTTGATAGTCTCAGCCACATTGAAGAATCCTTGGTGATTGTACTTGTTGTGTATTTATATTGTAGTCTCGGGCACATTGAAGAATCCTTGATAGTTATTAGGTCAGTTTTCTTATTTTGGCCAAAATTGAAGGATTCGTGTATTTATATGGGTCGAAAAACTAAGAGAAGGGCATCATAGAATTCATCTTGATTTTGCATTAAACAAATGCATAAACTCTTGGATGAAATCCCATGAGTTTCTTGTCAGGGGGCATGAAAAACTCTGCTTGACTAATCTTGTCATTTTAACCAGTCTTCATTGTGAAATACCGATCTCCATGGTAGTTGCAGTATGGCAATATCTACAAAGGACTATGCAGCAAGTAAACTTAGGGCCAAATGTTACGCCAAATATAAGAACTTAGGGCCAACCATTGATCAATATTTGACCTTTGCTGAATACTTTGAGCTTCAAACAAATGGGCGGAGGAGAAGAAGATATGAAAAATAGAATTTTGAAATGAAACGACCAGATCAAAAAAGCTACACATTTGAAGCCATCAAAATCTCTATTTTTCTAGAAATGTCAGTTGTAGGGAAGATGGAGAGCATACCTGTTTATAGGGGGAAAAAATAGATTAATGTTTCCGCGCGTGCCCAAATCTCCAAACCTCAACCTCAACCAGCTCCCGCATGCCCAGACCTCCAAACCTCAACCTCAACTAGCTCTCGTGTGCCCAGACCTCCAAACCTCCTGCCCACAATACCCAAAGTGATCAAATGAATCGCATCAAACCCTTTTTTTGTTTTCACATTTCGCGCTCTGCAATTCTCTTCAAATCTCATAGATCTTTGAATTCATATTTCACAAGCTAGCTGCAAGATGTTGTGATTGACAATTGGCTAGTGTATTGGGATGAACTTGCTGCTAAATATCACATCCCCAACACATAGAAAAAGACATATTCTATTATTTCTAAAGTAGTTAGTCATTTCTTTCTAGGTAAATGTATGAACACCACACAATTCATGCAATAGATTAAATGGAAGGATGGCAGTGAGTTCCACATGACTTCTACTAAATAGATTTACACTATGTGAAAATATGTGTCTGATATTTTTGAGAAGGTGAACCGTGGCTGGGGGCTCGGTCCCCAAGTGGCAATTTGTCTTTAAATTTTTTTGGCAGTCCCCTTGTGAACCAAAGAAAGCTTTCTTTAGATGGTAATTATTTCTTTTAAAGAAGCTTGTTGTTGGTAATACTCTTCCTCATAGTCTAGGTGATCCTATTTGGTGTGACTTTTGTTCTATTCTTGAATCTTTTGAGCACTTATTTTTTTACTGTTCCTTTGCTCAGGTATCTGGTCTATTTATTTTGGGTCCCTTGTTGAGTGGAATAGTAGACCTGGCCTGTCTTGGTTTGAAATTTTAGCTGGCTATGTCGAAGTCTTTGATTTGTATATGAACACCTTTTGGTCTATCCCGACATGTGAAATTCTTTGGTTTTTATGGAAAGCAAGGAATGGAGAGATCTTTTAGAAGAGAAGGAGATAGCTTACTGAGTTTGAATGTAAACTCACACATTTTCATATCATGTCACAGGTTGTTGCTGCCCTAGAGATATCCAGGGACAAATTCACGATCCTCATGAGGGAAGGTCAAATCTTGATCCACAAAGAGGATGTTGTTTCATGCCAGTATTTTTCCATCCACAAAGACATGCTCTGTCAGAGAGAACTGGAGAACCTGAACCAGTTCATTAAAAATCTACATATTGATGATAGAAGGCTCCCAGAGCCTAATACACATAGTTGAAAGGGGAAATGTTTTCCTTTGATATTTTTTTTTGGCTTCTAACAATTGCTGCGAAATCAAGATGATAATCTGTAAAGGGAGAAACATATGCTTGTTTTTTTTGTATTAACAGTTGCAGCTGATTATATGTAATTTCATGATGAGATACAATGATAAGTTTATGTAAAGGTTCGATATAATCCAGTTGCTTTATAAGGCAATGATGTAACTCAGTTTCTTGAACTATGTTAATACAAAAAAAATAAATTTAAAAATAAAATAAAATTGTTAATATTTTAATTTTAAGGTCTTTGCATTACATTTTACTTGAAATTTTTTATGTAAATTATATGCATTCAAATTTGTAAAGCACTTCCAAATGCATGATGATATATAGATTGGTTGGGCTAAAACCACGTTACATTATTAGTCCTTGTCCTTTAGGCAAAACTATTGTATTCACTTTAGTTTTTAATGGCTATTAATCAATTGACTTTCTACCAATCATAAATGATCATTTATTTCATTTGAAATTATATCTAAAGCTAAGATGTAAATTTCTCTATTTTATAAATTCTAAAATTATTTTTCTGAATTCTTATTGGTTTAAAACATTTTGTGTTATAAGAATGAATTTATAAGCAATTTTTTTGCTTGTCATTTTTATAACTAAAAAATACTATTTCAAAGATTTTTTTTCCTTTTGAAGTGGGTTTTCCCATATATAAAAAAGTAATGCTAATTACACACTTCTGATTCCATGCAGATTTTCTTTTTTCTTATCTGTTATTTTATTAATGACACAAATTATACTTATATTAAGAGAATAAATGTATATCAAGGTAGAAAATGTATATTGAGAGAGAATTATGTATACCCATAAGTAATGTCATAGACATTTGTTAGAGACACTAAGGCACTCTGGAGAAGAATATTCATAATATGGGTGATGATGAATTGGATTGCAACTGAATCGATACATTTGAGATCACCAGGAATATTATTGTTGTTGGGCCTGTGACCGGACTAGGCATTTTGTGTATCTTTGTTTCTTCTCACTTATTCTCATTTATATTTTCGATATATCTTTTGAATCGCTGTCTGAATTTTCCGATTGTTTTTATAATACTTGAAAGATTTTTATGGATGTATTTTCCCAAACAAATTGTTTGATATTTGCCATGGGTGTGTGCAGTAAAATTTGATTAGGCCAAAAACCAGGTTACCCGACTTTCATTAAGTTTGGTAGCGGATCATTTCCAACATTTGCCTGGAATTGGCATTTGTTATTGCCCATTTCGTCGAATCCTCAGTTTGGCAGTGCAATATGAAAATGGAATAGGAATGTGTTAACGCTCATTTTGATTCAAAATGAGCATTAACATCTTCCATCTGAAAAGGTGGAATTGGAATTTGAAATTGGAATTTGAATGGAGGGAAAGCAAATTTTTAAATTTCTCATGTCTACACTTAATTTTTTCATTTTTTATTTGTGTGGGGAGGGATTTAATTTAATATTTTTTTATTAGGTGGTTTGTAACTTTTTTTTATTCGATTTTTTTCGAAAAAAATTCAAATTTTTGCCGAATTTTTTTTCAAAGTTTTTTTCCAATTTTTTGACAAATTTTTTTGTTGATTTTTTTTCAAATTTTTTTTTAAAAAAATTGATTTTTTATTTTTTTGAATTTTTTCTCGAATTTTTTTTCAAATTTTTTGTCGAATTTTGGTTGCAATGATTGTAACTTGGTTGCCTGCCACCAACTTTGCTAAAACAGTTTGCGATTCCATTTTAAATTTAATTCAATTAATAAAAATGAATTATTAAATTCAAAAATATTAAAACAATTCAAAAAATAAAAATAAAAAAATCATACCCAAATTCCAATTCCAGTTTCAAAAAGTGGAACCAAACGGTCCAAACATAATCCCAAAATGAAAAACCGGATTATCAAATCCATGATTTGACCATTTCCAGCATTTGATCAAATCCATCATTTCCTAATTCCCGCTACCAAATGGGCCCTAACTATAGTTGGAGCCTGAGCCCTTTTTTTCTATTCTAAGTAAGGTGACTCTAAACTTCTATGGGCAACCGGATCCCTTTGTTCCTCGAATCTCCTCTACCTCATGTCAAATGGATCAAGTCCAGGCCTAGAATTTGACGGTCACCCTTGTTTGTCATATGAATTTATTATGACGGCTTGATCATTTTACTGCCTTTCATTTTACGTTTTAAGAAAAATATTGATTGTCAAATTTTTTAATTTATGAATAATTTAATACATTATTTTAAATTTAAATATTTTATCAATATAATTTGTAATACATATATTAAATACAAAAAAATATTTCATTCTTAATAAAGCAGTGCAAATAATCTAATTACTATTTTAAAACACATATTATTATATATAATTGAAACTAACTAATAATATCAAAGGTGAAGAACTCGTCTTGATTTTCTAAGCATTAACATCAAATGTGGATTTTGAAGAAGACCCCAAATTGATTTTGTATCTTCATTTAAATCATCATTTGAAGAAGACCCAAAAACTTCCTTAAATGTTTTTTCAAATTATTATTACGAGATTGTACATTTTGATTTAACAATGAACTACTAGAAAATCTTGAATCTTTGTCTTTAGACCACCTGTACATTTCTCCAATAGTTGCTTGTTTCCTTCTCTTTGAAGATATTTTTGAGGTACTTGCAAAAACCAATATAGTATTAGTAACTATGTGTAAAAAATTATTCTATACAATCATTGGAGAACTACATAACATAATTAAGAATATAATTGTATAATGAAGTAGTTACCTTCTGTGATTCAATATGATGATGAAGAAAAAGATTAAAGCTACAATAAAATTGAGATGCAATTGTCTTTTGATAAGAAATGAAAATTTTGGTGATATTAATTCTTTTATACAGATGTAAAATTAGAAAATAAGCATAAATTAGTAACATATGCAAAAATCTCAAAATTATAGAAGCAAGTTTCTAAATTCACATATTTTATTTGAAAATAATTCTAAATATAATAATAAAATTAATAATTATAAATTAGTCATATATTCAAAAAATCATACATGTTTCTAAATCAATAATAATATACACTAAAATTTAAATGTTAGAAGTTTTTATTTGTGATATAAAATCATAAAATATCAAATTAACTAGGCAAGTTTCTAAGTTCAAATATTTTATTTAAAAAGAATGTTAAATTAATATAAATATAAGCAAGTTTCTAAAATCATATGTTTAATATAAAAAAGATTCTTTAAAATAATAATAATATATAATCAATTATGTAAAATCTTTATTTGTGATAAAAATAATATAAAATATATATGTTACATAATAATAATATTTATTAGTAAAAAAGTTTCTAAAACTCATATATTTTGTCTTATAAAAATTCTAAATTAATATTAATATATAAAAATAAATTTGAAACATAATATTCTATTTTAAAAAGATTCTAAATTAATTTTAACATACTTTAATAAAATAAAATCATATATATTATAAATGTCTTATATTTACCATACATATATGTCATACATAATATATATAATAATATATTTATATATTATATTGCCTATAACAGTTTTTTACGGTGTATTAATAAATCTAAGTGTCAAACTTATGGTTTTGTAAAAATTTATCCTATCAATGTGTACGGTCTAATAAATTTTTAGCCTGTCATATACGGTTAAAAAGTGGAAAAACGGTCAATATGGCCATCAAATTCCTGGCTTGATCGAGTCTCCACCATCAGCCATTGCCCAGCCCCCAGTGCATGCCATCTACTTGGAACTAGCTTTGTCATCCAATGGTAGTAAGAAATCATAAATAGTATTTGAATTTATGTGATTGGTATAGAAACGTTTCTATTAGAACTAGAGGCTCAAAATGCTCCTGATCTGAAAAGTTTGAATCTTGTTCGTAATGTTAGGCGTCCTTATAAAATGTAGGATGGTAGTAATGGGTTTACCCAGTTTTGTTATATGTTTAAAGTTTAAACATAACTTCACTAACTAGGTCGGACACCACCTTAAAAATGACCTAATACATTTGAATTTCATCATTACAATTCATTTTCGTTCGATCCTTGAATCCTAAGTTGTGTTACTAATAATTGATTACAATTTTAAGTCCATGTTAGCCTTCAAATCCATCGTACATGCAATTTAAATCAAGAATAATCAAACCTTTTGAATTCTTCAACACGCTTCCAATACTTGATTAAATATGATCATCTCAAACAATGTACCACTAACTCAACATTACAAATATCTTATGCCATGTCACCTTGAGACCTAGATCATGAAAACATCCATTGCAATTGATCGCATCATCACTTCTCACCGATCTAACATCAATTGGTCAACCTATTCAAAAAAAAATTGAACTTCCACAAAATGATCTTCTATCCCCTGAAACTATGCCTTGCGGTAGTCCAAATTACTTGCGATCATAATATCAACAACATATCTTAATCAAGATAAACATATTATGACCACAACACTTGGATCCACACCGATTTAATAGAACAATCAAATCATTCATCCTCTGTCACTGTCTGTTTTTCATGTTCCCCCGTCACCATTCAATTGATCATAACTCTCTCCATACTTATTTCCAGCCATTGTGATCATACATACAATATCTAGAGACATCCATAAGTCTCCCATAAGAACCACACACTCCAATTCCATCATAAACTCACCGCACATTGGATTCACCAACGCAAATACTTATCATCTCACTGTGAACCAACAATACACTTAGTTTACATCAATGACAACATCAATAACTGATCTCCTTGTCATCAAATATGTACCAAAACACTCTCAACAATCTCTGTAACATCTGTACATCAATTCTGCCAACACTACAAATGAAGAGAAAAATTTGATTATCTTCAGAAAGAGAAAGAGTCAAGAACAACATATTGGTTATAGCTGCAAAAGATAGTGGTTGTGCCTTATAAGTGCCTCGACAATTTGTAGAGAAAATCGATACGAGAACTCAAGGAAATTTTTAATCAATACCATGTAGTATGGTGGAGTCTATTCACCATTAATTTTTCTGCGCAAAATAACTCAACTTTGAGGGTCATACATGAATTTAAAACTCCATCGTTGATCTTCTCATAATCAACCATCTGGATTAAATTGACTATTTCAATTAAACATACAAATCGAATGTATGATCCATTGGAATGTCACTATCATAGGCTTCAAACTCTAGGGGAATGCAAGGTCACATTGATCCCATATTATTCCTTTACCCTAGATTCTCACAATAGCACTACAATCACGTTCATGAATGATAAGGGAATGTGGGAATTTTTTTTCCCTTTGATTTCATCACTTCCCGCGACCCCTCAACATTTTTAGCATCTCCTTTACTTTTGCGAGGGAATGCAGGGTCCCTTTTTTTATCATTCCTTTAACTTATCTTGCAACCCACTTCCTCGATCGCTCACTCTTGCTCCTCTATCTTATATCGTCACTTAGTCACCTTCCCCAAGGGAACACGAGATCACATTATCTCCGCACTTTCCTACATCACGCAATCATTTTGATATTCTTACTAGACAATCGTTCACTACAAGGGGATGAACGAGACAATCCTAGCGCCTCTTTTCTACCTCCAGTGTTCCTGCATGAAACGACACCGCTCGATCCTGACCACGAGGGAATGAGGGATGACCATCCATGATGCTTGAGGAACCACTCCAAAATCTTGTAAGCGAAAGCAACATATTCAAAAAATTTCAAGGGAATAAGGGGCAACAAATCACTTAAGGATTTCTATTTTGCACGCAACTTTATAATGTTTTTAACACGAGGGTATGAAGGGGCGTGACTAGGAAATCTTCGCTTCTCCTCTTCACTTTCTTAGAATTGTTATTATTGAGATTATTTTTGGTTCATATAGATCCAGCCTCTTTTCTTTTGTTTATTTTCTATTTTGTTTTTAGTTTTATTATTTTTGTTTTTTTTTCAAAATTCTCATAATTTATTAAATTACGTTCTTGTTTTGTAGACTAGATCTTTGTTTATAGTTTTCTAACTTCATTTGTTTGGTTTAATTATTGTGTTGTTGATTTTTCTCTTAGCGTTTTTGTCATTTGTTATGGTTTTGTTATCTTGCTTTCCATTAGATCGCTTCCTCTTGACTTTAATTTTCAATTTTTTTTGTTATTTATTTTATGTGTCCTCTTCTTAATTCCAATTTGTAGTTCTTTCTATTTTTTTTGAAAATAATTTTTCTTTACATCTATGAATTGCGGAAAGTTAATAATTACAATTATGACTTAAAAGGTATTTTCATTTCATGGGATTGGTAATCAAACAATTGATAGACAAAATCAATAAGTTAAAGGGAGTTTGAATTGGATGCATAAGTCTAAGATAAAATACAACTTGATCACAAGGCTACAAGGTAAAGATAACAGAAAAAAAATTGATTCTCACATGAAACATAGACACAAAGGATGAGAAATTAGCTTAAAACCACTCTGCATTTAGTAGTCCTAACACACATTTTCGATTAAGTCCTCATCAATGAAAAATATGTGTTGGTACCTACTCAATTCTTTTTTCAGCGTAGGGCTCTATCTTTAAACCAAGTCAAGTTAAATAGCAGCTCTAGTTAACTTAGAACCCATGAATTAACATTAGTAGCTTCCACCAAATCTAGAGTTTTTCTTAAAACCTAGCCAACTCTTTATCATAACATAAGATAGAAATATAAAGGGGTGTGACAAATGTTAAAGAAAAAATTGATACATAGAATATCTTATGAAATATCCTGGAGGTTTTTTAATTCGAGCTATGTAATGGAAGGGGGTGACATGAAACGAGTTTAGGGCAATATTTTTTGAAAATAGGGGGATTCTTTAGTATGCCATGAATGCACATTCTATGATCTAGGTTCATTAAGTGAAGCCTTGTGATTCGGGTCAACATCATAACATTGTTAGTACACCATAATATAATCATCTCATGATGAATACAACAAAAAAGCTGAATTTAATGTGTGTATCGAACTACAAAAATAAGAATTTAATATCTTAACAAAATAAAATAACCCAAGTTGCAACTTATTAAATTTTATTTAATTAAATAGGTTAACATTACATTCCAACATTAGCATTAATATCTCAAAGTATGATAATTTAGAATCACGTTACCAAATTATTTCAACATGCATTTGAAGGTCAAAATTATAATTGGTCCACATTAAACCAATATATTAACATAGATAGATTTATCATCCAAATTAGGTGAAACATCACACCACATCAATCTCAAGAATGTAATCAACCACAACACATTAAGTTCTCACAAATAGGCACACAAAGGTATGCACACATCACAATACAACATCATAAGAGTAATAGCCATGAAGTGGTCCATACACATTACTATATAACATGAGCACATAATACATACTAAAGTAGAACATAGAATAAGAACCCAAGAGCAACATGCAACAACAAAGCATCCGCAAGCACAATTCCAAGGCACGATAATAATATAAGCATAATAAAGTAACAAATATGAGAGACACAACAATATCAAACTTATCTCTTATCACACCAAATTTTTCCTTTTTATATTATAATTAATATAATTAAAAAAATATTTAGTGCTTTTGTTTCCTTCCTTTATCAAATGAAGCCTAGATCTAATGTTAGCTCCTTGTCATTTGTAATTATCAATTTTGCAAGATTGAGCTTCTAGAGTAGCAATATAAGTTTGAATTCTAATATTGCTAAGATCATCATTAAGGTGTTTCTAGCCCAAAAATGTTTTCCTTAGATGGATTTTTCCTCATGTTTGTGTTTTCAAGATATTCTTTTCCCAAATGAATGTAAGGAATTATTGCACTGAGTAATGGTAACACACCATCAATCAATCCCCCTATATTTAGTTTAGGAAAGGAACCCCAAATCCCTTCAAGAGTTGCTAATACAAGTAGGATTATTTAAAATAGAAACATTGGCTTGAATGGGGGATAATAGTCAATATTTAAAGTTTGAGATAAACTTATATTACTGACTATGGGATAATGATTAGAAAGAGTAGCATAAAAGTTCACTTGAACACACAACCCCACCAAATCATGACATAGCTCATAAAGATAGGAATATGCAAAACGTATCCAATCTTCTCGATTTCCTATCTCCTCCATTCTACAATTAGAATGGAGGTAAACCAAGTTTTAGATTGACTAGAGAATATATCATGAATATGTTCTACCAACAATAACCAACAATCCAATTCTTCACAGTTGATATTGAATTGCTTGGACAATTACAATCACAAGAATGCTCAACCATATTAAAGTTTTCTCCAAATATCCAATCTACATAAGGTTAGTAGACATAAAATTTCATAATCCAATGCAATCTTTAGTAAGTCTGGGAGCATAAATTGAGTAGAAGCTTATGAGTTAGCCATTGATAAACGTGAGAGTGCAAACACAACTTTAAGAAGGGCCCTCACCTTTATCAATGACATATTTTGCAACCCATGGTGCAAAATCCAATAAAAAGATTGCCCTTGTCTTCATTATGGGATGTATACAAAAAACATGACATCCCTCCAAACATTGCATAATGAATCCTCAAGATTAATGGTACTAATTTTAACTTCTTGGAGGAAAAGTAAATCTAAATTCCATTTCATAACCATCTCCTTCACTTTATACTTGCGAGGAGGGAGAGAAATCTCTCGTACATTCTAAGAGAGGATTCTATTTAATTCATGATGGAAATGAGAAGAGTCATCATCTTGGGACAACTTAACTATTATCAACATTCAATTCTATAACCTTGGCCTTATGGTCTTTAGTGGTAGAAGAAGGAGATCTGGATCAATGAGGGGTGTAGTCACAAGAACACGGTTGAGGAGATGAGTGATAGGGAGGAGAAGAAGAATCTTGAGCTTTACAAGAGGAAGGAAAATGTAAAAGAGAATGGAATTGGGATGAAAAATGGGGCAAAAAGAGAACATAAGAGACGACTGGCTTTGTCCTCTTCCTAACCATTCTCCATCTATTTGACACAATTGTATCCTTAAAAGGGGACACACTCCTTATTAACATCAGAAGGAATGTTAGGGGTAAAATAGGGAAGAGATGTATTTTCAGTGACTGAAGATAGGGAAGGAGAGGATTGAGCAATAGTAGGAGAATGAGCACGACTGGAAGAGGAGAAATGACCTCTAGACGAGGTTGAATTCAAGAGTGACTAAGTTGACTTATTCCTCCTAATAGGACATTCACAAATCAAGTAACCTTCTTTTTTGACAATAAAAACATGCATTTGACTTGTTCAAATAAACTAACAACTGATCCAATTTAAGACCTAGGTCAATAAGCTCAACATTCTCTAGCAATTCTTTATTTAGGTCCACTGCCAAACAAACCTTTGGGTGAACTCTTAGATGTGAAAATTTGTTAGAATTATGTTAGAACCAAATTATGTTTGTATGGTATATTTATAACTTCTTCCTATTACCCATATTACTTGTGATTTTCCCTTTTCCCCTTGCTTAGATTATCTCCTTGAATAATTTTTCTTTCTTTTATTTTTTTTAAAAAATAGTTTTTTCTTAATATTACTCATTTATTTTGACACCCTCAATATGGTTTATAACTTTTTATTATCAACCCTATCAACATTTTTATAAGATTTTTCACTTAATTTTTTTTTAACACTTTAATATAATTTTTGTAAACCTTTTTCTTAAAAGATGCTAGTACAATCTCATCGATTGAGATATTCACTACCTTTATATTTTAATTTTTATAATATATTTAGTTTTCTTTTAAATTCATAATGTTCATTTGTTCATACCATTTTTTCCTCTTCACAATTTTAGATTACAAATGTAATCCAAAATTTTAAAATTTTGATGAAATATTTCTTACATAACTAAAGATATTCACACATAATAATATAATTACATAAGATATCCCATATATATGAGAAGGCTTGATGTAAAGAATTCTTCTTGTACAAATTGAAATTATGTCATAATTAATTTAAAAAAACAAACTTTATGCCCTTAGAAATGATGTCATAACATAGATTAAAAAAATTACTTTATTTTTTAAATTGGGTTGTGGAGTATAATATATATTTACCATCCTTTACTCTTTTTTGTTTGGCTTGTTAAGGACAATATGCACAAATCATTCTTCTTTTTTTTTTATCTGTCAGAAGACGTCTATTTATTCCAAAGCTTTTTTTAAATGACATAAAATCTTCGAAACAAAATCTATTAATTACTAAAATTATTTATCAATGATATAGAATCTTCCATTAGAAAACATATGAGGTCAAAGACTTACCATTCCACCATTTTTGACTGGGAATCAAAATTCCACGTCACTAATTAAAAAAATCTGGATGCTCTGATGACGTTCGAAATGTGGATGTTCTGATGACGTTCGAAATGTAGATGGTCGAACACTCAGAAGTGGGGCTACTGCATTGTCTGTCCGGTAGAAATCTAAATTCTCTTCTCAGCAAATTTAACTTCAAATTGTTTTCTGATATCTAATTTATCAGGAAATTTCACGTGTGATAAAAGCCCCATCGTCTTCAGTTTCATTATTTTAATTACTAGTTGTACATAACGACACCACCTTTCCGTACGACACCAATTTTGTAATCTCAAGACGGGGGTTTTGAGAGTTCACTGGTTCGAATCCCGCAAGGATGTGGCGAAGAGTTGCCCAGAAAATTTCTTCTTCCAACGCAGTTTCAAGCAAACTATGGTATCAGAATGGACGGAATTTTTCGAGACTGGCGTCTTCAGAAGCCTTGTCGGTATGTGCAAGTGAACCTTGTTAAATATTTTTGCTGCACTTTTGAAATGTTAATGTCGATGACGTTAATTCTCGTGCAGGTAGGAGGGCGTTCTTCTTACACGATCGTTGATCATACTTTCGATGCAGTGGTTGTCGGGGCAGGAGGGGCTGGTTTAAGAGCTGCTATAGGACTTTCCGAGAATGGCTTTAATACGGCCTGTATTACCAAACTTTTTCCCACTCGATCGCACACCGTTGCAGCGCAGGTGCACAATTTTTTTAAATTGTGTTTTCGCTTTAAAATTTTTATTCCACAGACTTTTTCTTGCCTAGCAAGGATCATTTAATTGTTGAAAATTTCTTTGCGTTTGATTAATAAGATAATTTAAAAAATTGAATCGAAAATCCTGTTGAGGTTAAAGAATGCAGATAAATTTAAAACAGAGCAAAATAACAGAGAGAAAAAAACACAAAGAGAAAAAGACCAGAATTTATAGTGGTTCGTTCAGAATGAACTACATCCACTCTTCAAGCAGGAAAATATCTCTTTTATTAAAAATACAGTAAGTAAACAATACACAGCAGCTCTCAGCTATATCTCATATTACATTGCATAGAAAAAGACCATCTTTGGCATCGTAGCATCTCGAGGCTGAACGGAATCTATCGGTTACGGCAGAGGAATGATTGGGCTTCACAGTCCTGCAGAACCGTTACAAGCAGAGCCATTACAATCTCCCACTTGAAGTCCAATCAATGGTACGAGAAGAGCTGCTTAGAGATATCCCCCACTTGGAACTTATGGCTATGTCGTTACAATGCCAAGAGAAGTTCTACAAAGTTTGAACTTCTCCTACGATACAACCTTGGTTAACATATCTGTCGGATTGACCTTAGTATCAATTTTCGCTAACTGTAATTTACCTTCCTCAAGAGCATGGCAGATGAAATGATATTGAATCTCTATGTGCTTGGTGTGACTGTGGAAAGCTGAATTCTTAGCCAAATGAATAGCACTGTTACTGTCACAAAACAAAGTGAAATTGGTTTGCATATACCCCAACTCTCCAAACAATTGTTGTAGCCATATCATCTCTTTGGCACCCTCAGTGAGAGCAACATATTCAGCCTTAGCAGAGGAAAGAGCAACTATTGGTTGCTTACGAGAAGCCACGCTAATTGCTGCTCCGACAAAAGTAAATGCATAACCGGTGGTAGAATGTTGCTTATCTAAATCACTGGCCATATCAAAATCAACATAATCATAAAGTTTTGTATTCTCACCTTTGAACCATAAAACATAATCAGGGGTACCTTTCAAGTACTGAAGAATCCATTGAGCCGCTTGCCAATGAGTTTTTCCCGGATTACTCATAAATCTGCTCACAACTCCCACTGCATGAGCAATATCTGGACGAGTAGAAACCATGGCATACATAAGGCTGCCTATGGCAGATGAATACGAAATATTATCCATTTCATTTTCTTCTTCCAAGGTTGAAGGACACATCTCAGAAGACAACCGAAAGTGATCAGCGAATGGAGTAGCAACAGATTTGGCATTTGACATATTAAACCTGTCCAAAACTTTTAAAATATATTTTTCTTGAGACAATTGGATTACCCATTTCTGTCTATTTCAAATTATATCAATCGCAAGAATCCTCTTCGCTGCCCCTAAATCTTTCATGGCAAAACGAAGAGCCAAATGCCTCTTTAATTCATTGACAATCCACACACTAGTTCCAGCGACCAACATATCATCAACATAAAGTAATATAATGATAAACTCACCATTTGGAAGTCACTTGTAGTAAACACACGGATCTGATTCACAACGGATAAAATTTTGCCTAGTCATAAAACTATCAAACTTTAAATACCACTATCGCGGGGCTTGCTTAAACCCATATAAACTCCGCTGCAACTTGCAACATAAGTGTTCTCCCTTTTTAATAAAACTTGCAGGCTGCTCCATATATAATTCCTCCTCAATATCACTATGAAGGAAAGCGGTTTTGACATCAAGTTGCTCAAGCTCGAGGTCCAATATAGTTGTCATACCCAAAACCAACTAAATCGTTTGCATTTTCACAACCGGAGAAAAAATTTCAGTAAAATCAATCCCCTTTTGTTGAGCAAAGCCTTTCATCACCAATCTGGCCCTGTATCTTTTTCACCCTCCATCTTCTTCTTTTAGCTTGTAGACCCATTTATTCTTCAAAATTTTCCGATTTGGTGGAACAGGGACTAACTCCCAAGTATCATTTGTTTTCAAAGAATCCAATTCATCTTTCATAGCATCAAGCCAATGGACTAAATTTTTATCATTGCAGGTTTGTGTAAATGTTTGAGGCTTTGCCTAGTCAGACCATAAAGAAAATAAAAGCTCATAATCGTCAAATCTTCGTGGATGTTTTCGTTCCCCAGTAGACCGACGTAACTGAGAACCTTGTATTGGAACTTGAATGTCATTAGAAATATGTTCATGACCCATATTTGGCTCTAGACGAGCTTGCTGTTCATTTCCAACGGTCTGTATTTGTTCATAGCCTACAAAACGGGAGTCAATAACATCGTGGGATTGGATTAGAGCGGGAGGAGTCACAAGAGGCTCCACGATGGTAGGGACAAGTAATGAAGATGAAGACTGTGTTCTAAGATTGGAGATAGAGCCGTCCGTGCGCGCGAGTAAAGGTTGGAGGGCCACAGGCTCAGCTAAATGCTGAGTCCGAGGGATGATAGGGGTTGTGGACATAGGCGCGCTTTGTTGTAAGAGTGGTGGAGCCCGCGGTGAAAGAAGAGTATCATGCTTTGTGGTAAGGGGAGCATAGTTGTGTGAGGCAGTAACAACAGGTAGAGGTGCGGAAGAATGCACAGTCACATTAGAAGGACCCGTAGAAACCATCGGTTGAGGAGGTGTAGGCTGTGATAAAATTATTAAAGGTTGCGAAAAGGAGACAGTCGATTTCCGGGTATTGGTAGCATCAAACAAATCGACCTTAATATATTCAATTGGAGAAGAGATCTCTTTCTGTAAACCAGAGAAATTTTTCTCATTAAATATGACATCGCGGCTGCGAATAACTTTCTTTGCATCAGGATCCCACAGTCTAAAACTGAATTGATCTTCACCATACCCCAAAAATATGCACCTCGTGGATTTATAATCCAATTTCGTTCTCTGCTCTTTAGGAACATGTACATAAGCATCACAACCAAAAACATGCAAATGATGAAATGAAATCCGTTTCCCCAAACTGGCATTGGAGAGCATACACCGAGCTCTTTCCAAAATAGTCCGATTCAACCTCTCAGTTGCACCATTTTCTTGAGGTGTAAAGGGGACTATTTTAATCCTTCGAATACCATTATTTGCACAAAAATTATTAAATTCCGAAGAGCAAAACTCGCCACCATTATCTGTTAATAGACATTTAATTTTCTTGCCAATCTGATTTTCAACCATAGCCTTGAAAATTTTAAATTTGGAAAACACCTCCGATTTCTTATTCAGCATATAAATCTAGACTTTATGAGTGCAATCATCAAGAAATGTAACAAAATAATTTGCACCACTGATAGAAGTTACCTCTGTAGGACCGAAAACATTGGAATGCACAAGCTCTAATGGAGAAGATTTCTTCTCATGACCCGTTCGCATGAAGCTGGTTCGATTTTGTTTGCCATGAAGACAATGCTCACATAACTCCAAGTCGATTGATTTAAGACCCAGAAGTTGATCTCGTTGGAGCATAACTTCAAGACCCTTCTTGCTCATATGCCTGAGCCTCTTGTGCCAAAGTTCAGTGTTACTATCTGTAACAACCATTGCAGCTTCCACTTCAGCAGTGCACTCTAAAACATATAAACTTCCTAATTTCTTCCCCTTTTCTAGAACCAACACACCTTTGGTTACTTTCCATGAATCCAAGGAAAAATTAACATTGTAGCCTTGAGCATAAAGCTGACTAACAGAAATCAGATTTATTTTGAGAGTAGGAACATGTCAAACATCCTTCAGAATCCATTGTTTACCATTTTTCAGCGAGAGTAAGACATCACCCCTGTCGACAATGTCACATTCTTTGTTATCTCCAAGATAAACTTTGCCAAACAAATCGGTTTGATAGTTTGTGAAAGCACTCCGACATGGAGTAGCATGGAAAGAGGCACCAAAATCTAGAACCCACAAACTTGCATTCATGTCACCAGCTGCAAGAACCAATACACCATCATCCTTAACAACAACAATGTTTACTTTGTCATTTATCACTTTATCTTGGGCCTTTTTGTATTTCCAACATTTCTTCTTTGTATGTCCTGGTTTACCACAAAACCAGCATGTACCATTTCTACCTCTAGATTGTGACCGATGTGTAGATTGAGATCTTGCATGGTTGTTTTGTCTGCCTCTTTCTTGACCCCTACCCCGATTGCTAGTGCTAACCGCTGTTAATGCATCACCTGAGGAAGACTCGTGATTCTTCCTACGCATGTCTTCACTAAGAAGTGTAGCAACAACCTCATCAAATTGCAGTTTGGTTTTGGCAGACATCGAAGTCCTAACTGCCATTACCACCCCTTCCCAGCTATTCAGCAATGAACATAGCAACATAATAGCTTTCATTTCATCATCTAATGTTATACCTACTGAAATCAATTGAGAAAGTAAGGTATTGAACTCATTAAGGTGATTGGACATAACTCCTTTCATTTTCAGATTGTATAACTTTTTCATTATGAAGACCTTGTTCGATGCTGAAGCTATCTCATATAAGGAAGATAATTTATCCCACAACTCTTTCGTTGTCTTCTCTGTTGAAACATTGAAGAGCACATTGCTTGAGAGTGATAGAAAAATAGTTGCTTTTGCTTTCTGATCAAGCTTCTCCTAGTCTTCATCTAATAAAGATCCTTTGCCCTTGGCTTTTCCAAGCAAAGCGAGTGATAGATCCTGCTTGATCAGTAGTGACTCTATCTGTACTTTCCATAATCCGAAATTTTGCCCAGCAAACTTCTCGATTTTCCATTTGTCTGCTTCATCCATGACTCCGAGAAATCTTCACTAATTTCCAGAAAATCAAATTGAGCTCTCCCAACTCTGATACCAATTGTTGAGGTTAAAGAATGCAGATAAATTTCAAACAAAGCAAAATAACAGAGAAAGAAATACACAGAGAAAAATACCAGTTTATAGTGGTTCGTTCAGAATGAACTACATCCACTCTTCAAGCAGGGGCATATCTCTTTTATTAAAAATATAGTAAGTAAACAATACACAGCAGCTCTCAGCTATATCTCATATTACATTGCATAAAAAAGACTATCTTTGGCATCGTAGCATCTGGGGGCTGAACGAAATCTATTGGTTACAACAGAGGAATGTTTGGGCTTCACAGTCTTGCAAAACCGTTACAAGAAGAGCCGTTACAAATCCTGCAACAAATGAAGGCATAGGAAAGTAGTCGCATAGGAAATTAATATCATATTCATATTTGTCGCTTGGTTGTGTAGATTACCTTTCAATTTTTGAACTGAAATGAGTGTTGGAATATTAAGATTTATATTAGAATAAAGTCATTTTAGTTGTTTTTTCTTAAGTAGTTGGGGATAGCTTTGGGAAGTTAATTTATTGCACAGCTGTGTATGAGCTATATAGTAATATTATACTATATAATTTTGTGTTTAGTATTGTTGTTATTATGCGTTAGATATCCAGTAATATTTGCACCTTTCATTATTTCAACATGGTATACATGGTATCGGAGCACAAGAGAGGAAGGAGAAATAGCTGCGGTTATTCATTTAAAAATAAAAATTCAAACATAGTTTTATTGCATAGATGTATTTTGGTTGAGCTTGACATCCTACTGCATTATAAATTTTACAAATATTCCTAAAATCTTGGTCGTGTTGATTGGGCTTTTAGAGATTGTAGTGCTAGCTTTGGAGAGTGAAGACTAACAAGTGTTGAATTATAGGCTAGAGGAATTGGAGGTTGGAGGATTTTTCATCACCTAAAGTCAACTTCTTGCTCAAAGACGTGGGTCTAGATGAGAAGCCTGTGCTTTCCTTTCTTTCCTGATGTTGATAGAATTGAATATGCTGTGAAGTTTTGTTGTTTTGGAGACAAGAAGGCATTTGATGAATTCAATATGGATTGTTGTTTACATAATTTGGGAGTTTGTGGAATTATATACTTTCAAAGGTTACAAGACATCTTGATGAATCACTATGAATGTAGATTGACATGGATTGTTGTCCAATAGTTTGGAAGATCTGTGATTTCGGAGTTTAAGGGGGCGGTAATATAGGAACATGAGAATTTAGCTTGAGAGCTTCACCCTTTTGAAGGTTATTAGACAATTTGATGGAGTTTTATTTGGTAGTTTGAAGTAGTTTTAAGAAATTACAAGAATGCGTTGCTTTAGAAGTATTTGCACAATTCATTGCAAAATCTTGCATGAACTTAATAATATTATATGAATTCTATGTTTATTATTGTTTCTCTTACCGACTAGCTTTCCAGCAATCTTTGTGTTTGTCATTTTCCAACATAATTTATTAACTCTTTTAAATAGAATTTGGAATTTCAACAAATGACAACAATATAAAAATATTTGTTCATCCTAATTTCTTTTTGTAGTGACTGCGATTTGTTTTGTTATTTCAATATTATCAAATTAAGCTACAAATGAAGACAAAACAAAAACATTTTGAAGAAAATAACATTAAGTTCATATTTATGGTCTAGTAGTTTGGGTTACCTTAAATTTTATGAACTAAAAGAAGTTTATACTTTATTCATTGTATTCTGTAGAGATTATGATTCAGTTTGTTTAAGCTTTTATTAGTGATACCAGGGTATACAACAAATGAAGGCAGAGTAAATATTTCCAGTGAAAACCAAGAGGATATTTATAATTATGGTCTAGTAGTTTAGAGTACTCTAGAAATTTTGAACTGAGAGAAACCTATGTGTTTCATACAAATTGGATGATTCAGTTTGTTGAATTTTTAACAATGATAGTAGATTATGCAACAAATATGGATGAAGGGAAAGTTACTGCAGAGAAAACAGAACTTATATTTATATTTGTGCTTTAGTTGTTTAGAATCCTTTAGATGCCCTAGATTTCCGGAATTCAAAGAATTCCAGAACTAGAAGAAGTGTTAGGAAATATGGATCTTTGGAAATATTTTAAATTCTGATGTGTTGTATTGTTGCAGACGCAGTTTGGAGGAGCAATGACGTTGTGATTGATTGTCCTCCAACCTGCGACTACAGCATACATATATGTATCGACCAGTTACATATGTAACTGACGTGCCCCTTCAAAACGAACAGAGGCGACTCTTTGGAGTCGCTGTTCATTAACATAAGTGACTGTTAACAACAGTCGCTTGTGCTAATGCACAGCGACTCGTTCGTCAATAGTTGCTGTTAACAATCGAACGTTGATTAGACTTTCGATATTGCAGTTTAGTTAATCATCGAACGTAGTTCGATTAGTATCAATGTGACTTAATATAATATTGTATTATGATATTATCATTATTATATTTATAATATAATAATGATAATATGATAATAATATAAATCACAACTCTTCATTATTAATAATGTAAAATATAATATATATATATATATATATATATATTTAACAATACGAATGAAGCTATATCTTAACACTCCCTCTTAGCGAGAGAGTATTAAATATCAGAGTCTATCATGACATCCGCCACTTCGGGACACACAAGTTAATGTAGTCTCGTCATGAAAATAGACTTGAATATCATGATATCCGCACAGTCGGGACACACACTTAAGTAGTCAATCATGACACTTTGGTTAACTATTTACAAGATCTTCACCTTGAAATATTAACCCACATTCAAAAAATCATCATATTGCAATATACATTTTTTTTTTCAAATTTATTTATTCATGAATAAAAAACTTACAAGTAAGAGGAATTTAAACCATACGTTACAACTTGATCATGCCAAGTTTGTTTCTGAAGTATTCTGTCTTCAGTTTTGGAAGAGGCTTAGGGCCCGTTTGGTAGCGGACCATTTCCAGCATTTGCCTGGAATTGACATTTGTTATTGCCCATTTCGTCGAATCCTCAGTTTGGCAGTGCAATATGAAAATAGAATAGGAATGTGTTAATGCTCATTTTGGTTCAAAATGAGCATTAACATCTTCCATCTAAAAAGGTGGAATTGGGATTTGAAATTGGAATTTGAATGGAGGGAAAACAAATTTTTAAAATTTTCATGTCTACATTTAATTTTTTAATTTTTTATTTGTGTGGGGGGGATTTAATTTATTTTTTATTTATCTGGGTGGTTTGTAACTTTGTTGTTTATTCAAATTTTTTGCCGAATTTTTTTTCAAATTTTTTGACGAATTTTTTATTTATTTTTTTAACGAATTTTTTTGTTGAATTTTTTTTTAAAAAATTGATTTTTTATTTTTTTGAATTTTTTCTCGAATTTATTTTCTAAATTTTTTGTCGAATTTTGGTTGCAGTGATTGTAACTTGGTTGCCTGCCACCAACTTTGGCTGCCTAAAACGGTCTGCAATTACATTTTAAATTCAATTCCATTAATAAAAATAAATTATTAAATTTAAAAACATTAAAACAATTCAAAAAAAATAAATTTAAAAATCATACTCAAATTCCAATTCTAGTTTCAAAAAGTGGAACCAAATGGTCGAAACATAATCCAGAAATGAAAAGCCGGATTATCAAATCCATGATTTGACCATTTTCATCATTTGATCAAATTCATCATTTCCTAATTCCCGCTACCAAACGGGCCCTTAGTGAAAATATCAGCATTCTGTTCTTCAGTACTAATGTACTCTAGCTTTATGATATTTCTCTCTACCATATCTCTTATGTAGTGATATGGAATCTCGATATGTTTGGATCTGTTATGGAAAACTGGATTAACAGATAACTTGATACAGCTTTGATTGTCACAGTGAATTACAGTTGGATTTAGAGGTTTTCCAAATAATCCAAATAGTAGCTTTCTTAACCATACAGCTTCACATGCTCCCATGGATGCTGCCATGTATTCAGCTTCAGTGGAGCTTAGTGCTACTGCTGACTGTTTCCTGCTGAACCAAGAGATCATAGCTGACCCAAGACTAAAACAACACCCTGTAGTGCTTTTCCGGTCAGTAGTACTTCCAGCCCAATCAAAATCAGAATAACCTTGAAGTTTGATTTCTACCTTTTCATATTTTAGCCCGAATCGAATAGAACCTCGTAGATATCTTAGAATATGCTTAGCTGCCATTAAGTGTATTTTCTTGGGTTCACACATAAAGTGACTTAATACATTAGTTGCATAGCAGATGTCAGGTCTAGTGTTCACCAAGTGCATAAGGGATCCAACAATTTCTCTATATAAGGTAGGATCAGTGGGTTCAGACTTTTCTGCTTCAATTTTGAGTTTGCGCAAATTTGTTTCCATAGGAGTGGATAAAGGCTTACATTCCATCATTCCAAACCTGGTTAGTATATCAATAGTGTACTTTTGTTGGTTTAGCAAAATATAGTCTTTCTTTTGACAAACCTCCAATCCTAAGAAGTAATGTAAGAGTCCCAAATCCTTCATGTTAAATTCAGCAGTTAGCTCTTGCTTACATTTTGCAATAAGATGATCTTCTCCTGTTATTAAGAGATCATCTACATAAAGAACCAAAATAACCATGTTGCCATCTGATATCTTGAAGTAAATGTTAGGATCTCCGTCATTTTTAGAATATCCTAACTTTGAAAGATAGTTGTTTATCCTTTCATACCAAGCTCTAGGAGCTTGTTTTAATCCGTATAGTGCTTTCTTTAGTTTGCATACATATTTTGATGCTTCATGTATAATGAACCCTTTTGGCTGCTCTAAGTATACTTCTTCTTCAATAGTGCCATTTAGAAATGCTGTTTTTACATCCATCTGGTGTATCTTCCACCGTTTAGAGGTTGCTATAGCAATAATGGTTATGACTGATGTATACCGAGCTACAGGAGCAAATGTTTCTTCATAATCGATACCTGCTTTTTGTGAGAACCCTCTGGCAACAAACCGAGCTTTATGTTTTTCAATACTTCCATCAGGAGCATATTTAATTTTGAATAGCCATCTAAAAGAAACAGTGGCTTTGTTCTTAGGTCTAGGTACTATATCCCAAACATCATTTTTTATTATGGATTGATATTCTTCAATCATTGCCTCTTTCCAAGCTTGATTGGATAATGCTTCCTTAGGATTTGATGGTTCTGAATTATTGATTTCAGTTATAAGGGCTGCATAACATTTCTGAGTTCTTGTTCTTTTATTTTCATGAGAGATTTCATTTGGTTCTACATTATTTTCTTTAATCATTTTCCTTGCCCATAATGGCCTTTTCTTGTCATTGATTACTTCAGTATTTTCATTTTCAATGATTGGTAGTTCAGGTTCTTCCATATCCTCCCTCTCAATTTCAGCTGTGTGATCTTCTTCTATCTCCGGGATGTTATCCTCTTCAAATTTTTTAAATGTGCTATTTTCATCGAATTTTACATCTCTACTTATCTCAACAAACCTTTGTCCTGGAATATAGATTCGATACCCTTTTGTGTTTTCACTATAACCAACAAGTATGCCTCTCTTACTTGATGGTTCTAGTTTAGTTCTTGTTTCTTTAGGTACATAAATGTATACTGGACATCCAAATATCCTGAGATGACTTAGATTTGGCTTGTTCCCCGTGAATGCTTCTTCTGGTGTTATGTTTTCTAGTATGGAGTGCGGACACCGATTTTGAATATATACTGCTGTATTTGAAGCTTCTGCCTAGAATGAAATATGTAGGTTTTGATCAAGCATCATGGCTTTTGCTACTTCGATTATGGATCTATTCTTCCTTTCTGCTACTCCGTTTTGTTGAGGATTATACGGCACAGTATACTCCCTCTTAATCCCAGCAGAATTACAAAACTCTTTAAATATGTCAGATTTGTATTCACCTCCATTATCTGATCTTAATACTTTTATTCTCTTGTCTGTTTGATTTTCTACTAGTGCTTTAAATTCTCTGAATTTAGATAGTACCTCAATTGATTCTTTAACCTTAAGAAAGTATATCCAGGTTTTCCGAGAATAGTCATCAACAAAGATAATATGGTATAGTGATCCTGTTAAGGAAGGTGTTGACATGGGTCCACACAAGTCAGTATGGATTAGTTCTAAGATTACTTTAGATTTGTGCTCACTTGTAGGGAATGATCCTTTTATATTCTTCCCTAGTGCACAACCTTTACAAATACCAGAATGATCAGCTTTTAAGTGTGGAAGTCCCGTAGTAATTTTGTTTATCATAGGTAGAGCATTATATCTTAGATGTCCCGTCTCTTATGCCATAATTCATTGTGGTTTGTAATTTCATGAGTTAGTGCAGTTTTCTGGTCATTACATAGTTTGTATAGACTACCATCTCTTGTCCCTATGATTGTGGCATTTTTCATATTTGAATTCTTAGGCCATAATAGAACTTTGTCTTCATTAAAGGTGACACGAAATCCTTGATCTGCTAATCCTGATATAGAAATTAAATTTCTTTTGATTCCGGGTACAAATAGAATGTCTTTTAGTTGTAAGGATACTCCATTCTTTAACTTGATAGTACAGGTCCCTATTCCTTTTACTGGGTAAGTGGAGTTATCCCCAATAGTTACTTCTTCAGTTGAATAATTTTCAAGTGTTTCAAACTGATTTTTAAATCCGGTTATATGTCTTGATGCACCACTATCAATTATCTAGGTTCTATTGTTTGAATTTAGTTCACTTGAGAGAGCTGTAAAGAAAAGTGGAATTTCTTTTGCTTCAGCTACAGTGGCCTGGGTCTTTTGTCTTTCAGGACAGTTTCGGTGAGTGTGCCCATATTTATCACATTTGTAACATTGAATTTTAGAAAAATCTCTTTTGTATCCCCTCTTTCTTTTGAAGGATTTTTTCTTTTTGTTGTGAGACTTTGTGTGAAGAGCTTGTGTTTCTCCTTCTTTCTTTGAACCTAGTCCTCTGGAAATGAGTCTTGATTCTTCCCGAGTGCAGTCATTTTTAAGTTGATCAAATTTTGGTAAGGGTGGACGAGTGCTTATACATTGGATGAAATTCTCCCAAGATATTGGTAATCCCCTTAGTGCTATTAGAGATAATTCCATGTCTTCTATATTGTTACCAATTGAGAATAGTTGATCTCGAATTTTAGCAATTCTTAGGAAATAGGATGTAACTGTTTCCCCTTTATTCATTTTTATGCTTAATAGTTGTTCCTTCAAGGTTAATATTCGACTTGTATTGTTTATTTCATATGATTCTTGAATTTTCTTAAAGACTTCATATGCTGTGGTTAGTCTTGCTATACTTGGGAGAATAGAATCTTTAACTGAATCAACGATTAATTTCTTAGCTTTATTGTTCCTTCTTTTCCAAGTTATTTTCTCTGCTTCGTCTGTAGGCATTTCTTTTTCCACTTCTATAAATGACTCTAATTCCAGTTCTTGCAATAGTGTGGTGATTCGAATTTTCCATGATAGAAAATTTGAAGCTCCTTCCAATCTATCTTCCATTCTGATTCCGGTAGTCATTTTGACAATTCACGGTAACACTGTTTTCCTTTAAATAATTCTGTTTATTTATTAGAGGATATAAAATAAATTCAGAATTTATTTCCTTTAACGTGGCTTTGATACCATGTTAGGAAATATGGATCTTTGGAAATATTTTAAATTCTGATGTGTTGTATTGTTGCAGACGCAGTTTGGAGGAGCAATGACGTTGTGATTGATTGTCCTCCAACCTGCGACTACAGCATACATATATGTATCGACCGGTTACGTATGTAACTGACGTGCCCCTTCAAAACGAACAGAGGCGACTCTTTGGAGTCGCTGTTCATTAACATAAGCGACTGTTAACAACAGTCGCTTGTGCTAATGCACAGCGACTCATTAGTCGATAGTTGCTGTTAACAATCGAACGTTGATTAGACTTTCGATATTGCAGTTTAGTTAATCATCGAACGTAGTTCGATTAGTATCAATGTGACTTAATATAATATTGTATTATGATATTATCATTATTATATTTATAATATAATAATGATAATATGATAATAATATAAATCACAACTCTTCATTATTAATAATGTAAAATATAATATAACATTTTATATATATATATATATTTAACAATACGAATGAAGCTATATCTTAACAAGAAGAAGTAAGTGCTTTTCATTTACTGAATTCTGAGTATTGATCTATTTAGTCATTTAAATTTTAAAATATACTTCCAGCAAAGTTGAATGAATTCTTAAAAACTACTGTAAAATGCAAACTCTGTTATTGCAATAATATATACAAAAAAACTTTAGAACTTCTTACTATACATAAAATCTCGTCTATGTGCATTATATCTCACCAACACTAGAGTGTTTGGATTATATTAAAACATCAGTAACTAGAATTCCAGAACTAGAAGAAGAAGTGCGTGCTTTTCATTTATCTGAATTCTGAGTATTGATCTATTCAGCCATTTAAAATATAATATCAGTAAAGTCGAATGAATTCTTAAAAACTGCCGTAAAATGCAAACTCTGTTAGAAAAACTTTGGAACTTCTAACTATACTTAAAACCTCATCTATGTGCATTATATCTCACCAACACTAGAGTGTTTGGATTATATTAAAACATCCGTAACATCAAAAAGCATATGCAGGGTGGAATGAATGCAGCTTTGGGAAATATGACAGAAGATGATTGGAGGTGGCATATGTATGATACAGTAAAGGGAAGTGATTGGCTTGGTAATTACTCACTTTTTCTCTTTCTAGATTTCTTCTCCTTCTTTATCCTATCTTCGAATATTGGGCAATGCTTTTTATTCTGGGAGCTGTAACCCTCTTTTAGATTACAATTGAAATTCTTTACACTTCTACACTGACTCCCATTGTATCTAGTACTTCCTCCATTTTTCCCATAATGTGGGAATGAAGGTTTACCTGCAGTGTTCAAATGGTACACTTAAATTGTTTTTTGGGGCGGCACATCAAAAAGCTATCCCTTGCTCCCGTTTTATCTTTCTTTATGCTCTTAGATAAGCTACAAAAGTTGAATTTATTATGTTTGTTTTTCATTAAATTATCATGAAGAGAAGCTTTGAATTACTATCTGATTTTTCATGATTCATAAGATAAATTTCTAGTTAAAAGCATGAGATTGAAAGTGAAATTTGTTGCACGTGTGAATGCAGGCGATCAAGATGCTATTCAATATATGTGCAGGGAGGCTCCAAAGGCTGTTATTGAGCTTGAAAATTATGGATTACCATTTTCAAGAACTGATGATGGAAGGATCTACCAGCGTGCATTTGGAGGCCAAAGTCTAGATTTTGGAAAAGGTCTGTTTGGAGTTCTTTGTGAATAACTGTTCTATGTATGCCAGTGTAGATAAACTGCATTGTTTTAGTTGTTGTCTAACTACATCATTATGGCAGTTTTTTATGTGTTTCTGTTTGATATTAATAATTAGAAATGACTTCTGATGCAGGTGGGCAAGCATATCGCAGTGCTTGTGCTGCAGACCGAACTGGACATGCTCTACTACACACACTTTATGGGCAGGCAATGAAGCATAATACTCAGTTCTTTGTGGAATACTTTGCACTGGACCTTATCATGGATGGTAATGGTAAGCCTTGTATTGATGTTGCAAAACAAGAGTGCATCTATCTCTTCCTTGTATAAAAGTTCTCTCGAGAAGCTGGGAAACCTTGAGGAATTCCACTGTGATGTCTCTGATTAGGACTGAGTCTGCCCCTTTCATTTCCCGAAGTTTTGTTTAAATAAATAAATAACTTATAATAAATAAAAGTTATTAATAAATATAGTTATTAAATAATTTTGAATAAAGGCTCTTAGGTCGACTTTGTTTTGCTTGGGTCAGTTATTTGCTTGGCGGTTATTCCCCTTATTCCAACATTGGAGGACTTAGGTATTTATAGGGATCGTGTCTGGAGTGGAAGGAATAGAATATTTGGAATTTGAAATGCATTTATCTGCCTTTCGAAGATGAAAACCTTAGAAGGGGATTCTGAGTAGGATGTCACCCGCTCACCGAGGTAGTCACACTCAACTGGATGCCATTCAGACCTTGGGCGCACTTCATTTCTCTTGGAATGTGACCTGTGCAGAGCTTACTTTTCTGGGTGTCTGCCGACATCAACAAAGTCACTTGAAGTCAATAATAGAAGGTTGACTAGTAACAGATGGAATCAATATATGGGGCGCACCTGCAGATCATCCTCACAGTTGGTATTTATATGCCTTGTTAGCCTGTAATAAAGATCATATTTTTTTGTATTAGTCTGATTTCTGAAAATCTAAAGCTCACTTCTGTGAGCATGAGTTTATTACCTTGCTGATTATTACTTGATTTTTTATCTGAAAACAATCTGTGCAATTCAATTCTAAGTTGGAAGTCAATAGCATAATCTTATAAAATCAGGATCAAAATTTTCCTGGATTAAGTCTCTTACAGTGATGAGCCTTATTCCAGTTTATAGTTTATTGTCTAGCTATGCATATTATTGTCTGTTGATTTATGCATATGAAATCTGGGAAATATGGTTTTGGGTATTTATATGTGAGCATTCTAAATAAAAAATCGCAAGAGGGATATTTTAGTGGTATCAGAGCTTGGCATCCTGCCAGCCTGTGGATTAGTGAGTGAAAAGGGTTCAGAGATACCAACAAAGAGAAAAGAAGAAGGCTATGGGTGACAAGGAGGAGAAAAATCCCCAAGAATTCATTAGGGAGACCAGAGAGTTCCATACCAGCATGAGGGATACCAGCAACTAAGTACTGGAAGACGTATACAAAATTCAGCTGAAGGGAGCAACTCTGGTGGTGAGAAGGCTTCAGCTGGCGGTGAGAAAGCCTTAGTAAACACAAAAACCTTAAGGGTCAAATTTCTGGAAAAAGAGGGAGTAGCAAGCAGTGTGGAACAGCAACTTGATCAGGAAGGTGAGATGAGAAGGCTTCATGATGAATACAGTGCCTTAAATGTTGGCAGATAGGGACATGAATTCCTAGGAGGTGTATGAAGAGAGTAAAGTCATTCAGCACTGTTTAGGAATAATCACAACTACTTCTGTTGGTTTCAGTAACTCCTCAACAAGGGTTTGGTTTCAGAAATTAGACACATGTTCTTCCTTGAATCCAATGTTTGAAGAAGGGGCTATCAAATTTGCCACTTTGCACCTTGGAGTGTATCACGAATGGTGGTATCACAGCATGTTAACCCAAGGGTATGATTCAATCACCACCTTGGAAGACTTCAGCCAAAGATTGATAGAGAGGTTTGATAGGAGGTATCTAGAAACACATTTTAGGGAGTTAGCACAGCTGAAGCAAAGAGGGTAAGGTGAAAGATTATGTGGCAGAATCTTAGAGGCTTGTGGTGATGATTAATGACGTGTTAGAGAGAAGGCTTATAGTCTTCTTTGTGGAAGGCCTAGCTGAACCCCTTAAAGGTTTAGTAAGGGCATTTGATCCGTGCTCATTGCAAGAAGCCATGAAAAGAGCTCTAAATTTTGATGATTCAGTGACTAAGGACAGATTGAGCTCCAAGCAAGCATCTCCTATGCTGTCAAAGAAACCTTTTCAGAAGAGCGGCTACCTTCCAAGTAATTACCTCCTAAGCCAAATCAAGTAGAGGTCTCTAAAAATGAACTGTGAAGGAAAAAAACTATGCTTCACATATAGAGAACTGTGGCAACCAGGCCAAGGTGTTTTGGAAAAGGACAAATACAATATGTAGAGGTAGTCTACAATGAGTATACAAAAGATGCAATGTAGGAAGGTGTGGAAGCCAAACATCCAAATCTGAAGTTGCTTGAGGACAAGCAACATGTGGGACGGGCGGGCTGTTATGTCCCCAATTAGGATTGGGTCGACTGCTTTCATTTGCCAAAGTTTTATTTAAATAAATAAATAAATTATAATAAATAAAAATTACTAATATATGCAATTATTAAATAAATTTGAATAAAAGCTCTTACGCTGACTTTGTTTTGCTTGGGTTAGTTATTTGCTTGGGGGTTATTCCCCTAAGGCCAACTTTGGAGGACTAAAGTATTTATAGGGATCGTGGCTGGAGTGGAAGGCATCAAATGTTTGGAATTTGAAACACATGTATCTTCTTTTCTAAGATGGAAACCTTTAGAAAGCAATTATGAGTAGGACATCACCCCTTCTCACAGAGGAAGTCATGCTTAGCTAGACGCCACCTAGACCTTGGGCTCACCTCATCTCTGTTGGGACAAAATCTGTACAGAGCTGACTTTGCTGGGTGTCTGCTGACATCAACAAAGTCACTTGAAGTTGATAATAGGAAGGCTGTCCATTAATAGAGGGAACCGATATAAGCAGTGCACCCGAGATCATCCTCACAGTCGGTATTTATATGCTTTGTTATCCTGCAATAAAGATCATAATTTTTTGTTCTAGTCTTATTTCAAAAAATCTGAAGTTCATTGCTGTGAGCATGAGTTTCCTACCTCTTGTTGTGAGGTTTTAACACCATCGCCCCATTGCAAATGGGGACCCCCTCATTTTGCTTTGGCAGTAGAAGTAGTGGTCTTAGATGCTTTTAGGTAGTCTTAGGTGTTTTTAGTTGGTAGCAATATTCATGTCTCCCAGTCCAAGAAATGAGTTTGAGTAATTTTGGCCTGCTGGGAAGTCAAGTCTGTATGGGGTGTAAGTGAGAGCTGGGATAAGTCTGTCAAGGATATGGAGTTGAAACCAAGTGATTTGTGATGAAATGGGTCATAACCTTTTGAAAAACCTTGTTCCGGCTTCAATTTGACCTTAGAAAGTCATGAAAGATTATGGGAGGTAACACTGCTGAAGGCGTGTTGAATCCTAAAATTTGGCTAAGTTTGAAATATTTATAAAACTCCCAAAATCTAGAATCTTTATTATAACTCCTATGAAGTTGAAACCTATCTCAAACATCCTAACAGTATTTATATAAAATATAACTTAATGTAACTTATACTTAAATGTTATATTTTATATAAATCCTCCTGCCCTCTGAGCTGAAAAATGACAATGGAAAGCATGTTGCAAAGAGGAAAATTCCTTTGGGCATAGTAGACTTCGCCTACCCCAGAGGAAAATTCCTTTGACCCTCTTGAATTCCACACCTTGCAAAAGCGAGCTCCAAGACCAAATCCGTGAGAACAGGTGAGAGAAATGGCAAAATGTTGTTTTTTTTGAAATGAAGTGGACCAAGAGAAAAATTCCTCCAAGTATGGCAGATTTCGCCATGCCTTGAGAAATCTAAATTCCTCCCTCACCTTAAAATTCCACCCTTAACTTGGAATGAAAAAATGATCTTGAGGTTGAGGCAAAATCATGTTACCACAAGGGGAGCTAGCAAATTTGAGAAGTGTGTTTGAAGTGAGAAAAGTAACCAAAGGGTGAAAAGAGGAAAATTCCTCTAAGGCTGGCGGAATCCACCACGCCTTGAGGAAAATTCCTCTCACCATCTAAATTTTCGCCCAAGCCTAGATTGACCAAACATGAACATAACATCCCAATTTGCATTGCTATGAGTGAACGAAGGTTGATGGGGGAGTTTTAGTGAGTTTTTTGAGATGAAATTCTTAAGCATGATGGAAGAGGAAAATTCCTCCAAGGATGGCGGATTCCGCCATGCCTTGAGGAATCTAAATTCCTCCCAACACCAAGACTTTGCCCTCATATTGAGTGGAGAAAAGGTAAGGTTAAGGCCTTTGGATTGGAACAAAACACGATCTGATAGCAATCTGATCCAAATGTTGAAAATATGGAATTTATAAGAATGAATTTTTGTGAAACAAAGATTGAAGAGGGATGAGGAACCCGAGTTCCTCTTGATATACTGATTTTGCCTTGTGTTTGGGGGCTTAAAACATGACTTATTCCCTTCTAATTTGCAAGATGACCGAATGAAATGAGCAATTCAAGTGATCAAACAAGTCTAAGTGAACAATATGCATTGGAAGAAAATGAGGTTGGAAGAGGAAAATTCCTCTAAGGGTGGCAGATTCCGCCACCCCAAGAGGAACCATCTTTCCTCTCATGAGCTTCGCCTTCATGTGAGAATGAAGTTAACTTGGGCAAAGTGGCTGCATGGATGGAGATAGTTTGAGAAAATGGAAGTCAGTGACAAGGGGGGGGGGGGGAGGGGGGCTGTGTTCAATGAGAGTTGAAACTTTTGAATTGAATTCCTCTCACCCTTTTGATTTCCGCCAAGTATGATGGGCTGAAAACATGAGTTGATGGCTCCAAATTTGAAGGATGATCAAAACAAAATGAGAGGATAAGTGTGGGCTAGAGTTAAAGAAGAAAATAGTATGTTTGAGGAAAGTAGAGGTGGACGAGGAAAATCCTTTGAGAGTGGCAGATTCCGCCACCCTCAGAGGAATCTTGATTCCTCTAACATGTCCAATTTTCGCCCTGCCTTTGGGCCTTCCAAACAGTGATCAAGATCAAGAAAAAATGCAAGGGGATGGTGATAGGAGATGGCATGATTTGAAAGCATGAAAAGAGGGCAAGACAAAATTTTGAATTCAAAATATTCCTCTTGGAGTGGCGGATCCAGCCACCGTAAGAGGAATTCTTATTCCTCTCTCATGTGAAAATTTTGCTCCTATAGGAGGCTTGGCCAAACACCAAATGTGGAGCGATTTTATGAAGAATGATCAAACTTTAAAAATCACCATTTTATCTCTATCATGTTGGCCTTAAGGAAGGGAAAGAAGATTAAATGAAATGTTTTAATTGGTTTAAAATCATCAAGTCGGCGCTTTGAGAAGATTGTCTCTTCAATTTCTCAATCGCCTATATAAGGAAAACATAGTGAATCATTTCAACATCAAATCAAAATGTAAGAACCCTGCTGGTTCTAATTGTTGAAAACTCAAATTTTAGGTGTTTGACATTCTGTCAAACAGTTGTCATGCAATATTTGAATTCTGATTTTTTGAATGTGTATACAATAGTTTATTTGTATTTGAATGCTTTTGCAATTACTTAGCATATAACAATGCATGAAATAATTATTTGCTTTCCAAATCGAAACAAAAGTATCCCTTTTTATTTAATAAGAAATCTGATTGCATACAACAGCAATTTGAGAAACGAAATTAAGGAGCAATTATGAGAACCTGGAATGTGATCACAGCTCTTGTAATTCGATCCCAAATAAATCACAACTTTCATATAAAGCAAATGTCCCCCTTGGCGTCAAATCTGGAATGAATAAACAACTCCTAGTTGTCATGCAATTATTGTTGTAGGCTTGGCGTCAATTGCTAGAAGGCTCATGTGGGCTGCATATGCTGAAGTGGCTGCCTTTTAGAACCCCTGATTTCTCTTCTAAAGGCAGCATTTATTACTACTGTCTACCAATTAATCTCTACAACTTAATCTGATAAAAAACATACTCCAACCCCTCCAATTTCGATACCATTAAACACAATCATGGCCTCTGTATGAAGCCATAGCTAGCAGCAAAAATCAGTGGATCTTCCACCACCTCTAATTGCAAAAAAACCTTGAAGAATTCCTTTCTCCAATGGCTGAAGTCGAAACCCTGGTTTCTTCTTCTCATAAACTTCACCAATTTCAAAAGACATATTCAACATGATAAAAAAAAACTCATGTGAGTCTTTTATAACTTTTGTGGGAGAACTCACACACATTTCCAGCCAATGTGGGATAAATATACTTTTTCCTCTTAATAAATCATTTACTCCAGTACTTTAATTAATACCTTGGCTTAAGCTTCCATGAATTAATTGAATAAATGACCCCTTCCAATGATGACTCAACCCTCAACTTAAGTGAAATTATAAAATTAAATTTAACTTTATAATAAGTCATTAAATGATTTAATAATAATTTGGCCACTAAAAATATAATAACTCCCAAAATACTTATCTTTTAAATATGCTGTTTGAAACATGAGTCACACCTATTATTTCCCCATATGACCAAATGCATTTTCCAAAAATAGAAAGGGTCCTTCTCGAACAACATTAGGCTTACTATAAATAGTAAACGTGGCAAAAGTATAGCAAATGAAGTCCAAATGACACCATTTGAAAGCCAAACCAAAGCATACTGAATCCTGAAGTAGATGCCCACTGAAAGAGACCCTCTGTCCATCCTCATTAGCCTACGAGGGTCACATGATAGGCTAATCAATCCATAGTCATGGTCACGCTTAAAAAAGGGGACATTACACAAAAGCAGATTTATTTCTGGTAAGGCAACAACTTCCTTCCTTGAATTGGCAGCAAATCACCTTGGAGAGGAGTTAATTGTTTTGCATTGGCATCAACCATCATCTTTAGGCAGTGAATTATCAAGGGGGGGAGTGAATCACCTTGAAGGGAATAGTAAATCATTTTGTGAGAGAAGCAATCACATCATTTATCAACCATTTGGAGCTCCAAGAGGCAGTGAATTTGAGCACATAAGGCAAGTTTTAATCCCAGAAATATGAGAGTAAAAGGTGGTAAGGAAAGTAAAATCTGGGCATGACATTCATTGAAATGATTAGTTATTTTTCCAGATCTTGAGTAAGTTCATGTTAAGTTGTCTGATCAAGATTATTTTGGATTGCAAGAAGATATAGACTTAATCTTGAACTTGAGAAATCCATTTTTGTTCGATGTTAATGCGATGTCATTTCATGAAATTTTAAGATTTCCATCATTCCATTATTTCATAAATTTAATGCACTTCCTCCCTTGTTTTGTAAGGTGAACTTTGAATGAGTGAACGAGAGATGATAAGGCCAAATTCAAGACTTTAAGAAATCTCAAGCTCGAAGACTTCAAATGAGGAGTTTCAAAATCAGATCATCAAAGTACAAATGCAAAGATCAAGTCCAAGATGGAGTTCAAAAAAGAATGCAAAAGAAAGAAAAATCAAAGAAATTTTCATCAACTTAAATTTCCTCCAAAAATCCAAGATTCATTTTGAAGGATCCAAGTGCATGAAGATTTCATCACTTCAAGAAGAATCAAAAGAGATCAAGTTTGCAAGTACAAGCAAGTTCAAGACCATGGCAATGAGAAAATTTCTAAGAACGAAGTTGGAGAAAATTGGAGAAGATGAAGCAATTTGGGAATATGCCATCACAATCGAAGGCTTGATAATGTTGAGTATCAGAGATATTTTCTCATCACAAAGGATTGATCAAGTCTACAAGATAAAATGCTGATGTGGCACCCACTTGTCTCCTACCAATCAAAAAATTCCAATTACAAGCACATTCAATCATAATATGCCAAGTGTACAATTTTCTCACTGGCTCTCAAAATTATTGTAATTTTCTTATTGGCCCATAGGTTAGTGCCTTCATGTAATTGATTGAAAGGGTGGAAACCCTAATTAGGGTTTGTAGGGATAAATCTTGGCCCTTGATCTTGAATTGATCTTGGCCTTTCATTGTAATTGAACAACTATAAAAGGCCAAGGCCTTCTCATTTGTAAAGGGGTTAGAAGTCAGAAATTAGAGAAGTTAGCTAGTAGTAGAAGTAAAGTAGGAGAGGAGACTTGTTGAAATTGTTGTCATAATGCTATCAAAGTAATTGATGATTCATCGTTGATCTTCATGGTTGATTACTTAATGTTGCTTTGAAGTATTGCACAATTTCTTCAATTCCTCACTTGGATTAGATTTCATTTAATGTTAAGTAGAAGTAGATGAATGGAAGATATTGTTGAAAACTTAAATAGTTATTAATGGTGAAGCTAGTGTCCATACCTTTTGGTACTTGCTGATTGTAAGTAACAGTGCAAGGTTAGATTTGGGTCCAAATTTGCAAGTGTTTCACTTCTGTTGGAGATGTTCATTTAGATTGCATCTTCATAGGGTATTTGGATGAATAATGACAATGTGAAGATTAATGGTGAAGCTAGTGTCCATATCTTTTGGTACTTGCTGATTGTAAGTAACAGTGCAAGGTTAGATCTAGGCCTAAATTTGCAAGTGTTTCACTTCTATTGGAGATATTCATTTAGATTGCACCTTCATAGGGTATTTGGATCAATAAAGACAATGTGGAAATCATTCCTGCATCCTTAGAAGCTAGCACCCTCCTATGCCTAGATAACATGATGAAACAAGGATTGGTTAGAGGCTCACCCCATCATCAATATTATCCTACATTCGTAGAATTAGATAGCTTTTGTTTCCTTTGTAAGTTATTTGGTTGGAAGTAATTGAAGAAGTGTCATGTCCCCATTTTGGCTGACATCATTTGGCATGACGGATTTGCCTATCATCGACTCTCGTAGGCAAATGGTTTGGAGAGAGGGTCATTATGTTGATCATTTGATTGCATATTGCTGACAGAGCCTACATCCAGTTTGGGCCTACATGCAGTTGTAGTGGAGCCTACATCCAGTTTGAGCCTACATCCAGTTGTAGTAGAGCCTATGTTCAATCTTGAGCCTACGTTCAGTCGTAGTTGGGCCTACATTCAGTTATGAGACATTTGGGCGTACATTGTTATAATTTTGAGTTGAGAAATGTACTTTATTATTATAATGTTATTTTATTATAAAGTACATTATAATTGGATGTTTCTAGAAGTTCTAGCAACTTCTCAAGGAAAAGAATAAATAGAGGGCTTGGGCTTTCATTTGGACATGCTTGATTTGAGGATTCTACTACATTTCCATTTTGGAGCAATTTGTGATCATCTTGATCTGCAAATTTTCACTAGATCTTTGGGAACGATAACTCCCTTGGATTTGCATAACTGAGGAGGTGAGATATCTTCTGAAGGGTTGCACATTGGAAGTGGTATTCAGCCATTTCATGCTGGGCTTATCTGAGTATTCAGTTGGAGGGTTTGATATTGATTGCATAGGAGTCTTGAATTTCATCTACTCATTGGAGAATCATTTTGACAAGGGTTTGGAAGCAATACAGTGCATTTTTGTGGAGTTTTTATCAGGGCCTGTTATACAGCTGAGTCACACATTTTCATTCATAACTCCCTATACCCTTGGAGTTTGATTTTACGAATTTGGGAGGTTATCATATAACCCCAGGCGATTCTGTTCCTGGTATTTTCAGCTGCCAACATCATTGCAAAAAATTGTTATCAGTGCCGTACATGTCCGTACTGTACGGCCAGGTACAGCAGCAGGGGTACGGCCCAGTTTTGGTGCTCCAGTTCAGTCCCAGTCATCATTGACAGTCAGCACTTTTGGGGTGCAGTTCGACCTCATTTCCTTCAGCATTTTGGCTTACACATTGCGTCAATTTCCAGGTCCTTTATATTGTATTTGGTCATAAGAAAAAAATAGCAAATGTTAATGGATATGTACTGATTTGAAGAACAGTCTAGTTGTAATTCAGTCACTGTTGTAATCAGTCCTTGAATGATATATACCTCAGTTAGTTGTGTTGATCATTGCATTGGTATAAGGGTTGCATTCATAGTCACTGCTGTAACAGTCAATGCATAATTAGAAATCAGTCACTGTCTTACTTTGCATATCATAATTGGAATCAATTGTATGTGACAAACACTCGTAGTCAGTTCAAACAATAAGAACTCTTGCATCGAATACTTTGTAGTTGTCTTCTAGTGCCACAATTGTTGAAAATCTGAGAATTGTAGTTGCTTGTGAAAGTCTACATTTACATTGATTGCATGTACATATTGGCACTGTTTAGTATCATTGAGCATTGTGGATTTGTTGCTCATCAATTATTTCTCTGAGCATTTTACATTTCAACAACCCTATTCAATTGCACGCCAAGTGTTTGACGGAATTACTCAGTCCAGCAATAGAGGTTTTAGTGGCCTTTTTAGTAAGGGTCATTACAAGAAGTCAAAGTCAAGTTGGTATCCATCGAATGAATAGCATAGGACCCTTTGTGATAACCAATATATCACATTATAAAACTGAGTGAAAGTCCACAGTAAGAAAGAGCATTGAGGCTATTAGATTATTTTTACTATCTTAGGTTCTTGCTATATTTAGCTCGTCCTTTTAGAACCTTAGTTAATGGTCATTTAGGCTTTCTTTTTAGTTTTCTTATTCAGTTCTATTTATAGATGTTGTCTTTACTTAGACAACTTTGCTTTTTGGTTAACCCTTTTTATAGCATCTATAAATTCTATTTAAGAGTGCATTGTTAATACAATTATTCATTCCGTTTTTAACAATTTCATGGTATTAGAATGGTAGATATTTTTGGGCAAATTTTATTGGCAAAATTTGAAATTGATTTTTCCAATTTTGGTAGTCTGTCCTAAACCCATCTAGGGTTACTACAAATCAGTGGGTGTCAATTCTAGCAAATTGTTTTGGGAGATAATTTTTCTTGTGATTTGTGTTTTTGCAAACACGTGAGGAAAAATTAAAAATTTGTGTCCCATGGCTAAATTTGTGTTAATAAAAAATTGCAGGTTTCTATCTAGTGCTGCGATTTTCAGAATTTATTGGGCTGCTATTTCTGATTTTTTTGAGCGCCAGAAGTCCTATTTTTTCAGAACACCGATTCTTTTTCTAGTATACTCATTGTTTGTTAGCGACGTTCTTTGTTTTGTTTTTTTCGGTGTATTTTGTTTCGTTGTTTTTTGTTTCGGTGGATTAATCTTCATACCCACAAAGCCGCGATTTTTGGTTTGACTAGAAGCCGTGATTTTCGCAACTTGTCAAGGAGACATGTGACACCACTGCAAATCTCCACCATTTTTTTTGAGATTTTTGGCGGTAACCAATACACAACAAAAAAAATCAGCGCTTTGTTTTTTTTGCTGCAACAAATTTCTGGGCCTTGTCCGTTGTTAACCCACCACGTGTGCGACTGAGATTTTTTTCTCTCGGACTATTTTTTACTGCCATTCTCAGACTTTTTTAAAACAAAAAAACCCTAAATCCGTTTTTCGGGATTTCTGCCGTTAGGATTCTTTCTGTAATTTTTTTTGGACCCGACTAGGGGTTTTCTGGATTTCAGAAAAAAAAAGAGATTTTTTTCTAACGATTTTTTTTCAGGTTCATCTAGTTTGTTTCTTTTTTAGGTTTTAGCCTTTCTAGTGTGTTTCATTTGCCTCGATTTTTGTGTCTTCACAAGGTTGACCAAAAACCTCTGTTTCCGTGATGACATCTTTGACCAACATTATGTTGGAAGGGAAACATCAGTTTAATGGCTGCAATTACAACACTTGGAAGTAGTGCATGTTGACAATATTTGAATATCGCTGTCTTGCTAAGATAAGTAGGAGATATTTTCCACAAGTCAAATTGTGATATTGCTATCAAGATTCAACTATGTAGTTTTTATGAGTCAAACTCATTGAATGTTCCATGAGTAGTGGTTCACAAGAACCCATCTCTCATGACAATGAATGGAACACTTAGCACTCATTGCATCTAGGTGATGCTCACAAAGGTGAAGCATTAGGACTTCTCAGGAGGTTACCCATCCTAGTACTTCTCCAGCTCGAGCGTGCTTAACTACGTAGTTTACTCCATGGTTAAGTCCACTCTTCTTGTAACCCCATTTGCAAAACCTTCAACAAGTGTTGTGCCTAATGAATCATTCATTAGAAAGTCCCTTAAGCTCATTAATTGTTAAGTAGGAGATAGTGTTGGGTATGGAAACACGTCCTAGGACAATACAGACAAATCAAGATAAATGGGATGAACGTAATCGGGAAGTTGTCATGCTACTCAAATTTTTAGTTACAAATAATCAGCTCCCTCAGGTGCCTTCCAGTAAAACAACTAAAGAGATCTAGGATGTCTTGAAGGGTCTTTATGAGACGTTCGACAAGAGTCAAGCTTTCTTTCTGAAGATATGTTATTTTCTATCATCACGGATTGGAAGACAACTCTCTAGGCACATCTTATGAAAATCAAGGACCTATGTGACTAGTTAGAGGCTATTGGTTGCAAGATGGAGGAAGGAGATATAGAAGTGATCACGCTTAAAAGTTTTCCTTGTCCTACGAGCACTTCATAGAGATTCTCAATATCACTTCTAGTAATGTTTCTCTGACATGCTCTAATCTCTGCAACAAGCTTCTGCAATAGGATAGATGGAAGCAACAGTTTGGAAGTCATGCCACTTCCTTCTCTTCTGAATAGGTGGCCTTCATAGTCAAAGCCTCAGACAATAATAAAGGTAAACCTCAGTCCAGCCCGACCTAAGAAGAAGAGTGTTTAGTGCAATTAATGTCACCAGTTTGGTCACCTGAAGATAGATTGCAGGAAACGGTTGGTAGCCACGCAGTCTTCACAACGAGGGTCTCAGTAGAAGGCCCAAGCTGCTACGCATTCTGATCAGGAGTCTACCTCCTATGTGTTCATGGACACATGCCCATCAGATCATGACACATCCTTAGCCTGGTACATTGACTATGGTGCCTCTCGGCATTTCACACATCATTGAGATTGGTTTACAAAGTTCATGCCTTTCTCTAATTCAGTTGTTTTTGGAGGATAAGAGTATACAGTTGTCGGTAAAGGAAATGTCTAGATTTCACTTTGTGGGAAGGATTTGACATGTCTCAATGTGTACTTTGTTCTAGGAATGAAGCTCAATCTACTGTTAGCCAGTTAGATTATGGTTAATTCTCCTCAGTTGGATGTTGTTTTGCATTCACACAAGTGTACTATTGTTGACCGGGAGTCTCAGTTTGTAGTTGTAGTTGGCCTTGAGGATCATGGTCTATATAGACTCATTGATATAGGTGATTCTCTAGAGCAAGCCATGGAAGCCAAAAGTACTTCCATCAGCAATCTTTAGCATCGACAATATGGGCATCTGAATATCCACTATCTTTGTCAGTTGACTCAAGATAGTCTAGTTGTTGGATTACGTGAGATTCAGACACAGAATCATGGAGTTTGCGGAGCATGTTAGGATGAGAAGCAACATCGGAGTCCGTTATCAAATGGTGATGCTTGGAGGGAATCCAAGCCCCTGCAATTGGTCCATGCAGATGTCTGTGGGCCCATGACCACTACAATCGTAAGATGCGGGTATTTTCTCTTGTTGATGATTTTAGCAGGAAAGTGTGGGTCTATTTTCTTCAGCATAAATCGGAGGTGTTCAAGGCCTTAGTGTAAAAAGAGTTTGGTTGTTAGATTGTCACTCTTAGATCCGACAATGGTGGAGAATTTTGTTCATTTGAGTTCTCCGACTTCTGTGCATCACATAGGATTAATCATCAACTTACTACACCTTACACCCCACAACAGAATGATGTTGTTGAGCTCAGGAATCGTATAGTCATTGAGATGACACGATCGATGTTGGAGCATTGCAATGTTCCAATGAAGTTTTGAGTAGAGGCAGTCTTTACAGTTTATCTTCTGAATCGGTCTCCCACACAGGCTGTTAAGAAGTTGACTCCAGAGGAAGCTTGGTCTAGACGAAAGCCCAAAATTTGTCATCTAAAGGTTTTTGGTTCTACAAGATATGTTTGGATTCCAGATGCCAAGTGCACCAAACTAGATTCCAAGACTCAAAAATTGATGTTTATAGGATACAGTGATACACATAAGGCTTATCGACTGATTGATGTTGACATTGATCATCTCATATTCAGTTGCGATGTGGTGTTTGATGAGGACCAAGGTCCATTTCAGCCTTCTCCAATTTCTAGCCCTGAGGATTAGCCTCCACAGGCTCTAGAGATGGATGTTCGTCTTTCGTTTGGTTCTCCTAATGGGAGGTATTTAGTTGACATTGTGCCACTAGCCCCTCCGCAAGTTATTCAGGCTCCACATCCACTTATTCCAGGTCGTGTTGTTCCTACTATAGTGGATGTTGGTTCTACTCTCCGGCCTAAGTGGTGGGCCAAGACCTTTGGTGATCTTCATGATGATGAGTTAATTGAGGGTGGATCTACCAAGAACAAGAGCATGAAGCATACTACGGTCAATTTCGCTCTTATGGTCAATATTCACAATATTTTTGAGCCCCAGACATATTCAGAGGCTGAGGGTATACTAAAGTGGGAACAAGCTATGGCAGTTGAACATCAGAGTCTCATGAAAAACAACACCTTGGTGTTGTTCGATCTTCCACCAAGGAAGAAACGCATTATTTGTAAATGGGTCTATAAAGTCAATTATAAGGTTGATGGCACACTTGATAAGTACAAGGCACATTTAGTTGCTAAAGGTTTTTCACAAAAGGAGGACATTGACTATGAGGAGACATTTGCTTCGATTGCCAGAATGAGTACCATATGTCTTGTCCTAGCCATTTCAGCTTAGTTTGGTTGGCGCATCCATCAGATGGATGTCAAGAGTTGTAATGTCCCCGTTTTTTAGGCTCTTGTGATTACCCTATCATGTGACCCTCGTAGGCTAATTAGGATGGATAGAGGGTCTCTTTCAGTGGGCATCTACTTCAGGATTCAGTATGCTTTGGTTTGGCTTTCGTTTGGCGTCATTCAAACTTCATTTGCTATAGTTTTGCCACGTTTACTATTTATAGTAAGCCTGATGTTGTTCGAGAAGGACCCTTTCTATTTTTGGAAAGTGCATTTGGTCACATGGGGAAATAGTAGGTGTGACTCCTATTTCAGACGGCATATTAAAAGGATCAGTATTTTGGGAGTTATTATTATTTTGGTGGTCAAATTAAATCATTAAATGGCTTATTATAAAGTTATAATTTAACTTTATAATTTCACTTAAGTTGAGGGTTGAGTCATCATGGGAAGGGGCCATTTATTTAATTAATTCATGGAAGCCTAAGCCAAGGTGTTATTTTAAAGTATTGGAGTAAATGAATTATTAAAAGGAAAAGTATATTTATTTACCCCACATTGGTAAGAATTGTGTTTGAGCTCTCACAAGAAAGAATAAAAAGGGATTTGAGAGCTCATTCTAAGATATCCATTGTTCATTTGATGAAAATTTATGAAGCTTCTTGGCTGTGAGAAATGGCTAGGGTTTGAGGACTGATTCCTCTCTTGGCAATTTGAATCATCACTGATTGATGATGAATTTTGCAAACTGAATTCTGAGAATACTATTTTGATTCTGTGGATGCAAATTTGGTGCTGTTGTATACCAAATTTGAAGAGAATTATTAAATTGCTGCTGTTACAGAGGTATACATAATTCTGGTTCGATTTTCTCAAAATATTTCATTGTTTGGAAGGCTGTTTTATCTTCCTGACATGCTGCAATATCATTCTGGAAATTGGTGAGGACTCAAGGTGCTGCGTTTATTTTTATTTTGGAGAAGATTCAGTAATTCTGGGCTGCATATCAGATTTGAAAGAGCTGCGTCACTTTTCAAGGACCTGCGAATTGTTTTAATGGCTGCATGACTAGCATTGGAGGCTGTGTTTTTTCTTCCTGGCAGCCCACACACATGTGGAGATGGTTGTGTGAACTCTTAATAGTTAGTGTGCATTCATGGAGGTCTACGTTTCATTCCAGCTGGGTTCTTAATTCAAAAAAAAGGTGCTCATTTAATATATTTAATTGTTGTGTTATATGACAATTGAAATTAGAATAAATTTGATAATTGTGATTATTTCCAGCGAAGTGTTCAATTTTAAAATAAATTGTTATCTTTATTACTCAATTTTGGACAAAATTCAACAAGTTAATTTTTATTAAAAGTGAAACACAAGACTTTTGCAAGCGAATTCAGAAATTAATAATTACTACAGAAGAGAGCTAGGCAGGCTCTTTACAAGAGTGCTTTTCTCAATGGTGAATTGTATGAAGAGGTTTACATGACACAACCTCTAGGTTTTCCGGTTTCAGGTAAAGAACATCAGGTCTGCAAAGTGGTAAAAGCTCTCTTTGGCCTCAAACAAGCACCCTGCGCATGGTACATCAAGATTGATAAGTATTTGATTGATCATGAATTTCAGCACAGTCCTTCTGATTCTAATTTGTATGTCAAGCATGCTAGTGGTGAGATTCTTATTCTTGTCATCTATGTTGATGATCTAATCATTACTAATTTGCTGGTAGTGGAGAACATTTGGTTGAGTAGGCGAAACGCAATTTGTGCCAGCCATTTGACATGACAGATTTGGGACTTCTCCATTATTGTCTTGGTGTAGAAGTTTGGAAGACAAATACTTCCATTTTCATATCTTAGTCCAAGTATACCAAAAGTTTGTTGGACAAATTTTGGATGCAGGATTGCAAACCCACCTCTACACCTATGGAGAAAGGGCTAAAACTTTCAGCTAAATTAGATTCACCAGTGGAGAATGAGTTAGCATTTAGGAAACTAGTAGGTAGCCTTATCTATCTCATTGCCACTAGACCTGACACCAGCTATGCTATCAGTTACATTTATCGCTTCATGACAGTCCCAAAGGCTGAATATTGGGTTGTCGTGAAGCGTGTGCTGCGATATGTGAAGGACACTCCTGATTTTGGCATTTTGTATAGAAGACATCAAGATCCTCAACTCATTGGTTATATAGACTCAGATTGGGAAAGTTTTATTGATGATCAGAAGTCTACTTCTGGGTATGTTTTCAGTTTGGGCACAGGTGCAGTCACACGGACCAGCAAGGAGTAGGCATTATCACACTCCTGCATTGAAGCTGAATATACAGGAACAATTAAAGCAGCTTGTGAGGCAGTTTGGCTTCGATGGATGCTTGCCGACTTGCATATGTCTCAAGCAGTACCTACTCTCTTGTTCTGTGATAATCAGGGAGTTTTGAAGTTAGCCAAGAATCCATTCTTCCATGAACAGACAAAGCATGTAGACCTTCATTGTCACTACATCTGCCAGCTTGTCAAAGATGGATCCGTGATGTTGTAGTATGTACGCACTGAGGACAACACTGCTGACATCCTCACCAAGTTTCTCAGTCCGGAAAAGTTTGTCAAGTTTAGGGGGCAACTTAGTGTAGTTGATAGAATCATAGAATGACCTTTAAGGGAGGGTATTAGATTATTATTACTATCTTAGGTTCTTGCTATATTTAATTCATTCTTCTAGAACCTTAGTTAATGGTCATTTAGGCTTTCTTTTTAGTTTGTTTATTCAATTCTATTTATAGATGTTGTCTTTACTTAGGACAACTTTTCTTTTTGGTTAACGCTTTTTTGTAGCGTCTATAAACTCTAATTAAGAGTGCATTGTTAATATAATTTATTCATTCCGTTTTTAACAATTTCAGAGGTTGTCTCATTTGATCACACAATTTATCTACATTATTTAGCATATGAACATCCTTATTCAAGAGAGTGTTGGAAATTTGGTCTTTCATCTTGAAATATTAAGTATTCAATTCTGCATGTTGTAGTGGAACAAAACTCACATCAACACCTCTGCTGATTATTACTTGATTATTTATCTGAATCTGAGAACAATCTGCCCAATCAATCAATTCTGAGTTGGAAGTTAATAGCAGAATTTAATAAAATCAGGATTTTCCAGGATTAAGTCTCTTACAGTGGTAATCCTTATTCAATTCAGTTTATAGTCCCTTGTCTAGCTGTCCATATCATTGGTTGTTGTTTTATACATATGAAATCTGGGAAATTTGGTTTTGGGCATTTACATCTGGGCATTCTAAATTAAAAATCCTAGGAGGGATATTTCAGTTCAATGGTCCTTTCTGTCATTGAGGACATTGCTCTTTTGTAACACAGTAATCCATGATCATGTCATTTCTCTTTTGTAGCACTCTAATCCATGAACATGTTCTCTAGAGAAGCTGGGAAGTCTTGAGGAATTCCACAAACACTGATCTTCATAACATTACCTAACATCTACAGGGAACCTTTAAATTAACGAGTTGAAAATGATATTGCACAATTGAAGAGAAGCTCCTATATGATGATTCACTCCTTTCTACTCTAAAATTCCATTTGCTGTTGTTGGCCAATTATTGTGAACTAGATGTAACACACATTGTTTGTACGTACATTGCAATAGCAATAAAATTGCATTTCACAAGCTTATTTTTAAAGTGAAATTTTATGAGGGGGTCACATAAGCCATAGTGTGAAGTGAAATATCTCAATTTAAAGTCAAGCCTCCAATACTTTCTGTCTATCATCTGTCACACGGATAAAGGATCTAAATAGATAAGGTTTAGGGCAAAGGGAATGGCTTCTTGTGGGTAGAGTAAAAAATATTTTCCACGAAAATTGTACTTTGTACATTCAATTCCTAATTATTACTTTGACAATTGATATAAATTGGTTACTTTTGATTGGTTTTTTAACTAATTAGTTCAATTTTTCAAACATTGAGTGCTTATCCCTAAGAGTCTAGACTGTTCACCAGTTTGTGAAGTATTGATTCTTTAGAAATTCTTTCATTGGTTTCCTTGTATTTTTGATGATGTATGTATGTTTAACATTGTTGTTTGTTGGCTTTAGGTGCCTGTCAAGGGTTGCTTGCTCTAAACATGGAAGATGGCACAATACATCGTTTTTGCGCCCTTTCCACAATTTTAGCAACAGGCGTAAGGGTTTAACAAATTGATCTTGTTTATGAGAGCTATTGAAGTATCAATTTCATTAATCTCACTCATACTTCATTCCTGTGCCCTGCATAATTTTGTACATCAAAATTCATGCAGGGTTATGGACGAGCTTATTTCTCCGCAACATCAGCTCATACATGTACTGGAGATGGAAATGGCATGGTTGCACGTGCTGGGCTTCCTTTACAGGTCATTATGATTGAATCCTCCTTGTGATAAATTTTTATTACTGAATCCACAATATCTTTCTATGCTCACGGGATTCTCCTTTATTTAGGATCTTGAATTTGTCCAGTTCCATCCTACGGGCATATATGGTGCAGGTTGCCTTATTACTGAAGGTACAAATCTTCTAATACAATTAAATTAGCTTACAAGCTTCATTCATTTTTACTTGGAAATGTTTGCCCACTAAATGGATAATTTTAATAGTTCAAATATAAAGCATTATTTTCCTTCTAGCTTATTAGTTTCTAATTCCATGTCAATAGAATATTCTGGCTTGTGCAGTTTTTCTTGCTTGGTAAATTCTGGGTGTAGTTATGGGCTTCTCATCCTGGGTGCAGTTATGGGCTTCCTCTAGTGTGGCGTGGTTTATGCTTGGAACACATTCTTAAGATTTCTATGGGAGCTGGTGTTATGGTCTGCCTTATTATGGCAAATGGATTTGAACTAGGATGATGCTTTTATGAGTTTATTTCAGTACATTTATGCCATAACCTGTTGGATGCCCTTATAAATTCGAATTTTCACACATTACCACTCTCTTGTCTACCATCAACAGTTCTTTGATCTTGAGTGTTAGGGAAGTCTCTATGTGGAATCAACTGCTCTCACTAGCATTGTCCAGACTGGCCCCCTAGCCTTGGAATTTCTCCAGCAAGTACTCTCAGACTTTGCATTGGTACTGTTAATATGATTAATGATATTATCCTTGTCTCCTCCAATTTGTCCTAAAATACTGATTGTTTTTCTCTGTTCCCTTGATGGTCTTCATCAGCTTAACTGTTTTCAAGGTCTTTCCTTCACGTAGTTTTTAATACTTGTTTGGAGGTTACATTTGGTTTTTAGGTTAATACCTGCATGTCTATTTATCTGTTTCTTTTCTTCCTTGTTTTATTGTTTTAACTTCAAATGTAGGGTACCCTTTTTTGCTCTAGTTCTTGGCTATTGTAACTGTCATACGTTCCTGTCCCTTTAATCTATTCTTGATCACACATGGACATCATTATAATTTTTTCATTCTTGAAAACTATTGGAAAGATTAACATCTTTTGGTAGTGGTAATTTATGTGCTTTATTTCTATTGTATCTACAACAATTGAGGATCTCAGTTTAAAAAAATTGAAAATTTTGAAATTTGAGGCAGTATTCATTACTTATTATGTGTTGAATTGTGTGTCACCAAGAGAATATTCTATTTTGATGACAAATGGGGTTGAGTGATTATTGTGCAGCATTTAATTTATAGTTTTGATTGGCCAAAAATTCAGGGTCACGAGGTGAAGGAGGAATTTTATGTAATAGTGAAGGTGAGAGATTTATGGAGAGATATGCTCCAACTGCCAAGGATCTGGCTTCTAGAGACATTGTGTGCAGATCCATGACCCTGGAAATTCGTGAAGGCCGTGGTGTTGGTACATTTATACAAATGTTTTTTGCTGTATTTGGCTAAAATGAAAAAAGTCCTTTAGTTGTATGAAGTTTATGAAAAATTTAAGGAATTTTCTATCAAGGTTGTATTTCTTCTTTTAATGAAGTGTTTCTTGGAGAAAGTCATTCTCAGACCACTAATATTGTCCTGAAATTTCCAAGCAAGAGTTACCATTACGTATCAAGAAACATTCCTGTTGGAGTAAAAGCTTCCCTGTGTGTTGCTTGTATTTTGATATTCCTGTTGATAACTTATACATTTTCTTGAATCACTTCTGGTTGCTGATGTTATGTCTTTGTCATAGGACCCTTGAAGGACCACCTATATCTCCATTTAAATCACCTACCTCCAGAGGTTTTTATAGAGAGGCTTCCTGGCATCTCAGAAACTGCAGCAATCTTTGCCGGGGTTGATGTTACAAAGGAGCCAATACCTATCTTGCCAACTGTCCACTATAATATGGGTGGCATTCCAACAAATCACCTTGGTGAGGTAATCATGGATATCAAAGAAAGCATATGTGAACTTGAATAGCTACAGATAACAATTCTCTTTCTAGTATGGAGAAGCTTGACTCTTGAAAGCAATTATTAATATTTATATGCGTTTGGAAAATTGTTATCTGTGATTAGCTTAAAGTAAAAATTGTTATGTCAATTTGTTTTGGTTAATTTCTGATATGCAGGTGTTGGATATCAAAGGAGATAACCCAGATTTTGTGGTACCTGGACTGATGGCTGCTGGAGAGGCAGCATGTGCATCAGTTCATGGTTCTAATCGACTTGGTGCGAACTCCCTTCTCGACATTGTTGTCTTTGGTCGAGCTTGTGCCAACAGAGTTGCTGATCTATATAAACCTGGTATGTTCTTGGTATTTCTGTTTATGAGGCTTGGGATGGGTTAGCAGTTTTTGCTACAAGATTTGCTGATAGATTCTAGGTATCTGCAGTTCCTGAAGATATTGTTTTGTACACCTGTTTCTGGAGCTCCATGATAAGGCAACTCTAATTGATTGAGATGAATAATTTTCTATTTTATCTAGGATTACTCGAATTCTGGCATTATCTCAGAGCATTCAATTACTTGTTTTATTATTTTTATAATTCTTAATATTCAATTACATTGCTACAGAAAATTTCGAGTATGGAAGTTCATTTTTTTTAATTGTTCATCTTGCATGGATGCTGCTACTATTCAGTTCTTTTGAAACTTCTGCAAAATTGGATGTACCATTGTTTTCCAAAATATCAGGAAGGGTTAACTGTTACTCTGGGCGTTTCCCTCCTGGTTCGTTCCTGTTAAGAAAACAAAGATTTGAAAATGTGTGGTTTGCATGCAGTGCAACCGTCTTTAATCACTGCAGATTTCTGACAGTTAATGTAATTGAAGTCTTGTAATTATGACGAGTGACATGATCATGAAGCAAGCCTCCAACGGATACCCCCTTTATGGTCATTGACATCATTACTATGCCAATTGTTGGACATAGCTTGCTAGTTCACCTGCCTTGTTACATTCAGGCACAGAGACCTTGGAGCACCACACCACAAATAACCAGAGACAGCTACATATTTTTATAAAAATACAAAAATGCTATACATGTCAGACGATATCTTTTTAAAGAATGCTAAATATTGATATGCTTAAAATTAAAAATAAAGCTAATATATTTAAGTATTGAAATAGATTAAATATATTAATATTTGATAATCATCATCACGATAGGAAAACAATATTTAGAACTGTGATCACCTGGAGACAACAGAAACTAGGACATGAATTCCATTATTTTTTAAAAACATAGTATGGGAAAACTTGGAAATGAATATTTTCAATCAATTGATATAACTTCAACTCATACACACACCTTAAGCCTTTTTATGGTTTTGCTTAATCTTCTTACCTCTTTGAGAATTATTAAGGAAATTTTATATCCCAAAAACACTTGTAAACTTTAATTAAAAAGAAAAGAAAATTACAGTCTCTTAGTGCATATAATTCTTTCAATTTTTGTAAACCACATATCGGCACTTTTAGAAAATCCCTTGTAATTTATGTGATATATTTTAAAGAGTTCTATTGGATATTTTCTCATTTTCAAGGGATGCATATAGGAGACGTGTAGGTGACACAAGGAAACTTCATCCTAAGTCTCCTAACGTTTGGAGATGTCTCCATATAGGCCTCAAGATGAAGACATGTTTTGGGTATGGGAGATGAGTACCGGGGTTCAAGGTACAAGTCACCTAGTACCTGTTGATGTGAGTTTTGTTCCTACAACATGCAGAATCAAATACTTAGTATCCCAAGATGAAACACCAAATCTCCAACTCTCTCTTGAATAAGGATGCTCATATGCTAAACAATGTATCTAGATTGTGTGATCCAATGAGACAACCTCAAGGTTCCTTCTTTATCGTGGACTTTCACTCAATTTTAATGATGTGATATGCTGGTTATCACAAAGGGACTTACACTATTCATTCAATGGATATCAACTTGACTTTAACTCCTTCAAACACTTCCAACCAAACAATTGCAAAGGAAATAAAGGAATGTAAGACAATATTGATGATGGGGGTGAGCCTCTAAACAATCCTTGCTTTGCTATGTCAACTAGGCATAAGAGGGTGCTATCTTCTATGGATGGAGGAATGATTTTCACATTGTCAATACAAATTCAAATACCCTATGAAGGCGCAATCTAAATGAACATCTCCAATAGAAGTTAAACATTTGTATTTTAGGCTCAAATCTAACCTTACACTACTACTCACAATGGGAAAGTACCAAAAGGTATGGACACTAGCTTCACCATTAATCACCATTCAGTAATATCTTACATTCATCTACTTCTATTTCTACTTAAGATGAAATAAAATCTAATCTAAGTGATAAATTGAAGAAACCATGGAACACTTCAAAGCGACATTAAGTAATCCACCATGAAGACCAACAATGAATCATCAATTACTTTGATAGCATTATGACAACAATTTCATTGTCTCCTCTCCTACTCTACTTCTACTACTAGCTAAGTTCTCTAATGTCTAACGGCTAACCCCTTTACAAATGAGAAGGCCTTGGCCTTTTATAGTTGTTCAATTACAATGAAGGGCCAAGATCGGTTCAAGATCAAGGGCCAAGATTTACTCATTACAAACCCTAATTAGGGTTGCCACCCTATTAACCAATTGTCCACTTTGTGGGCCAATAAGAAAATTACAATACTCTTGAGAGCCAATGAGAAAATTGTACAGTTGGCATAATATGATTGAAACATGTGTAACTGAAATTTCTTGATTGGTAGAAGACAAGTAGGCGCCAACTCAGCATCTTGATCTTGTAGCCTTGATCAATTTCTTAGTGATGCGAAAATATCTCTTGATACTCAACATTATCAAGCCTTCAATTGTGATGACATATTCCCAAACTGCTTCATCATCTCAAATTTTCTCCATCTTCGTCCTTGGAAATTTCCTCATTGCCATGATTTGAGCTTGATTGTACTTGTAAATTTGATATCTCTTTCGATGCCTTGGCTTTGACCTTCTTGAAGTGTTGAAGTCCTTCATGTAGCTTGGATCCTTTCAAAGCAAACTTGGATTATGGAGGAAATTCAAGTTGATGAAAATTTTCTTTCACTTGTAGATTTGCTTTCTTGAGCTCCATCTTGATCTTGCCTTGAATTTGCACTTTGATAATTTGATTTGAACCTCCTCATTTGAAGTCCTTGAGCTTGAGTTTGCTTCTCCTTATTTGAAGTCTTTGAATTTCAGCCTTGTCATCATCTCTATCTTTTGCCTCCCAAGCTTCTCCTTCTCCAATGATTACCTTGCAAAACAAGAGAGAAAAGATGCGTCAAGTTCATGAAATAATGAAATGAAAGAAATATGAAAGGTTTCATAAAATCAATATTGCATCATCTTCAAAAAGGAGGCAAAGATGGATTTCTCAAGCTCAAGACCAAATTTCTCTATCTTCTTGCAATTCAAAATAATCTTAATTTTGCAACTTGATATGAATTTACTCAAAATCTGGAAAATAAGTGCTTTTTCAATGAGTAGCATGCCCAGATTTTGTTTTTCTTACCTCCCTTATCTCTGATTTTTGAGAGAAATCTGCTTGTAGTTGTCTAAATCGCTGCTCTTTCAAGAAAACTTATCTCTCCTTTGGATATTTCACTTTTCTATGCAATCAGATTGCTGCCCCTTTTAGGATGAATTTGCTGCCTTAATGAGGAGAACTTTGCTGCCTTATCCAAGAGGAAATCACTGATAACATGAGAGGAGTTCGCTGTTGATAAGCAGAGGTAAGTTTGTTTTATTTTGATGTTGAAATGAACTCACCTCCCCTCCTTTATTTAGGCGATGGGCATTATGAAAAGGTATGTCTCCAATGAGGGCCAACTTGGCTTCCTTAAGCCAATAAGATCATTTTATCTAATTCTTTTTCCTCACCTTCTAAGGCCGACCTGATTAAGGGGCTGAATGTACGTTTCTTTTCTTGTTTATGTATTAATCAAGTTGCCCTCTTCTCTTTGATCAAGCCTTTTCCTCATTGGTGCGGAAATCATGCATGGGAGAGGAATATGGATTCCTCTTGGGGTGGCGGAATCTGCCACTCCAATAGGAAAATTTCACCTTTTCAAAATTATTTTGAACTCCCACTTTTTTCTTGATCCCACCAGCGCTTGTCATATTCACGTTTTTCTCATCATTTCATGTACTTGGAAGGGCAAGATTTATGTTTTCAGCCTCATAGATGCAAGGTGGAAATTGATAGGTGGAGAGGAATTTTGGATATCTCAAATTTTTACCTCCATGTAAGTTGATTTGCAGTACAATACTCCATCTTCTAATCGCCTCCCTTTACTGTGTGCAACCTTGGGGATTAAGGATCAGATTTCAGTCATAATAATGTAGGGTGGAAATTAGCCTGATTAGAGGAATTTGGATTCCTCTAGTGGTGGTGGAATCCACAACTTCCAGAGGAATTTTCCTCTCCATTGTCACTTTTCCTCAATCTCATGGTTTCTTACTAAACTCACCTCATCACCGAAATCTTTCATTTTGTTGACCATTGTGCAAGTTTGGAAGGAGATAATTTGTTTTCTCAAGCCATAAATGCAAGGTGGAAATCACCATGTCAAGAGGAATTTGGATTCCTCACCACACCTCAATCTCCGCTTCAACAACTTGATTCAAATGATATTGATTCTTCTCTCTTATTATCAGATTGCCTTTAAATTGTGTTTTGCTCTAGTCTAAGGGCCTCAAATTTGCATTTTCTTCACTTCATATAGGGGTGGAATTTGAGCCTTGGAGAGGAATTTGGATTCCTCTAAGGCTGGTGGATTCCGCCATGCCTAGAGGAATCACCTCTTGCATTTTTGTTGCAACTTTTCACTTCAAATTTCTCCCACTAAACCTTCCATCTACTCCTTATTTCTCTTTTATAATGCAGATTGGGGTCTTAATACATGTTTTTTGCCTCTTTTTCCCAAGGCGGAAATATGAGGTAGGAGAGGAATATGGATTCCTCAAGGGCAGGCGGATTCCGCCCTGCCTTGATGAATTTCCTCTTGTTCCTTCTCACTCACCTTTTCATTTTATTTTGGAGGCCATTTTATATTTTGCAATCTGTCCAAGGTCATGGCTTCTTCCCTTAGTAATTTCTCCTCACTCATGACTTCTTCTTTGCCTCCAACAAGGTAGTGGAAATCAGGGGGTGGAGAGGAATTTTCTCTCATTCATATTTGAAACACTTCAAATCTGCCCAACCACCTTGATTCCATCTAAAACTTTGCAACCTTTATGTCAAAATGAATTTGTTTTACCTTCATGATTCCTTTTCCAAGCTAGATTTGAGGGTGGGATTTGGGGGGGAGAGAGGAATTTTGATTCCTGTAGAGCTGGCGGAATTCGCCATGCTTAGAGGAATTTTCCTCTTGGACATGCCTTTTCCTCACTCTGATTTTCCATTTTTTCTTGATGATTTGCCCTCAAAATAATGCCATTTATTCATCAAATTACCTCAAAAACTTCCCTATAGGTGGATTTGAGGTATAGGAGAGGAATTCAAGCACCTAAAGGAGGGTGGAAATCAAGCATGTCAGAGGAATTCTGATTCCTCTGGGGGAGGCAGAAATCGCCATGCCCAGAGGAATTTCCTCTATGTACAACTTCTCAAAAAACATCATTTTTTGCATTTTCTGTCACCTTTTCTCTCCAATTTGGACTTGGGATTCAGTTTTGCAAGGGGCGGAATTTTGAAAGGTTAGAGGAATTTGGATTCCTCTGGGGCAGGCATAATCCACCATGCTCAGAGGAATTTTCCTCTTAACAACTTGTTGTCTGTACTTAGTCATTTTTTCAACTCTGAAGGGCGGGAGGATTTATATAAAACAAAATTTAAAGTTACATTTATTTCCTTTCTTATACTTTTAACTTATATTTTATATAAATACTGTCAGGATGTTCGAGATAGGTTTCAACTTCATAGGAGTTATAATAAAGATTCTAGACTTTGGGAGTTTTCAAAAAATTCCAAACAACCAAATTTTAGGATTCAACACGCCTTCAACAATGTTACCTCCCACAACCTCTCCTGACTTTCTAAGATCAAATTGAAGCTGAAACAAGAATTTTCTAATGGTCCTAACTCATTTCATCACAAATCACTTGGTTTCAACTCCACACCCTTGACTAGCTTAGCCCAACTCTTGCTCACATCCCAGATAGACTTGACTTCCCAACAGGCCAAAATTACTCAAACTCACTCTCGGACTTGGAAACTTGAAAATGCCACCACCTAAAAGCACCTAAGAGGCTAAGACCATAGTTGGAAAACTTGGACTTGGCAAAAACTTGCCAAGGCCTGAAAAAAAATTCAGGGAAAACTCGGCTAGTTTTTCAGAAAAACTCGGTAAAAACCTTGGGAACTTAAAAAACAGCTTAAATTTAATTAGAAATGCATTTTTTTTGCAAAACTCAATGAGAAGATGCATTCAATGAGTTATTTAATGAGAACACAATAGAAACAAGCTGAGTTTAGATATATATAAACGCAAAGCGGGTACAAAATTGCATTCTCATTAAATTAGTTCTCTGTAAAGACATAGCCCTTGTTAAATGAAAAGTTGGAATGATGCAAAAAAAATGTAGTTGTCTTCAATTTTAATTTAAAAATAACTAAAAATTAAGATTTTATTCGTTGCTCTAGTTACTTGTATTCTTAATAGAAATTGTGCCGTTGGATTATAAAGCTTTTCATTTTGTAGATGGTCTGCAGCTTAATATTAAACTGGCAGTATTTTCACCTAACCTATAACTAAAATTAGTAGCTAGACATGCATCCCAAATAGAGTGGACAATTTACAAATTGAAAGTCCATTTGTGCAAAGAAAAGACTTTACAGGGTCATTTAGAAGATAAAGTAAGTCTAAATGATGAGTGGCTTTTCAAGTGTTCCGTTTAGGATAGAATAGTTGATAGGAGTAGACTACAATGATGACAATATGAGGTCAGGTATAATTCTATCATTGGAGAGACTTGAGAGTATACATGGAGAGGTTTTGAATGTGATTAATATGAATGCTCTCAATGTAAACATAGTTTCGCAAATATGATTATAGAGGCATATGCATTCCCAAAATAGATTGTATGTGCAAATCCTAGTGGTCAAAACGAGTGGTATGAATGGGACAACTATTTCTCATCAGAAAATAAAATGAAGTGTGGCTTTTTTTGAGTTCAAACACTGGACAGCAAACGTGGGCGATTTTTTTAAACAACTAGGTGAGTTTTTGGGAAAAACTCTCCGATTAATCGGCGAGTTTTTACTGAAAACTCTGCGAGTTTTTCTCTGAATAACTCGCGTCTCTAAAAACTCGGCGGTTAATCGCCATTTGGCAATTAATCGGCGAGTTTTCCATCTATGCCTAGGACGACCACTACTATTGCTAAAGCAAAAAAAGAGGGAAACCCCCATTTGCAATGGGATGATGGTGTGAAAAGCTCACAACAGTACCTATGGTTAAAACTAATTTCTGTGGATAAATTGTTTTGAATTTTATGTCAGTATGATGTTTATTTTGGATACTGAGACAGCCTCAAAGCTTGCTACCATTTATTATTTCCATTTTGTACTTTGAATCTTGGGCTGTCATAACCAGAGTGCATTAATTTTTCAAACATCTTTGGCATGAAAGAACAGGTCAAAATCAGAAACCTTTGCCAAACAACGCTGGAGAAAAAACAATTGCTTGGCTGGATAAATTAAGGAATGCAAATGGCAGCTTACCCACTTCCAATATACGTCTGGACATGCAGAGAGTGATGCAGAACAATGCAGCAGTTTTCCGCGCTAAAGAGACTTTAGAGGAAGGTAATTCTAAACAGGAAAGGTATTTTGTTAAACTGTGAGTAGTCATTTTTACCTTATTTGCAAATGTGGTGGTCTGAAAAATGTTGTGTGCAAACGTTTTTCTCAATTCCAGCCCAAATCCAGTTGATTCTTTGAATCTCATTTATGAATTCAATAACATTCTCTTTGAAGTTATACCTTACTGACAAACTATAAATGATTTTCAACTTTAAGAGTTATCATGAGACACAAGGGAAAGTTGAAGTTGAAACATAATTTGAATGCAAGATGCTGAAATATAAGGCAATCGAATCATCAATTGATGATCTTATTATTTCTTAGAAGGCAAGTGCTTTAGTCTAGTTCTTGGGAGATTAATTAATGAATCAGAACTTTTGTCTTAGGACTGTACAAGACATAATTTGATATTTTTTGATTTTTCCCATTTAAGTAATGTTTGTCAAGGGATCTCTTGTTTATGGTTCACCTTAAGTTAGTTAATACAAGAGAACTACCAGATATCCCCATCCCAAACCCATGATAATCTTCTATGGCTGCATTTCTGCCACTAAATTCATTAGTGTGGTAAAGGTGTCTCATAGTTGTTGATTTCTTGAACATTAAATTGTTGAACATTAATGTTATAACCAGAGGCCTTGCTAAAAGTACAAACGCAATTTAGAGCATTGTAAACTGATTCTTCATCCTTAGTGAAAATAGATGGAATCATTTTTATACTGGCTGCCAATATATTGATTGTGAGTGGGCCCACACAAGCTAATACCCCTAAAATTTTGACCTGCGCAAATCTTTAAGCAAGCACATAGTGGAATCGTGGCAAGTATCTGTATGTTTGGCAGTAGTAGCATCCTCAAATTATCTGAACATGTCAACCACTTTTTAGATTGACATTGTTAATGATGAGATAGGCCAGAATATGAGTCAAAAAATTTATTGTTTAAAGCTTTATGGAGGACCAAGGCTGAGAGCTTTTATTCTAGTATTTGTAAGCCTGAAAGAATTCCGAACATAATCCTCATAGATAATCAGTGGATGTAGAATCAAGATTCATCACCTCGTCAGGACCCACAAGAACTTTAAAGCTGTATTAGTTTGCCATACTGTTTTCAAAAAATTAGCTACAAGACTGACTTTCATCCTGTTGTTTCTGTGGAGATTTCTTAGGTTTTGACTTTTGAGACTCTTTTTGCCTTTTTATTTTGAGCATTGAAAATGGGACCAGAATAAATGTCTATATTATAGTGTTATTTTAAGCAGCAAAGATATTAAAATATGATACTGCACTTGAAAGATGATACCATGGGATCCATCCAAATATGCATACAAATTTCATCAATATGTCCCATTGGGACTTGATCTGAATTAATCTGGTAATTCAGGTGATACTACAGAGGTGAGGAGCTTAATGTATTATAAGCAACAAATTAAACAGTAGCCGAACAAAACAGATTATTATTTCAATTGAGAGCTTATACAAAATAGGCAAATTCTATTTGAGAGATATATGCCTTATGTACTGCTCACATGCTTCTAATTCGGCTATTGTATATCTTTACGATAAAATAAATAGAAAACTTGCTAAAATTAGTAAATTAGGGGTTTTGGATGAAAATTGAAGAGACCACACATGGTGGTGATGTATGCCCTTTGAGTTGAAATGGATTGTTGTTTTTTTGCTTGACACTTCGTGAAGACCAAGTTAGGCGAGGCCACAATTGGGGGGCCTCGTCCTTGGCATGAATGCACAAAAGCAATGTGAATAGTCCAAATTTGCAAGCATTGTAGCCTAGTAGGGCACAAAGCCCATTAACACACCAACCCAATAAGGGTTTGGAGCACAAGTCACTATGCATGAACACTAGCAACATCAACACAAAGTTTCAAAGTTCTGTAATGTCCCCTTTTCGGGATATTAGAAGTCAATTAAATTTTAAGTTGTCAAATTATATCAAATTAGATGACAATTTAGTTTAAATATTTTAAAAGTATTAAAATGACTATTATGGAGCCTAGTGAAAAATTAATAAAGTCATTTTAAGTTAAAGAGGGAAAATAAATAATAATATTGTAATAAATAAATAATATAATATAATTAAATATTATTATAATAATATCAATATATATTGATATAATAATATTAATGGATTATATAATGTATTATTTAACAATAATTAATATTATATGATAATAATCTATTATTAATAATAGATAATAATAATAATATATTATCAATATAATATAGTAAATAAATAATGAAAATATAAATATTATTATAATTATTAAATAAACAAATTGATAATATTATTATCATATAAGGTAAATAGCCGTCAAAGATGCGTACACGATAAACAGTCAAGAGCAATCAGATATCACTAGTAAATCTGAATGTAGAATACCTTCATATGTCGTTGATTGATCTCCTCGAATATCGTTGGCTCCAAAATGAGTAAAACTTGAGATTGTTTCACACAACCATGCTGTCATTAGATACATAATGACACCCTGGACATCAGAGATTATAATGTTTAGTACAGATTCCAGTTGGCATTCACCGAGGAATGCATCTCCTTGATCGAATAAAACAATATTATCGATGGACACATCTAATATAGTCCAATGTGATTACAACACTTAGTATTCACTAAACCAAAGCAATAGCATGATAAAAGATGTCAAACCAATGATATCAACTAATATCATTAACCGATGAGCAAGTAGCTGCTAGTCGGGTGACTAGTTAATATTCAAAGAGGCACATCTAGACAAAGCTTTATGGTCTTAAGTTTCAGCGATAAGAACTAAATACAATTTAGTGTGAAACTGATATGGGTTAGCAGAGCAGTGATTAGAGACTATTATGAAATGGTGCAGTTTAGAAGAGACACAAGTCATGTCATTTACAAATGACTTATCATTTCAAATGCACATATAAGAGAAAAGGCCAAACACATCCAAGGTGGGGAAAGGTCATATGGCACTAATCACAAGAAAGAACCAATAAGAAATCAAATCAGGAAAATCAGCGAGTCAGACAAAGAGCCGTCTTGTATGAGTGATCAGCACTCTACTTTATCCAAAATGGATAGGTATAGTACAGAGTCTCAGAGGACACGACCTTGGACAGCTGATGGACAAAGTAGGAAGATCCAGAGTCGGAACAGTAGAAAGGATGGTTATTTAGACATTCGAGATGAACTTAAGAAAATAAGCCATGACATGTCTGAACAGTTGGTTAAGCGCCACTGTATGATGAATGACATGCTGTCCGACCCAGCTAAGGTGGATAAGTTGACTGGATTTCTATTTGGCAGATCTTCTCACAGGGCAGATGACACAATTACCAGGAACTTGCATGAGGAGTTCGAGAAATTAGCTTGCAGCCAGGCAGAGGTTTCAATTCTTGTTCAGCCACAGGAAGAAGTGGTGAAGGATATTACGCTGATGGATAGTAACTGTCAACTTGATACTCAAGTTGAGACAGTTGTATACAGGTTGCCAGAGGGTGATGTCACAGGTACTCAGGATGGTTTGGTTACGACAGGCAGTGACTACAGCGTAGAGGGTTCAGATGATGATTTTGAGGATGTTGTACACGATGGCGAGATACCTGGTAGAGATGAGCAGACATTGAGTATTCATGACTTTGCTAAGAGGGAGTACCAGGCACATTTGGATGCTTCGTCACATGAGGTTGAGGCTGGTAGTACTTCGCATGATTTGTCCAGCCAGCTGAAGGCGAGCAAAGACAGTATTGTGACTTCATTATCTCATTATGATAGGATGCGGGATATGATAGAGGATCACATCCAGATGATTCAGTTACAGGGCAGACATAAGGGAGTTCAGGCAGAGTCTTCTTGTGTTGACTTATAGGCGATTAGGGAAGGAATGGGAACGATGAAGTTGAGTTATTTACATCTTTTATCAGATCGTGACCATCTTCTTAGCCTTGCTGGAGACTATTCAGATGCCTTGAGGAGGAAGGAGGAGGAAGTTGACAGGCTTTCTCGCGAGCTTGAGGACACTCGAGCTTCTTTGGTGAATACTCCATTGGCATTACAAGACTTGGAGAGACATGGGGATGAGCATGGCATGGAGTTGAGTTTAGTTTCATCTTGCACACCTGATACTCAGCTTTCTGCGGCAGGCAGATCATATGTGGTCGTTGATAATGTTGTGAGTTCATCTTGCATTCACATCCAGGATACAGGGACAGTGTCAGACAGGTATGTGGAGTTAGTTGGTATTAGTCATATTACTCAGGTGAGGAGTTTGCTTGAGTTACCAGCTGATTCTAGTTTACGGATAAGGACTCGAGATTGTTATATTGGCGTTTGGGATTCAGTTGACTGGAGATCTTTATCACTTTTTGGTAGCAGTGATTGTTTGGGTGCTATCATGGATTTGATTAGCAGATCGCACGGTGTTGTCCTTTCTTGTGCCAGCAGCTTGTCCGATATTGGTATTAGTTTTTATACACTGGTGTTGGGCTTTGTTCATATATCCAGTCAACCATTCTTGCTGGAATGTGTTGATGATCTTTCATTTTTGGCAGTGTTTACAGATGAGTCCCAGGATCATATTGGCATTGATGATATCCAGGAGGATGCAGTGGGCAGTTTTGAGGACTTAGTTTCCTCGGTAGTTTCTTTTGGTACAGAGGAGTTGGACAGCGGTGCTACAGTTTTTGATACTCCGTATGTTGATATGAGCTTTGGAGTTGATTCGCAGGATATGGATGGTAATACTCTAGAGACCAGTAACTTTGAGGATACTCCTTTGGACAGTGCGTCAGAGGAGGATTGTAGGAGACAGTCTAGCCAGCGCCATCATGTGTATAGTCAGCTGAGAGTTAGTGAGCGAGACATTGCTATCGCTTGCCAGCATTTCGATGCTGCTTGTCAGTTGTTAGTAGTTTATGGATGGGGTTCTCCTACTAGTGATGAGCAGGGAGGCAGTTATCTTTCCTTGACAGAGATCCACTCTTTATGGGAGGCTATCCGGATTCTGAGACAGAATTATATGCAGTTGGTATCCGACAGAGATTATCTTATGGAGTGGGGCAGTACAGCGTACGATGCATTATTGACCAAGGAAGATGAGGTGAGTGAGCTTACTCAGCAGCTCGAGGTGACTTCTGAGTTTCTTGAGAGTGCACAGTTGGCTTTCGAGGAGTCACAATTTCATTTGGCTGAGGTGACCATGGAGTTAGAGCGACTGCAGTCTTTACCAGATTCTGTACAGTCACAGGTTGCGGTGTTTGGTGATTCGAGGATTTCCATGGTCGAGATTGTCAGAGACAGTGGTGATGGGGATGCATCCATCCTTGATACTAGCATTGGCATATCGGATTTGTTTCCACTAGAGTCAGGTTCAGTTGAGCTGGGTGCTGCAGCAGATTGTTGTGGTATGCCTGACATGTTGGCGGTCTCTACTACTAATGGCACGGAGACTAGGGATGTTGTATCAGAGATCATGTGTGATGTTGGTGAGCCGGTAGTGGGCATGGTTCCTGCTAGTGATATTACTCCCTTGGCGATGTCTTCGAAGGTAGTAGTCAGTTCCAGCTTGGTTAGTGATCGGTTGCAGTTAGTTTCATCTGGATTGCAGTCTGAGTCACTGACTGAGATTGGCGCATCTTATTGGCATTACACTTTGAGGTATGCTCACCAGTTTACTTTTGATGACCATGTTGATGAGATGGTGATACGTAGATGTACTTTGGTCCCTAGTGCTTGTCATCAGTTATGGGGTGGTTTGACGCCACGGGATGAGAGTTGTGATGGGCATGACATGGCCATAGGTTCTGCGGTTGATAGCTTGATAATACATGACTTAGAGCAAGAGTTTGGGAGTGATGCTTCAGTGGGTGTTGTTATTGATTCTACTCCTTTGGCTATGACATCTCCTGACTTAGCTGGTAATTAGTCGCAGTGGGTTGTATCACCTGTGCATGGTGAGCTGTTGACTGAGGTTGGTTCTTCTTATCAGCATTATACTGCAGGGTATGTACATCATTTTGCATTTGATCCTTGTGTTGAGGAGTTGATGGCAGGCAGATTTGGTTTGGGTTCTATTTCTTGCTATTTATCTTGTGATGTCTTTTCGCCATCAGCGGTGCATGGGAGTTATGGTTACGAGACAGTGGCCGGTGATCTGCAGAGTTGTGTTGACTGCAGGAGTTGTACAGTGTGTGGATTCTCCATACTTGGTATAGTTTCATTCGAGAGTGTTCACCATTGTTGCAGAGTTGGATTGTACATTCCGCATAGGCCAGTGGGATGCGTTGATGGTATTTACTGTGTTGGCAGTTTGAGTTGTCCACTTTACTTGGGTTCTGATGTTCTGAGAGTTTGTGTCTCGTGGGTTCCTGACTGTGGCAGTTGTGATTTTGGAGTTTGGTTGAGCTGTATTTGTCAGTTTGATTATGGATTCCTCTTGGTTATATTGCAGAGGATATTGTAGGAGCTTGCGTTGATTGACAACAGTATAGTTCATGACTACTTTTGGGATCCAGGTGGATTGATTGGTTTATTGTTCAGCCATTGCTTGGGGACCAGCAATTTCAGGAAGGGCGGACTGTCATGTCCCCATTTTGGATGACATCGTTTGGCGTGCCAGATCAGTCTATCACGGGCTCTCGTAGACTGGTGGCGATGTGGAGAGAGTCATTCTGATGATTATTTGGGGATTGGATGGTCTTATTTGCTTTTGGAGAGATGATGTTTATCATATTTTTTATTATAATGTGTTATGTGGGGCCAAAATGTTATAATTTTGAGTTGAGTTGCACTTTTTATTTTATAAAGTTACTTTTTATATAAAAGTGCATTATAAAGGGATTTTATAAGAATATTTTATAGATACTTCTAGAAGTTCTGGTGGCTTCTTAGAAAAGTGAATAAATAGAGTGCTTGGCCTCTCATTTTGGACATCCCATGACTTGAGTTTACACTACTTTTCTCTTTGAGCATTTGTGGCACCATCTTGGTCTGCAGATTGTCATTTGATCTTTAGGAACGGAGTTTCTTAAGGATTTGCATAACTGAGGAGGTGAAATATCCTTTGAAGGGTTGCACTTTGGAAGTGGTATTCAGCCATTTCAAGTTGAGCTTATTTGGAGTCCTCAGACTTACCTGAGGGTTTGAGTTTTTGATTGCAAGAGAAAAAAAAGCAGATCCGAAAAAAGTAGTCCGAAAAAGCAGATTCGAAAAAACAAAGCGAAAAAGCAGATCCGAAAAAGCAAAGCGAAAAAGCAGATCCGAAAAAGCAAAGCGAAAAACCAGATTCGAAAAAGTAGAGCGAAAAAACAATCTGAAAAAGTTTTTGCTACAAGTCTAATTTAGTTTTCAGAATTTCAGGATAGGGTTTTGGAACCACATTTTTGCTCATATCTTCCTCATTACTCAACATATCATTCTGGGTATTTTTGCATCGGATTTCTATCGTCAAGGAGATAAAGATAGGTGCATTTTGGAGTCCCAAAATGCCATGATTTATTTTTAAGGAATTTTCAAAACTCCTAGGCATTTTCAAAAATTGGCAAGGAAGTACATTTTCAGATTTGGGGTGACTTTGGCTTGGGTGTTGGCATCTTCAGCATTGGTAAAAATTATTGCAGCCATCTACAATCAGGTTCCTCACTTCTCATTTGGCATTTGGCTTATTTTCTGAGAAATGTATGTTTTCAGCTGAGTACAAAATATAGCTTCAGCACTTTACTATTTTACATTGTACTTGTCTTTGTTTGCCATTTGGCGTTATTGGTATCAAAGGAAGGCTAGGATTTTGCAAGTGAAAGGGCATTGTAATTTTTAGTCTATCTATATTGCAAACCTAGGGTTTGATGATCATATTATTGGCTGAAATATGTATGGCATTGTTGCAAATTGTTGATATATGAATGGCATATGGTTTTGAGCAATTTCCTACATCATTGATAGTGTTTTAGATGGTATTTGGTTGCTATCTATTATTCTGAAATTTTGGGACAGCGAACTCATATATTGCAAAATAATTTTCTATCTACATTTTGAGTTACATTTTTGAAGGGGTTTTTAGTGGCCTATTGCTAAGGGTCATTACAATAACCCTATTGCTATATCAGGAACAACCATAAATCATTTGATACACTTATCTATTCTCGTATCAAAAGGAGAAAACCCTCTATCACTATAAGTGATAGATTATCATATTCTGTAACTGGCTTCATATTGATAGAATAGAGAATTGCTACTAATCGATGTATTACATTTGCCTGGACATATCAAAAGAAGCTAATATCCTTAACTGAGGAAGATTGATACATCAAATAACTTTCGCATATATATTGATTGAGTCGGAAATAGAAAGTGATATTGTGCATATCCTCCATTACTTAGTTCAAGTGCAAGAATAGATGGAGTAAGTGTGAAGAGTTGAAGTAATTGTTCCTTTTAAAGCTATCTAGTAGACAAAGACATTACAAGTGGTATTAAAGCATAGTCCTGCCATCCTGTAAAAAGATAGTTCATGCAAACCCATCAATGAACAAGGGGAAGTGCTACCATGGTAGAACAACTAACTAATGAACTTAGAAATTTCATGGAACAAACCCAACAAACCATTGCAAGCCAAATAGAAAGGTCAAACAAGGCACTTCTTTAGGCATTGCAAAATAAGGGGAACTCAATTAGTAACCTTAAAACAATTCTTCAAATGGGAGAGACATAAGTTCCAACCATTCAAAGAATAATAGGGGATCATCGGCATCTAAGGTTCCCAAGCTGCCTTTCCTTCCTAGGGAGGAAGAAGGAATAGATCAGCCTACAAATAGTACTGTAGACAATGCTAGAGCCTCTGCAAGCCTTGAGCCAGAAGTCAGAGAACTCATAATATTTAGGGAATTTTGTGAAGGTCAGAGACATGAGACGTCGAGAAAAACAAGGTTGCACCCGAATAAGGATTTAAAACATAAAGTAAATAAAGTCACCCTTTTGAATTTCCATGGATTAGGGAAAGTTACAGCTCACGCCTTGGCTACAAAAGTTTAAAAATTATCTCACCCTTAGCCCAATGACGAAAGAGGACACACTTTAATTTACTATCCTCCATTTAGAAGGATTAGCACATGAATGGTGGTTCCATGAGATCCGCACCCAAGGCCATCAAAATATCACATCCTATGAAGAATTTTCATAGAAACTTGTTAGAAGATTTGACAGAAAACATCCCTAGGAAGACTTTAAAAGGCTGACTAATCAAGCAGAAAAGGTCAGTCTATGGTTATATTACTGAATTCCCCAAACTCTCAGTTCGAGTTTTAGGGGTAGATGGGGAAAGACTTATTCATGGAAGGATTAAAAGGTTCCCTAAAAGGTTGGTAAGTGCTCTCAGACCAGCATCTCTTGAAGATGCCATTGAAACGACGTTGAGGATAGAAGTTTCATCAACAAGTAATAGACCCTCAAGCAACCATACCAAACAATTCCATGGTAAGGATGAAAAGCTTAAGCATGAATTCCCAAAAACAAAATGCTTCCATTTTGATGAGAACTTTGAATGTGGACATTTATGCCAAGATGAGAAAGCTCAAAAAGAAAGAGAAAACTTAAGAAGGAATAAATTATGTTTCAGATGCAAAGAACCATGGGAACCAGGGCATAAATGCGGAAAAAGGAGCCAAGTTCATATAATAGAAGCAACACTCGACATAGAAACAGAAGGAACACTACATAAGAAAATGAAAATGGATCAAGGGAACCTCAACAACATTCAATCAATGAATGGAGGAGAAAGCCAATGGAGCTTCGAGGAGGTTCAACCCTAAGTTGTGCTAACAATTTGGAAATTTGTCTTAATCGGTAAATGTAGAAATAACGATGAAAATTTATGTGCTCTACAATGTAATTTTGATTATTATTAAAACATTTGAAGATATGATTTAATTAAGAGGAAAAAGTTTGCAATTATAGGAGAATCACTAGGGCACCCTATTGCAATAGCAATTAAGGGAGAACCGCTATGAGGGCACCCTATTGCTCTGCGATAAAGGGAGAATTGTTGGGGCACCCTATTGTAAGTACCTTTCTAACCAAGTCTGCAATTAAGGGAGAATTGGTAGGGAACCCTATTGCAATAGTAGTTAAGGGAGAATCATTATGAGGGCACCCTACTGCTATGCGATAAAGGGAGAACTACTAGGGCACCCCATTGCAAGTACTTTTTCAACCAAATTTGCAATTAAGGGAGAATCTCTAGGGCACCCTATTGCAATAGCAGTTAAGGGAGAAACGCTATGAGGGCACCCTACTTCTCTGCGATAAAGGAAGAATTGCTAGGGCACCCTATTGCAAGTACCTTTCCAACCAAGTCTCCAATTAAGGGAGAATCGCTAAGGCATCTTATTACAGTAGCAGTTAAGGGAGAACTGCTATGAGTGCACCCTACTGGTCTGCGATAAAGGGAGAACTACTAGGGAACCCTATTGCAAGTACCTTTCCAACCAAGTTTGGAATCAAGGGAGATGATAAAGAGAGAATTGCTAGGATACTCCATTGAAGTACTAGTAAAGGGAGAACTGTTAAAGGCACCCTAAATAATAGTAGTTAAGGGAGAATGGTTATGAGGGCACCCTACTACATTGTGATTAAGGGAGAACTGCTAAGGGCACCCTTTTGCAAGAGCCTTTCTGATTTTTAGGATAGAGGAGATGAGGCATGGATAAGAAAGCAAGAGAAGCATCCTACTATGTAAACCCCCTTGTGTGGATGTCTAAAACCCGACAGTGAGGCGAAGGGGGCCAAAACCTCACTCTTGGGCTTAGTATGAGTTGACCTTGGTCGAACTTATCATGACTCAATCTCTACAATCAAATTTGTTTAAGAGTAATAATAGTATGATCACATTTTGAAATAATTTGCTAACTTGTGCTCACTTGATTGCAGAGTTTATAGCCAAGAACATAGTGAAAAAGTAAATTTTGTAAAAAGCATTTCCCTAACCTTGGGTTAGTTTAAATTAACAAAGCTTTTACTATTTGTATACTTCATGTATGCTTCGTGTCTTCATGTGTATACTTAGTGTATGCTTCGTGTCTTCGTGTGTATATTTTGTGTATGGTCCGTGTCTTCATGTGTATACTTTGTCTTCATATGTATGCTCCATGTCTCCATAGTATATGCTTCTTGTATGTTCTATGTTGTCATACATTCACGTACATACTTCGTATTTCCAAGTGTATGTTTTATGTGCAGGTATACTAAAATAAGAGCGTAAGTACAGTGAACCCAAGATCTGGATTTATTGATCGATATCACGGTTGCAAAAAAGAAGCCACTCACATTAACTTGGCATTGCTTGAGGACAAGCAATTTTTGGAAGGGCGGACTATAATGTCCCTTCTTGAATAGAACTTAGTAATAATAGATGATGATGGTAAGATTAAAAATTTAATAATATTAAAATAAACTAACCTATATAATTATATAAATAAATAATAATATTCTAATAAATCAATAATATAATATAGTTAAATATTAATATAATAATTGACAATATATATAATAATATTAATGAGTTATATATTGTATTATTTAATAATAAGTAATACTAAATAATAACAATCTATTATTTACAATAGATAATAATAATATATTATTATTAATATAATAATATACTAAATAAACAACGATAATATAAATATTATTACAATTGTTAAATAAACAAATTAATAATATTATTATCATATAAGGTAAACAGCCGTCAAAGATGCGAACACAATGAATAGTCAAGAGCAATAATATATCACAAGTAAATGTGATCATAGAATACCTTCACATCACTGATTGATCTCCTCGAATATCGTTGGCTCTAGAATGAGTAAAAGTTGAGATTGTTTCACACAACCATGCTCTTATTAGATGCATAACAACACCCTAGACATTGGAGATTACAATGTTTACAAATTTCAGTTGGCATTTGCCGAGGAATGCATCTCCTTGATCGAATAATACAATATCATTGGTGGACACATCTAATATAGTCCAATGTGATTACAACACTTAGTATTTGCCAAACCAAGGCAATAGTGCGATAAAAGATGTCAAACCAATTATATCAACTAATATCATTAATCGATGAGCAAGTAGCTACTAATGGGATGAATAGTTGATATCCGAAGAGGTGCATCTAGATAGAGTTTTATGGTCATAAGTTTTAGCGATAAGAACTAATTACAGTTTAGTGTGAAACCAATATGGGTTAGGAGAGTAGTGATTAGAGACTATTATGAAATGGTGCGGTTTAGAAGAGACACAAGTCACATCATTTACAAGTGACTTATCATTTCAAATGCACATATAAGAGCAAGACCAAACACATCCAATAGAGGGGGAGAGGACATATGACATTAATCACAAGAAAGAACCAATAAGAGATCAAATCAGGAAAATCGATGAGTTAGACAATGGAAGAAAGGATACACAATAACTACAAGTATATAATAATTCATAACTAGTGCATAACCCTATTGCTATATCAGGAACAACCATAAATCATTTAATATACAAGTATCTATACTCATATCAGAAGGAGCAAGCCCTCTATCATTATAAGTGATAGATTATCATATTTTGTAACTAGCTTCATATTGTTAGAATAGAGAATTGCTGTTATTATTGTGCTATTCAATCAAATGGCTGAAGATGAGATATACGCTATAGCTTTTTGAAGCCTGGCGTCTAAATGTATGTGGGACCCGATCCATGTTTTGGCATATTTCTCTCTAGTTCGGCATTTGAAAATTCTTAACTTATGACGTGAACTCCATTATTGGTTTTTATGTTTAATGGTTATGGGTAGTATGTGGAAGGCATGTCTTGGGCATTACCTAAAGCACAAATAATAAGCCTATTGTGCGGAATACATTGGTAGCGGGTCCCGTTTCTACCTAGGTGTAGGGACAAAGATTATTATCGACATTCTCAACTAGATGGTGACATTCTAAAACTTATAGTCCAATATTGGTCATGCATTGGTGTTTATAATTATTGGAGAGGATCAATTAATGTTGGCAAGAGACTATAGTCGAGCCCGTTAATATTAATATGTGGTGTCAGAAGTAAGTTTGCATGCATGAGTATTTCAATCTAATCTATAATCTCTCTATCGAATTTCTGCAGAAGAATATTAACTTCCTGGAAGACGTGGTCCTTTGTTATCGTTGGTATTACTAGTAAAAGAATAATTTCAGCAAATTCGAATAGTAATTCTTGACAGATGTCTCTTTTCTCTAAGTTATGAGTGTTGAGTGCTTTGAAAGCCTTGGGGTTGAGATTACATAAGGAGTCACGAGAATCAGGAGAGCGTTACTTTTAATAGAGGAAGAAACACGTCCAGAACCGGTGTATGCTTATTTTCTGAGTTTGTGACACTTAACGACAGTCAGCTTGAATGTGACAAATTGAAGTGTTGTTCTTGAGCAGAGTTGGCGTTCAACCCATATTGAAGTCAAATATTTCCTTAAATGTTTTTATGAGTCTTCAATAATTCTTTCCTCTTGGTTATTTGAATTGCGTCAGTTGGCCTTCAACCATCACGAGGGAGTATTGAAACGATTCTTTTTGAACCAACACTAAAATCTGGAAAGTCTGTTAATGTTATCAGGAGACACATTCCAATCGCATGAGACAAAGTATCCAGGATAGTGAGGACAGATTTGTTGTGATTGTTCATCTCAGCAATAAATTAATGTTAGCCATTTCCAGTGCTACAGTAAGAAGTTAAGTTGGCCTTCATTCCCCCCGAACTAGCAAGTGTTATGTTTAGGAATCTCACTCTCTAAAGCAACAAGGAATACTTAGCTTCTGACATAAGGAAAGTTGTCAACAACCGTGGCTCAACTTGAGGAGTTGGAATTATCGTTGGAGTTCCTTATTAGACACCCTTGCAACATCTAAGGCCAGAGAAAGTGCTGCCACAAATTGTTGTCGGTAAACTTGTATGTATGGGAGTGTTATGTTAATTAAGTTGTTAGACTCGGTCTTCAAGGACCGAAGGGTAAGCGGTTATGTCGTGAAGGTTCAGTCGCACTCCTTCGGGGGATATATGTATCCTCTCGGATGAAAGAGAAAGGACATAATTGATATCATATTATGTTATGCTTGCATTAGATGTACTTGACTATCATTAATGAAATATCTGGCAGTTCTTTGATATCTTGTTGCACTTATTATCTGTTATAATTTCCTTCATTAGTATGCATTAAACCTAGTTTACCGTAGGTGGTAAACATTTGGCCCCGTTACCGTACGAACTTGGGAAGTGATGGAGAGTGAATGGCATGCGAAGGATAAATGGGCCAACCTGTCGATAGTGGTACTTAGAGGGATGACAACGGACATGAAGAACTGTATGAGGGAGAGCATGCCTTGACGTCGGACTTTGTCATTCTGTTACAGGCAGCGATTGAGACTTACGTGAGGAGGGAGGCTAGATGGGAAGAGGTCCCCGAAGGTGCAGTGTGGAACACTCTCCAAGTAGGCCCCGCAGTGAATCGACTGCTGAACCATCTCCCTCGCCTGTTGGCACAGACATCCCTTGCCCAGAGGAACTAACGAGAGGTGATTGAGCGAGAACAGCTACACCAACAAATCCTTCATAACTACCAGGAGCATAACCACTGTGAGGAAAAGTTGCGATGGAACTTGACGAAGGCAAAGCAATAACTAAACCTTCGGGAGGGAAATAAGAATAAAAGAGGGCACTTCTATATTGCTGTGATTTTGTCACATGGTTGACACACATTGTACACAATGAATTAATACAAAGTGTTCTTTTGAATAATTTATGTTCGGTTATAATTCATGAATTGATGCCTGTTAAATAAGGACAAAAAATAATGAAGAGTATATAGAGGAGTGTGAAGCTGCTCAAAGGGCTTTGATTTTAGAGCAACAGGCAGAAAGGAGACAAAGGTTTAGGCAAGTAGCGGAGGAGCGACCCAATCAGGCTGAAGGTAACCACCAGGAAGGACACTGTAGGGCAATGAGTAGTGAGGATTTGATTGAGGAGACCCGACAATAGTTGGATCTTCTTGAGGAGACCCGACAGAGGTTGAGGGATCTATCTCTTACCCCTCGTACAACTTCTAGGGAGGCCCCAAGGAACGAGGAAGAAGAGACCAGGGAAGTCAAGGACACTGGAGCAGTGAGGAGTGTCGGAGAGACACTGGACAGTGGTTAACACAACCCCTCAAGATCCACCCCAACCAACTTGGGAGCACAACCAACCAACTCGGGAGTGCAAACCATTAGAGGCAGTGGAAACAGAAACATGTCATCCCAAAAGAAAAAACTATCAAAGTTTAATGGCGACGGGAAGGAAGATTCTGTAAGGCACTGTCGGACCTGCAAAAGCATTTGGACAGAGAACAGTCATAGACAAAGATGAATGGGTACAATAGTTTCTAGCAACCCTATGAGGAGTTGCCATTGATTGGTACTCCAACATGGATAAGGCTAAAATCAACACTCGGGATAACCTCAGGAAGGAATTTTAGGCTGAGTTTCGATTGCTTCGGGACGAAAAGGAAATAGTTGCTGAAATCTATAGTGCCAAACAAGGAAAGAAGAAAATAGTACGAGCATACAATCAGAGGCTTAAAGAGCTACTCGAGAAGATGGAGACTCAGTCAGCCGATGAACTGAAAACGAGATGGTTTGTGGAGGGATTAAAGCATTTCCTCAAGAAAAAGATGAAGATAGTACTGCCCACGTCGTATGTAAACACCTACGACAGGGCCATGAACCTGGAGAGTGAAGACAAAACTTCCAAGAAGAAGAGGAGCAAGTACTTCCTCATCGGAAAGTGATGAATCATGTGGGGAGAACAACAATGACGACGAGTCAAACAAGAAGGTGCAGGCTCTTCAAAAGGATATGGAACGGATGATGAAGGAATTTAAAGTAATGAGGGGGACCATAGGACGAAGTAAGGAGGGAGAACTGTGGTGCACAAAGTGTAAGGAGAGCAGGCACACGAAGGGATTGTGCCCAAGGAAATCATTTTGTGACATTTGCCGTGTTATGGGTCATTCCATTAAGGAATGCCCATGCAACATGAAGACGAGGAGCCAACAAGTGGTCTTTGCACACGAACAACCGTCGACCTCTGGGGCAACAGACACCACACAACAAACAAACAATAATGCATCGTCCGACAGGTTCCAAAATAACCGACACGGAGGGAGAGGAAATAATGACAATAGCAATAGGAGCCAGATATAATATGATTCTAAGGGATGTTCAATAATCCAGTGTTGGGCATGCAACCAGTGGGGTCATTTCGCTTGCGACTGTCAGAAGGGCAACACACCACAAAAGTTGTGTTGATGGTGCGACCCTGGAGACCATGTGGACGCTAACTGTCCGAAACCTGGCATGAACCTTCTCAACATCGAAGAAGAAAAAGTACTTTCTATCACTTGGAACCAAGCTAAACAGGCCATGTACCCCGATCCCCATACGAAGAAGCAAAGGGTACGGGAGGCTAGAGAGGAGATTGAGAAAGCAATTAAGGTACAAAAGGATACACATGACAAGGCTAGCACTTCCGGGTGAACAAAAGCGGAAAATAATATATTACGACAGATGTTACAAATGGAGGTAGTAGTCAAAATCCAAGACCTTCATACTATGCCTCAGTTGAGGACAACACTATTGAGTACCTTCTCCATACGACCTGGCACCACCGCACAAGCCGACACCGTACAACCAATGCATGTCCCTGGCGGGTCGGCAATGGATCCTATGTTATTGGCAGTGAATAATGGTCAACACCCTATGGTCGTGGAAATGGGTATCCTCAGAACGATCATGACGGACACCATTGTGGACGGCTGGTCTAGGGTAAATGTCCTCGAGGAGACATGGAAGAAACTCGGGAAGCCTACCTTGTGGCCCCCGACCTTCAATTTATTGAGTGCCGACCAGTAGGGAATTAAACCCCTCGGAACACTAATGGCTCAATAGGTTACCATAGGAACGCAATCGTTCATATTGGACTTTGTTGTGATTTCCCTTAAAAAGAAAGGGTATGATGCCATTCTGGGTAGAGGGTGGTTAGTAACGACAAAGGTCAATCATAATTGGAAGAAAAACACGCTCTCCATGGAATGCAGTGGATGAAAGTTTGTCATTGATCTTCCTACGTAGATGGTGAGTGAGGAGATTACATCTTTGGAATCTGAGTCTGACGGAGAACATGACCGACTGAATGAAGGTATTAGATGGAGCCTGATGATGAAGGTCTTCTAGAATTGGGAGAATGTTGGGAGGATGATACAAGCTCGATGAACGGACTCTTCCATTGGCAAATGGAGGACTACGAACTCTTTCACAGTTACATGCTGGGGGTAGAGGAAATAGAACAAGTATCGGAGAAAGAAGTATTTCCATTGGAGTACGGGGAATACAAGGAAGGGAAGGCCCACGTAAATGATAGCCCAACCCACAAATTTGATGTAGAAAAATCGATCAAGTATGAAGAACTGTCCTTACAGATTACCAACCTCGGGGATGAAGAAAATCCACACAATATACTAGTAGGGGATGATTGAGATCCCGTGCTAAAGGCCGCAACATTTAAAATCTTTATGGAATACAAGGATGTATTCGCATGGAGCTACAAAGACCTAAAGGGTGTGCCACCAAAGCTGTGCCTACACCGCATCCCTTTGGTACCTGGAGCCGTACTCGTACGGAAAAGACCATATCGGATGAACAAAAACTACGCAGCAAAGGTGAATGAGGAAATCCAGTGGAAGTTTGAGGCAAGAATTATCTTTAAGATGCAGACGAGTGAGTGGGTATCCCCAATTGTTATCTCATTGAAAAAGGAAGCGAATCAGATCAGGATATGCGTGGACTTCAGGTGCCTGAATGCGGTCACCATTAAGGATCCATTTCCGATACCATTCATAGATATCATTTTGGAGGAAGTCACAGGGCACAAAATTTATTCATTTATGGATGGATTGTCTAGATACAACTAGATATCCATCGCTGAAGAGGATAAACTCAAGACGACCTTCATAGTAGAAGATGGAGTGTATGCGTACAATCGAATGTCATTCGGACTCTGCAACGCTCCAACAACATTTCAAAGGATCATCCTCCATGACTTTGATAAAATGTCAGTGGGGAATTTCAAGGCCTTCTTGGACGATTGGTCTATCTATAGTGCTTAGGACACATACCTAGCAGCCCTTGGGGAATGCATGGAGAGGTGTAGACGGGTGAGACTTGCACTTAATCCTTAAAAATGCAGGTTCATGGTACCTCAGGGAAAACTACTGGGACATATTCTATGCAAAGCTAGACTGAAGATGGATCCACATAAAGTATGGGTGATTCTTGAGTTGGAACCTCCTACAAATGTGACTGGAGTGAAATCATTTCTGGGGCACATAGGGTACTACTGAAGATTCATTAAGAATTTTTCCCATGTGTCTTACCCACTGGATAAGCTGATCTGGAAGGGGGATCCATACACGTGGGAAACAGAGTAAGGAAAGGCATTCGAAGAACTTAAGACATGACTAGTAGCAACACCCATCCTGGCATACTCCAACTAGGATAAAGAATTTCATGTTCATGTCGATGCATCAAATTTTTCCATTGGAGTTATGTGTTATTCCTAACCAGTTACTAAGATGGGGGGGTGAATCAATAAATACTATTTCTATTGCAATTTCACACTTGTATACAGATTCTTGCAAGATAAACAAAATGTAAACAATCACCCACAAGCATAAATAGAAATACTCAGATCAACACATCATGTATACGTGGAAACCCTCAGTTAGAAGAAAAAAACCACGGTGAGACAGAGCTCACAACTTCACTACTGCAGTAATAAAGACGCCCTGTTAGGAGCTTACAAAGCACTTGTAAGAGTGCTACCCGGTAAAGGGATTTGATATAAGACCGGTTAAGATCTTGACCCTGTTAGGAGTAGCCTTGCAAAAGGACTTGAAACACCAGTTAAGATGTTACTCCGTTAAAGGATTTTTACAAAAGAACCTGCTAGGGTTCACCCTATTTGAGGGATTTGAAACTGCTTTAACCAATAAAAGCAATGATCTCAATTGACACTCTTTGTCTGATTAGATTATACCTGTTGATCTTTCTGATCTGCCTGGTTGTTGATCCTCTCTGCCTTTGACCTCTGTGACTGTAGCTCTTCTCAGAAGATATCTCTCTTCTGCTCTAAATAATCAACAACTTTTCTTGTGTCCTATGACCTGTATATATAAGAAATTAATCTTATTAGCTCATAGAACCGCCAGGCTGTAAACTCGTCCTTAAATCATGCAGCAAAAAGCTTGCGAGATGATTTGGAGTTTACCTTGAAAACATCCGCGTAGAAATAAAATCAACTCTTGTTAAAAAGCTAACTTCAGTTCTGAACGGTGGGTGTTCCATATAATCCGGTTTTAAAACAGACAGTTCCGCATAATCTGGTGCGGATTTATATGCTGTTTGACTGGTGTCAATGTTGTACCCGGTCCATCCTTGTATGCAATATACGACCGGTACCATGTACTCTGTGTTAAGAGATAGCTTCATTCGTATTGTTATATATATATATATATTATACAATGTTAATAATGAAGAGTTGTGATATTTATATTATATTATTATCATTATTATATTATTAATATAGTAATGATAATATTATAATGCAATGATATATATTATATTATTGTAGTTAATTATATATTTATGTTAATTATGGTTATAGTAGACAATTATGGTTATTACCATAATTGTCATATTATTATATGGTCATGACTCTTCAAGACGTGACTATTCAAAAGATATAAATATATATCAATGGCTGGTGAAAAGATCAATCACAATGGTAATCTATTTCACTACAGCAGTCACATATATTCTCTATAGGACGATCCAGATTTCACAACATGGTATCAGAGCCTAACCTATAAGAGAAAATATATTGGAGCAAAGTATTGCAGAGAGAAGATAGCACATCAAATCAAGAGGATACTAGTCACAGTAGGGAAGAAGGAAATAGAATAAATTTTTAAAATCAGATGATAAATCCTGGGATACATCACCACAATGCCCAGATGATCTATGGATATAACCGACTATCAACAATTACTTAAGTGCGATAATCATCACATACAATGGAAATGAATAGAATAACACACCAACGACCATGGTAAGAGTGTCGAGCATGTGCCGAACATAGAGTGTTGGAGATGGAGCTATAAATCATATCAATCATTCTAGAGAATGATGTTGCAGGATATATAGTTGGGACACACAACATTTCTAAGACAATCAGGGAAATGCCATTTAAATCAACAAAATCTGAGCATGGTGGAATGGATTGACTCGAACTCTCGCTGGCGCCTGGGAAATTACAAATAATATTATTGATGGATAGATAATATGGTCCAACGTAACTACAAGCAAATACCTATGGAGAACAGTTGACAGACAACATTTACACGAATGAAGTCACACACAACATCCATGATGGAATATGTGGTGATAAAGGAAATTGGAGGAAGACAATAGTTATTATAAGTTATAGATATTGTTCTGTAATGGATGACTTACACATCACAATCTCCTTGAATCGAAACACCATCATACCAATACCAACTGCGAAGAAGGGATGATTCAATGAATTCACATTCAGTTTGGCGGAGATATATTTCTACAAAATGTTATATCTCCTCACGTGGATGCTCGAGACTTGCCCTCGTTGTGGATCATGGTTGTGCTAAGAGTAGCAGCGGTAAACAGATCAAAGGTTCTTCGGGATTGATGGATGCACTTTGTTGTGCTGATTGTCATTTCGTTTGTGGGGCTTGTGTACTCACGGCCGGTGTTCTAGTTTTGATATGAGTACAGAAGCTAGTGGACTTGTTATTTGTCTACGAGTTGTGACTCTTACTGGTTTATTGAGATCCCGCGTCATATTATGTTATGTGTTGTTCACCGTGGTGTTATCGCCTTTTGATCTGCAACATGCCACTCGTGTTGGATTTGTTGTGTCCCTGCTCGCGTAGAAGATGCGATACCCTAATGTAGGGATTTATCCGGTGGAGAGAATGAGAGATTTGGATCATAGAAACTCAGACGACATTAATACTCTTGGGCGCAGGCTCTATATGATGTGGAAGCCGCTAAGATAGACATGGAGATAGCCATAGTGAGTAGGATTATTTTTTGATACGTAACCCTTAATATTATCAAACATGAGCATGTATTGAAGACGAAGAAGTCACCCAACATTCAATCGAGTGGGGGACTCAACTTCAAGCTAATCGACATCTACCATCAGTATATAAGACAAATACATATTCCATCAACGGCGTGAGGAGGGCCATTTGTAGACGTTGACTAATATACTCATAAAATGCATCGATGGGAGAAAATAATCACTAAGTGACAGATGACCATTACTTGGCAACAAAGAACACATAATCATCAGGATATAGAGCTATCCGCATAGTAAAGAAAAGCTACACATAAAATTGGCAGTGCAAACAATCCATTATCTTGTCAATATTTTGTATATCCAATCTGTGAAATATATAAGTTTGAGTCAACATCACCTAATCCTATCTGCAATAAGGGGTTGTTCAAAGGTTGAGCATTATGTATAGTAATTCATATATGGAGCAAATTAAATTTCAATATTAGAAACAACTACAGTGCTTAATAAGATTGAAGGATAAAATCGACAAAGGATGCATATCTTAAATATGATCACGGATAGCATCAACTAATGATTAAACTGCATGCTTATAAGAAGACGATTAGAGGAGGCAATCATAATTATTCAAGTAACTATATATTCTATCCAATGCAAGGTCGCTATTCTATATGGACAATCGCAACACAAATTTACCTTCACAACATATTGATAATCCATGTCTATGCACAGTTATTGTTGTGGATATTTGTTGCGACTTCAACCCTTGGTAGTAAACGAGAATGTTCAAAACAATTGCAATATTAAAGTTGGAGGGCTATTTGAGATTTTTTGTTGAACTCTAGAAAACATTAATAATTGCATTATTAATGTTGCAAGCTGAAATAAAGGTAAATTGAAGTAGAAACCAGTTAGCAGGAGAACATTGCAATAAATTGGACAATCATTTTAAGTAATGAGTTGGGGAAGGAGTTTTTAAGCTTCCTAAGAATCAAAGGAGATCAAATACTCCTGCAATTGCTTGACCCAATCATGGATATACTTTTTAGAGGGCTTATCTGTTGTTGTGTAGACTAAATGAAAAGGCCAAGTTTCATGTCAAGATCTAATCATCCTACTTACCATGGGGCTTTCGACTTGCTTGGGGAGAGCAGTTTGGAAAGGCTTGCATATGCATGATCTCCTAGCATGGAATCTGCAAACCATGACTTCTTATCTGTGAGAGTTTCAATCACAAGGACGTGAAAGAATTTGGCAGGATGTAGAGATGTTGATGCATCCTCATTTCTTGTGAGATACATTGATATCAAGTACAATGAGTACGAGTATCGTATTAATGGGCTCACCTTACGAAAGGAAATACTTGAAAATATTTGAAATTTAAGATAAGTATTTCATGTTTTATTAATGCATATAAATTTTCAATTTGTAATTCATTAAATAATAAATCTTGTATACTTCTATCATTTGTATTTTTGTACGAGATAGTTTAGCTTTATAAACTATTTGTAATCTATCTCTGACATACTTTCAGGACAAAAGCATATAAAATTCAGATTCAGAGAAAGTCTGACATTTTCAAGAGGTCAAGAAGTTGATGAACTTGAGCTTCAGAGGGAGAATATGGTTCAGTTAACTTGTGACAATCTCAATCGTATTGATTAAGAGGGAGTTCACAATTGAAGGTAAAACAAATCTGAGATTATAATAGTGGGAACTTGTGGATAGAATCATCGATGAGATGCATGTGGATAGAATACTAGAGGTCTTTATTATCTTCTCTCAAGTCCAAGAGGGAGTGTTAATATTGTGGCCTTGGAAAAGATCAAAATGCATCTTATGCTAGCCAATGTAACCTTATGACTATTCAGATTATTCGTATTGGTTCTCTTAGGAAGGAAAGTATGAAATGACATCCTGCAGTGACACCGAATTGAGTATATAAACAGGGTATGCCTTCGTGATAGATGGAGAAGTTAAAAGATCTGCATTAGTGACATTCGAGGATCTTGATTCAGAGGGAGTAGACCATGTTTTGTTGGGTCACTAGTAATCAAGAAATTATAGCAGACAATTATGGTTATTACCATGTGAGAAGGTTATATGTCAGAAAAAGAAGCTAGAAAATCAAATTAAGTTGGCACCCCAGGATCTTGGTCATACAAATTCAGAGGGAGTATAACATGTCAAGATGGTGTATACTTTGAATTCACCAAGACTATGAGATCGTGCATACAATTGTAATTCAGTGGAGGTACATCCTCACTAAAGAACAAACAACTGATACTCTTACCAAGCGTCTTGCTAGAAAGAAGATTGTGTACCTTTAGATAACCTTGGTATGTTGAGGAATAAAGCCTTATTAGGTGAAAAGAAGGTATCCTAAACGCTATGTTATTACTTGTTGTGCTTTAACTATATCGTGGTTAGACAACATTAAGTTATTGGTTTCAAACTGTCATGATGTGCTATGTTCAAGGCTAGACAACATTGAGTTGTTTTTAAATTGTCATGACTGAGAGTTTGATTTCCACTCTTTGGATGAACCAAAGTGGATCCACCCTTTGAGAAGAGTCAAAGTGACTCTATGGGTTTTTTATTCATGAATAAATATAAAAAAATGTGTATATTGCAATATTGTGTAAAATGATCATTTGTGTGTGGGTTAACATTTCAAGGTGACGATCTTGTAAATGGTTAACCAAAGTGTCAAGATAGACTACTTAATTGTGTGTCCCGACTGTGCAGAGATCTTGACTCTTGTTATTACTGGATGTGTAATAACGAAACCATATCATGATAGACTACTTAATTGTGTGTCCCGACTGTGCGGAGATCATGATATTCAAGTCTATTTTCATGACGAGACTACATTAACTTGTGCGTCCCGAAATGGCGGATGTCATGATAGATTTTTGATATTTAATACTCACTCGCTAAGAGGGAGTGTTAAGAGATAGCTTCATTCGTATTGTTATATATATATATATATATTATACAATGTTAATAATGAAGAGTTGTGATATTTATATTATATTATTATCATTATTATATTATTAATATAGTAATGATAATATTATAATGCAATGATATATATTATATTATTGTAGTTAATTATATATTTATGTTAATTATGGTTATAGTAGACAATTATGGTTATTACCATAATTGTCATATTATTATATGGTCATGACTCTTCAAGACGTGACTATTCAAAAGATATAAATATATATCAATGGCTGGTGAAAAGATCAATCACAATGGTAATCTATTTCACTACAGCAGTCACATATATTCTCTATAGGACGATCCAGATTTCACAACACTCTGTTTGGTCTACCGGTGCATCTCCTCTGTTGTGTCTACCGGTGCATACACTCTGTTATAGTCTACCGGTGCCTAAAAAGTAATATAAGTGATCTTCCGGTGTACCTATACCGGTGGGAATGGTGTTTGCATCTAACTTTACTAATGACAACTTAAATTGCTAACAATCTTCCCCTTTGTCATTGGTGGCAAAACCATTGCTCACTAACGATTACTCATTAATACCCTGTCTTGTATACTTCTGCTCCTTTGGTTGCATACTTCCCCTGTTTGTATACTTCCCCTATTCAAGTGCTTTAGCTTTAGCTCTTCTGTTCTGACCTCCTGACCCTTCTTCTCTGAAGTCTTCTATTCTCTGCTCTTCTTCTGACATCCTGACCCTTCTCTTCTCTGTCAATATCTTCTTCTTCCCCTTTTTGCCTCCATAAGACAAAGGGTTGTGCTTCACTTAGGATTTTACATTTGTAGCTTTGTGAAGATATCCTTGTATATGTTCTTTGCAGAATGAAGAAATGGGTTCCATTGACCGGTAACATATTCAATGTTTTTTTGTGTTGCTTTTAGAGAGACAATAATGTTCTCCATGTCCTCCACAGTCTTGTAGGTAGGTTCACCGAGCAGATTCTCAGCATCTGTTGCAGTCTTCTACATTGAGTCAAATGTGGGCACCAGATATAATTGGGGATCCAATTATGTCTTGGATTCTTTTGGTCTTTTCTTCAGATGCCTTTCTTAGAATAAGAGCTAGGCTTGTCATTTCCCTGCTGAAAGCTGCCGCAGACTTGTTCTTTATGTCAAATTGAGAAGACAGTGCTCTTATGTCTTCTGAAGTCTTTGTTGACTTCTCAAGGAGATCTTGAATAAAAGTATCAAAATTTGAAGTTCTGGACATCAAACTTCTTGCAACTTGAATCTGTTGTTGTAGTACCCTTAAATTGGTAGATAGTGTGACCTTTATTTCCTCAACCTATTTGTGGAGAATTTCTATTCTCTTTTTCTCGTAATGATCAATTGCCACTATCTCTGGATCAGTTAGATCTTCTCCTATTGCTTGTGCTCATATTTCCAATTGATCTATTACTGGTTCATCTTCGTCAATGTCTGCATCTGGTACGAAGTTCTACAGGATGTTCTTTACACTTGTAAGGACCATGTCCCATTTTCTCTTTGTCAGCTCCTTTAGTTGTCTAGTTGACATTTTACTTATGTCAACTATAGTCTCGCTAACCTTGCTCTTCTTAGCTTTTGTGTTTGCTACAAAGGATAGCTTCCTCTTGGATGAGGATGAACTTGGAACATCTACTGGTTCCTTTTGGCTTTTCTCCTATTCCAGTTGGTATTGCTCATTTTGTACAGGTAACTGTTGTTCCTGTTCATGTTTGTCCTCATTTCCCGGTTGGACCAACTTCTCTTTCGGTATAACTTCTTTAGGCCTTTCTTGCTCTATCTGTTCTTCCTCTTCTGGTTGCTCTTGTTCTTCCTCTTCTGGTTGAGCATTCTCTTCTTGTGGTGATTTCTCATCTTGTGGGACTTCTTCCTGTTGCTGCTCTTCAGCTGAGTGTAGATCACCCACAACAATTTCTTCTTCAACACCTGTAGAGTTGTCAGTGGTCATCTTGGCTGATGACTCTCCCAGATTAATCTGTTCACCAAAAATATCCTCCTTATCGGTTGTAGGTTCTTCACAAGAAGTGAATTGAACCGGTGGTGCTTGTGTTGTTGTTGTTTGATCTTGTGGACTTGTTTCCTTAAGAGCACTAAAATCATATTGCTGCCAAAAATCTAATGTCTCTTTGTAGACTTCATTTTCAAAACCATTTATTATCTTGACAACTCTATTTCTTGTATCTAAATTCATTGATGCTTCCTCTAGCAGAAGCTTTATTCTTTCTTCACTGAGACCGGGTCGAATTATTGACAATGTCTCTTTATTAATTCTAGTATTGATGCCTAGACCGGTTCTCCATTTAGTCATAAGCCTAGAATTAAACTTAGGGAGAAACTTAGCCCTATAGGCTCTTGGGGTTCTGTTGTAATCCAGAAAAGTTGCCAACAAAGCTACTATTAATGCTTGCTCGTCTTCCTCCCCTAACACACTATACCATTTAGCTGCATTCTCTACTTCTCCAAAATCCATCACTTCATCAACTAAATCATTGATAGTCATGGTGCGAGTCTTACCTTTTTCTGGAGAGATAAGAATGGTTGGGCAAGCTGGATCACTATCTTTATCACCAGTGATGTTGACGATAACCGGTCTTGTAGGAATCTTCTCTTTGACCGGTACTTCTGCTCCAAGTACTCCTTTTCCTTTACCGGTGTCAATGACCGGTGGCTCAGTCGCCCTTTGGTGTGCTTCTGCTTGTTTCTGGGTCTGAAGGAGTTTGGTCCAAATAGCTACTCCTTCCTCATGAACCTTCTCAGCTTCTCCTTTAAGCATTTGTTCGATCCTCTTCTTTGTCAAGAAGTTTTGTTGATGCAGTTTGGCTTGGTGTGTGGCCTCTTCCAGAGTGAGATGGTTTTGGACCTCAAGTAGAGCTCGAATCCTCAGCTCCTTTGTCCATTGAAGCTTTCCACCTAGCTTCAAGAATCTCTTGGAGATCATCAGGTACGACCCTATGAAGTTCAGTAGGAGAGAGGTTAAATTTATAGATATAGTAAACTACTGCTTCTTCTATCTTTCTCCTATCTTCATCATTTGCTAGTTGATATCTTCTGCTAACTGATCCCATTCCACAAGTTTCTTTCATTCCTGCCACAAGTCCATCAATGGTGGGTTTTCTGTTCCTTGGTGGATCTTCCTTTACTGGTTTACTTGATTTCCTCTTCCTGACTAGACGAACTATTTGTTTAGTCTCTGTTTCCTCTAGTTCTTCTTCTTGAGTGCTTGCTACTGGTTGTGCTCTTTTCCTTTGAGCTTTAGGTTGATCTGACACCGGCTTCTTCTTCGGTGTGGGAGTCCTTTTTGTATAGACGTTCTTGATTGGCGCTCTTTTCTTCAAATTATCTTGAATCTCTTTATAGGTACCAAACCGGTAAGCAGAGAGATTTAGGTCAGCTTTGGTCAACGCATCTGCATATGCCTTAGCTGTCTTGGCAGTGATCTCGTAGCCCAGTTCTGGAGCGTACCCTATTCTCGGTTCCACTGCTTGAATAATGCAGTGATCGGTGGAAACCAAAAAACATACATCATCCTTGTATGAGTCAACAATAGTTGACGGCACCCACTCCCTTGCATGCATTCTTAGTTGGAATTCCTAAAAGTACTCAGTTATTACTTTACCGAACTGGTTTCCCAGTTGGTTGGCCATTTCAGTAATTTGATGCATGACCGGTCGATCGGTTCCCCATGTCACCTTTCCGATTCCCAGGAAGAAATTTGAGTAGTAGAAAGGCATACCAGTAGGGTCCCGTACTTCATGGATTTCTTCTTTACAATGCCGAGCTTCTTCATATTTTCGAAGATCTGACCTTGGAGCATTCCGCAGAGATCGTACTTGGTGTTATCATTCATTATCCAGTGAGCGGCATGAATAGCTCCTCTCGGTATGCTGTTCAGGTTGCTGGACTAATAGATTTTATAACCTATTATAGCAGAGGCGAACCGAACCCCTTTGTCTTTGATGTCGATCACGGTCATGAGTCGACCATTGGATTTTGATTTTGTCAGCTTAGTGATGATCGCATTGGAGATAGTTCTTAGGGTTAATGCTTCCCCTTCTTGACTGTACCCAGTCACTTGATGCAAATTCTCCTTTGTAATTTGTGTAGCTGCACCCTTTTGGAGCCAAAACCCTAGATCGTGCACACGATTGAGAACCTGTCGAGTCCAATCTGGTCGGAAGATACTTGGATAGCTGACTTTGTTGATGAGACCGGATGACACCAGCTTCGCGTATCTATCAAGAAGCTTTCCGTCCTCACACAATGAGAGATACTTGCTCTGGATGAATGTCTCTCCCAGTTCTTCTTGCTTGGTGTGAATGAAGGCAGTCACATCTTCTGTCATGAGAACACCCTCAGGCACGCAAGATAGTGCACCATTCATGTCGTTCACCCTGTTCTGAATCGACATGATATCGTAGACAGGTTGATCAACTTGATTTCCTTGAATCAGCTTGGTGATGGATGATGAAGATGCCATTGCTAACAACCGGTTAATAGAAAGTAGCTTGATTGGTCTAACAGACAATATCTTTCGATGATCAAAGTATGAGAATATCACTTAAGCATAAGAAATTGTTAATCACAAAATCGCAAAGTAAAAGTGAGTAATTCTCCTTTCTTTATAAAGAGTTAGGGCATAACGGTAATTACCAAACGGTAACTATTTGTTTAACGGCTATAACATTTATTGCCTTACCTAACCTTTCTTTCTGTTTTTGCCAACCGGTATTCAGGCTTTTTCGGTTGAGCAAACCCTGATTGATCAAATCTTACCTGTTCGGTGTTTCTTGTAGACCGAGTGAATTTAATACTCACCAGTTCTACCGGGAACGGTAGACTGACTACCAGTTCCCTCTAAGCCTTGTAGGCTCAGTTTGCTGAAGAGATATCACCATTTGCAGATGATGATCTTCCCTCTGTCTTCTCCTCAGCGGAGCTCTTTGATTCCTTCTTGAACCAAATCTGCTTGACTTCTTTCTTGGTCTTCTTCCCTTTGTTCTTCTCATTTGAAGACGAGATCTTCTCCACCGGTTTGACTGATCCCTTCCTTTTGTTCATCGACCGGTTCCTGCAGTCTTTAGCTAGGTGTCCAACTTTGTTGCAGGACTGACAGACTATCCCGGTTGACTTCCATGGATTCACCCTTATTTTTTCAGGTGATTTGCACCAGGATTCATTGTGAGTGTGCATGCCACAGTTAGCACAGTTGGTTGTGCTCCGGTTCCTATTCCTTTTGGGGAATACCGGTCTCGGTGGGGATCTGAATGCCATGGTCTTGGATCCGCATTCATCAGCTTTGTGTCCAAACTTGTTGCATGTGTAGCAATAGCCCTTGAAGCTTCCCCTGCTTCCACTGGACACAGTTGTGGGGCTTGACCAACATTCATTGGTCTTGTGGCCATACTTGCAACAGTTTTTGCAGTAATTGTTAGTTGGCTTGACCGGTGCATTTCTGCAGTTGCTTGTTTTATGGCCCGGTTTCCCACAGTGTTTGCAAAAATTGTTGAAGGTCTTTTTACCCTTTTGTTCTCCCAGTTTCTTCTTTTCCTTCTTGCTTTCGTTGGCTCCTGATGACTCACCAATCTCTTTGGTGTCTTTACCGGTGAATCCAAGACCGGTGGGATCTTTGTGCTTTCTTTGGGCTTTTAGTTGCTCATCAAGCTTGACCGAGCTTTCGTTGTATCTCCTTAGGGACTCATTCCTTTCTTCACGTTCTTTCATCTGCCCCTTTAGTTGATACAACTCTATTGCCAGCTTTTTGCATGCATCATCTCTATCATGCCAACCCTTCTGCATGTTTGCGTTTTCTTGAGTGACAATTTGCATGTCTTCTTGAAGTTGCAGAACGACAAGATCATTTAACCTTACTGCTTCCTCTGCAAGATTCCTTGCTCTCTCAGAGGCTGTTAATGACTTGACTGCTGTGCTTCTTTCATCTTTAGCTTTCCTCTTTTTCTCAATCAGTTCAGTCATCCTTAGGGCATTGTCTTCCTGTTCCCTCTTTAGGTTGGAGATTTGATCGGTTAGGATCTAGTTCCTCTCCATGAGCTCAGAGACTGCCTCCTCAGCTTCATCTGATCCACTTTGCCTTGAGAGTTCATCAATTTTTTCATTGCTCTCACTTAATTGTAGAGCTGGCTCCTTTCTTTTAGCAAGTGATCTTCTCAGCCTATTCTCCAGAGAGGCAATGATGTCATTGGCTTCCTCAAGCTGTTTTTGATCCCTGTAACCCTCCATGATCTTTTTCTCAAGCGGTTAAGCTTTATATATTAGAGAATTGGGCTCTGATACCGATTGTTATTCCTAACCGATTACTGAGAGGGGGGGGGGGTGAATCAGTAAATACTATTTCTATTGCAATTTCACACTTGTATATAGATTCTTGCAAGATAAACAGAATGTAAACAATCACCCACAAGCATAAATAGAAATACTCAAATCAACACATCATGTATACGTGGAAACCCTCGGTTAGAAGGAAAAAACCACGGTGAGACAGAACTCACAACTTCACTACTGCAGTAATAAAGACGCCTTGTTAGGAGCTTACAAAACACTTGTAAGAGTGCTACCTGATAAAGGCATTTGATATAAGACTAGTTAAGATCTTGACCCTGTTAGGAGTCGCCTTGCAAAAGGACTTGAAACACTAGTTAAGATGTTACTCGGTTAAAGGATTTTTACAAAAGAATCTGCTAGGGTTCACCTTGTTTGTATTAGAATAATTTAGAATCATATTTTATTAATGCTCAATATTGTATCTTAGTATAAATATTAGAATGTTTCTAATATTTAGTTAGCTGTAGCTAGAATAGAATGTTTCTATTCTAGACGATCGTTTCCTAAGGAAACATCATTCTTCTTCTTATATATATAGATCGTTTGATCTTTGTTAATATATTAGAAAGTATTCTAGCATCTACTTTTCGTAACATGGTATCAGAGCTTAGGAATTTTTTTTGAAAAAATTTAGAATTTCATTATGAAATCTTATGTTTAATTTTTTTCGAAATAAATGCCTACATATCTGTTTATTCGTAGACCCGTCTAGGGTTTCTTTTCAAGAATCAGTTTGCAGCATTTTCGTGGGTCTGTTCTAGGGAAATTTTTTTCCTACCCATGTTCGTTCTTATTCCTCTTCTGCAACAACTTGCAGAGTTGAAATCTTCAGCCGTTGTTTCTTCAACTGGCCGCGTTTTTCACTCTTTTTTGCAAGCTTCAGTGAAGATTGACCATATCCCTGGTCGTTTGTTTCTTTCTATCGGTTTTCTCAAGCTGTCTTTGTTTGCCTTCGACAGCCATTTCCTGCATATTCTGCCATTTTTTCCAGCCAGGGCTGTTTTTTTCGAAACCCTAATTTTTTGGGCTCGAAATTTTTTTTTGATTTTAGATTCTGGTGGGTTTTTCGAGATCTCAAATGGGTTGTTATCAGATTTTTCTAGGTGCCTCGATTTTCAAGCCATTGGATCCAGATTTTGACAGCATATTTTTTTTGGGTTTTTCAAGCTCTCTTCTTGGTACTTCTCCGTTTTTTCTGGGTCTTTCAATTTTTGACCTCGAAGTTCGTGTCCTTTGAGATATTCACGTTTTTTTGGGAAACATGCTATGAGCATCTGTATCAGCAGCCTTAGAAGTCAGTCTCAATTAAAAAGCAAGCTAATGTTGCTAAACACTCAGAGCAGAAAGAATCTGCCTTTCATGCTTTTATGGCCAAAATACCTGCAAATCATGTGAAATCTTCTGCCTGGTACATAGATTCCGGTGCCTCTTGTCATTTCACTCATAGGCATGACTGGTTTGTTGAGTTCTCTCCCTACACTGACTCAGTTATCTTTGGCGGTGGTGAAGAGTACAATGTTGTCGGCAAGGGCAATGTTTAGATACAGTCTGGAGGAAGAAAACTCATGTTCCTCAATGTGTGTTATGTTCCTGGCATGAACCATAATCTTCTTTCAGTTAGTTAGATTATGAGGCACTCTTCTCAGCTGGATGTTGTTTTTAGTGCACATAAGTGCTCGATTGTTGATCGTACTTCTCGCACTACGCTTGCTGTTGGCCTTGAGGATCATGGTCTTTATAGGCTTGTGGACTCAGGCAATTCTCTTGAGCATGCCTTCATAGCAAAATCTTCTGCTATTAGCAGTCTCTGGCATTAGTGATATGGTCACTTGAATATTCAGTATCTTGCACAACTTGTTCGGGACGATTTAGTACATGGCCTACCGGATATTCATACCCAAAATCATCGAGTTTGCGGAGCTTGCCAGGCAGGGAAGCAACACAGGACACCGTTCAAAGATGGTGACTCATGGCAAGCATCTAAGGTACTCCAACTAGTTCACGCTGATATATGTGGTCCTACGGATACTACTATTATTGGGTACAGGTATTTCTTAATCTTTGTTGATTATTTTAGTCGCAAAATGTGGGTATATTTTCTTAAGAAAAAATCAGATGCATTTCCTGTATTTCAGACATTTAAGGCCTTAGTAGAAAAAGAGTCTGGTTCTTCTATTCTTACTCTTAGGTCTGATAATGGGGGAGCTTTGTTCTTTTGTTTTTTCTACCTTCTGCGCTACTCATGGCATCAAACGTTAGTTTACCACACCACACACCCCTCAGCAAAACGGTGTTGTAGAGCGGCGAAATCGTACCATTACAGAGATGGCTAGGGCTATGTTGGAACATAGAAACGTACCTAAAAAATATTGGGCAGAAGCAATATTCACAGCAGTTTATCTTCTTAATCAGTCACCCACTTATGCAGTTAAACATAAGACTCTTGAGGAAGCATGGTCTGGTCGCAAACCTAGGATCAACCATTTAAAAGTTTTTGGCTCTCTAGCATATGTATGGATTCCTGATGCCAAGCGCACTAAGTTGGATTCCAAGAGTCAAAAGCTTATGTTTACAGGGTACAGTGACACTCATAAGACCTACAGATTGATTGATGTAAACATTGATCGTTTAATCTTCAGTCGTGATGTTGTGTTTGATGAGGAACTAGGACCATTTCAGCTCTCTTCCTCCTCGCAACATTCTGAGACTTAGCCTTCAGAGACCTCCGACTTGGGTCTTCCTATTTCATGTGATTCATCTGATGAGAGAGCTGATTCTAATGCACCGCCTGAGCTCCCTCTGGACAATGCCATTCTTGCTCCTAATCCTGATTTGCTTTCTCATCCAGCTATTCCTTTTGCATCTAATATTGGCTCCTCTTCTCTTCGGCCTAAATGGTGGGTTAAGACAATTAGTAATCTTCGTCCTAATGAACTCATTGAGGGTAGAACCTCCAGAAATAAGAGCATTCAGCATAACAGAGTTAATGTTGCTCTCATGGCTAACATCCACAGTATCTCTGAGCCTCAAACATATGCAAAGGCCAAAGGAATTCCAGAATGGGAACAGGCAATGGATGCTGAGTTCCAAAGTCTTCAAAAGAATCACACTTGGGTTCTTTCAGATCTTCCTCCAGGGAAGAAACCCATTAGCTGTAAATGGGTCTATAAGGTCAAATATCATGCAGACGGTACCTTAGACAAATATAAAGCCAGATTAGTTGCTCGAGGATGCACCCAGCGAGAAGGCATTGACTATGAGGACACTTTTGCTCCTATAGCCAAGATGAGTACTATTTGCCTTCTTGCCATTGCAGCTCAGTATGGTTGGAAAGTTCACCAGATGGATGTGAAGAGTGCCTTTCTAAATGGTGAATTGTAGGAAGAAGTCTACATGATGCAGCCTCCTGGTTTCAAGGTTGCCGGTTTAGAACCCAAAGTCTGTAGACTTCGGAAAGCCCTCTACGGTCTTAAACAGGCCCCTCGGGCATGGTACATAAAAATTGATCAGTACTTGGTTGCTTGTGGATTTCAGTGTAGTCCTTCAGATAGTAATCTGTATATCAAACACTCTGGTAATGATATTCTCTTTCTTGTTATCTATGTGGACGACTTAATCATTACTGGGAGTTTAGAACATTTGATTTCCGAAATCAAACAGGATTTGTGTAGCACTTTTGATATGACAGATCTCAGACTACTTCATTATTGTTTGGGTATTGAGGTTTGACAAACTGACAGTAGCATTTTTCTTTCTTAGTCTAAGTATGCCAGAAGCTTGCTTGACAAGTTTCGAATGCAGGATTGCAAACCAACCTCCACTCCTATGGAGACTGGTTTGAAATTGTCCGCACAATTTGATTCTCCTCCTGTAGATGAAACCCTCTTCAGGCAACTAGTGGGTAGTCTCATCTATATCACTGCTACTAGACTTGATCTCAGCTTTGCAGTCAGCTACATCTCCCGATTCATGACAAACCCCAAGGTTGATCATTGGGTTGCAGCGAAGTGTGTTCTGTGCTATGTACAAGGTACCTTGGATTATGAACTTCTTTACACTCGGAGTGCTGCTCCTCAACTCAGTGGGTTCACAGATTTTGATTGGGCTGGCTCCGTTGATGACAAAAAATCTACCTTTGGATATGTGTTCAGTATAGGATCGGGTGCGGTCACTTGGACCAGTAAGAAGCAACAGGTGAGGGCTCTCTCTTCGACAGAAGCAGAATATAGAGGAGCTGTCAAGGCAGCTTGTGAGGCAGTTTGGCTTCGTCAGATGCTTGTAGATATGCAACTACCTCAAGCAAGTCCGACTCCTTTGTTTTCAGACAATCAGGGTGTCCTCAAACTTGCCAAAAATCCAGTCTTCCATGAACGCACCAAACACATAGAACTCCATTGTCATTACATTCGGCAGTTGGTAGAAGATGGATCTGTTCAGTTGCTATATGTTCCTACCTCGGAGCAGCCTGCAGATATTTTCACCAAACCCCTTGGTCCTGACAAGTTTGCAAAATTTAGGGGGTCTATTGGTGTAGTTAATAGATTGAGCATTAAGGGGGGGTATTAGAATAATTTAGAATCATATTTTATTAATGCTCAATATTGTATCTTAGTATAAATATTAGAATGTTTCTAATATTTAGTTAGCTGTAGCTAGAATAGAATGTTTCTATTCTAGACGATTATTTCCTAAGGAAACATTGTTCTTCTTCTTGTATATATAGATTGTTTGATCTTTGGTAATATATCAGAAAGTATTCTAGCATCTACTTTTCGTAACAGTTTGAGGGATTTGAAACTGCTTTAACCAATAAAAGCAATGATCTCAATTGGCACTCTTTGTCTGATTAGATCATACCTATTGATCTTTCTGATCTGCCTGGCTGTTGATCCTCTCTGCCTTTCACCTCTGTGACTGTAGCTCTTCTCAGAAGATATCTCTCTTCTGCTCTGAATATTCAACAACTTTTCTTGCGTCCTATGACCTGTATATATAAGAAATTAATCTTATTAACTCATAGAACCACTAGGCTGTAAACTCGTCCTTAAATCATGCAGCAAAAAGCTTGCCAGATGATCTGGAGTTTACCTTGAAAACATCCGCATAGAAATAAAATCAACTCTTGTTAAAAAACTAACTTCAGTTCTGAACGGTGGGTGTTCCGTATAATTTGGTTTTAAAACAGGCAGTTCCGCATAATCCGGTGCGGATTTATATGCTGTTTGACCGGTGTCAATCTTGTACCTAGTCCATCCCTGTATGCAATATACGACCAGTACCATGTACTATGTTCGGTCTACCGGTGCATCTCCTCTGTTGTGTCTATCAGTGCATACACTCTATTATAGTCTACCGGTGCCTAAAAAGTAATATAAGTGATCTTCCGGTGTACCTATACCGGTGGGAATGGTGTTTGCATCTAACTTTACTAATGACAACTTAAATTGCTAACATTACGCTAGCACAACTAGGCAATCACAGGTTGGACTACCCCATAGACTTTTCCAGCAGACTTCTATCGAAGGCGGAAAAGAACTACAACACGACAGAGAGGGAAGCCTTGGGGATAGTCTATACTATACAAAAGTTCCGGCACAATTTGTTTGCAACTCCATTTGTTGTCTATGTGGACCATTCGGCCTTAATGTACCTGGTGATGGAGCCCTAATTTTTACTAAAAATTAGGGTCTCCATTTGACAAATAATGTTTAGAGACTTGATGAAGTATTTCCATTGATGTTATAACGAAGAATATTAAGAAGTTAGTGAACAGAAATAAAAATAGTAAGTTCAAATTGGAGCAGCGAAATACAACTCAAGTTAGCAATGAAGATAGGAGTATGGTGATACACTCATCCAATATATACAATGATAATCGGTCCCAATGATACTCGATGATTATTCAAATACTCCTAAGTATTCAATGTTAAAAAACAGGTCCGTAGATGGATATTATTTTCTGTGTGTTTTGCATCAGACAATTCGAAGTATTCAATGTGCTAGGCTTGGAAGTACCTGTGCATTCACGAGAAGAGGAACGAGCCTAAGTATGACATGTGCAAAGATTAAAAAACTTCTGTGGCAGTAGTAACTACGATGACTTCCAATAATAACAAGGATGTCTTTCAGTGTTTAAAATATGCCGCAAATAATTAGAACATTATTGCGTAGACCATGTGTTGTCAGGAGTGTTAAAGCAATGAGCGTCTGTGGAACCATGAGGAGGGTCTGATGATTGCAGCACGCAAATCTTCATATCGAAGGTCACAGTGGCAACAATTGGCTCCATTTCTGGCGACAATGATAAACAAGCGGAAGTGCACTCTCTAGAAGCCCGCTTAAGAAGACAACTAGTGACGTCAAACAATATTCAAGATTAAAATATTTAGTGTTGTCACGCATATACGAGCAGAGAATGGTTCTGTAATATTCGAAAGGCGTGAAGACAAATATTAAGAGAAAACGGCAAGTTTATTATTAGTCAATTTAAGAAACAAAGGCAGTGGTGATAACTTAGGCAATTGTTTATAATCCTCGATATTAATAATAAAAGAAGCAGAGGATTAATTAAAATGTGAAGCTCGATAAAGTCATCATTATAAAGAATTTAAAATATAAAACAAGTCTAAGTTATGATTATCGTAAAAGGGGATTACTTAAATGAAAAGATGCGATAAGGTTATAAGAGATGTCTCTTTTACCAAAAGACATAGCTCTTTGAAATTAAAAGATATATATAGACAAGTATTTGTTAAAAGGAAGGGAGAGACATTCGAAGATAGAAACATTTTTATATATTTGTATGGAGGGACAAGGAGCATAACATGATTTTGTAAATTTAAATTTATTTTATTTTAATAATAAAATAAAACATCTTTTGTTATTTATTAAAGGCATAGAGAATTAAATTATTGATGAACTGTCCTTTATAATTATTATTTTTTGAATATTGTGTGCAATTTAAATATCGGATAAGTGGATACGGTCAGTTAGCATCCTAAATTCAATCTGGAGTAATTTAGGATTGCGTAAATATTTGATTTGTCGCGTCTTGATTATTTAATTGATTAGCAATATAGAATGCATTAAACATTATAAAGTTGTACGTAAACCTTCATTGAAGTTGACTCTATTGCCCGAATAAGCAGAGGCACTGGTCTTATTATTGTTGAAATATTGGGTTTATATATGAAATCAGAAAATCTATCAAATCCTTCCTACAAACCTTAATAAATCATTACACAACATTTTAATTAAAACATTCAGCATTCAACCTTATTTTGATCGAGTTCAAGGGTTTTTTGCCAACCGAGGAACTCACCAGCTTAAATTCGCTATAGAAGAGCTTCGAACCAGGTGATCAAGTTTGAAGTAAAGGTTTACCCGCCTAGGTGTAGCGAAGCCTAAAGTGCAGGGGAGTTTGAAGTATTCCCGTTCGTTGGCCAGAATTGATTTGGAATTCTATTGGAGAATTGGCAGGCTCTTGGATTTCCAATCTGCGGTTTTGGGAACCAACACCTGGTAAATAAGCATATCATCCAAGGAAGGGTAAGCAGTTGGCTGCTTCTATTGCAGGAGTTCAGATTCAATATTATAGTATGGCCCGGGAAAAGCCATGTAAGTGCAGACCACCTATCCCAAATCAAATCAGGTGAGCCACCAGAAGGTGTCAATGATGACTTTTCGGATGCAAGTATTGGAGAGTACCCGTCCACAAGACAATTCCCTGAGGATATGCAATTGAGCGAGAGAAGGAAACTGGTCCTATGGCGTAGAACATTTCAATTAATCAATGGGTTGCTATATAAGATGGGACCCGATCAAGTACTCCATCGATGTGTCATGGAAGATGAAGCTCCAAGTGTGTTGAGGTAAGCCTACGAAGGTCCCACAGGAGGGCATATGGGACTTGACACAACAACATGGAAGGTGTTACTCACCGGGTTATGGTGGCCGACAGTATACAATGATGCGAGAGAATGGGTGGTGAGTTGCGACACATGTCAGAGAGCAGGGAAGCCCTTGAAAAGAGACTTCATTTCTCTGAACCCCTCTAACGCACAGGAGTTGTTTGAACGATAGGGAATTGATTTTGTGGGGCCACTTAAGGCAAGTAGAGCATGTCGGTGTAGATATATTGTCGTAGCGATGGAATATCTCACCAAGTGGGTTAAGGCACGAGCCCTTCCTAATAATTCAGCTCTGAGTACAGCCAGGTTCATTTACGAACAAATAATTACAAGGTATGACATACCCATCCAGCTCACTACTGACAAAGAGGGACTTTTTGTCAACCATGTTATAAAGTTGCTCACCACAGAGTTTAAGATTTTTCACTCATTCTCAAGCCTGTACTACTTGATAGCTAATAGCCAAGCAGAAGCTACCAATAAGATATTGGTAGCAGTGATCTATAAGTCGTGTGGAGTTGAAGGAGACGACTGGGAAGAAAGGTTGCCATCAATGCTGTGGGCCTATCGCACCATGTACAAAGTCACTATCGGACATACCCCTTTTTAGTTGATGTACGGACAGGAGGCTGTCATACTCGCTGAATTCATGGTGCCAAGTCTTAGAATAGCCATTAAGAATAGGTTGGGAGATATGGAGAGTCTAAGAGAGAGGCTATACAATCTCAACAAGTTGGATGAATGGCATCTAATAGCACAATGGGCAACCAAGATAGCTCAACAACGAAGGAAGGTGTGGCATGACAAGCACCTCAAACGGACGAGGTTTACTTCGGGGCAACTAGTTTTAAAATACAAGAGGAATGAAATTAAGCCAGGCAAGTTCAAAGTGAAATAGCTTGGACCCTATAAGGTGTGAGAGTTTGGGGATAACGGAGCAATCAAGTTGTGGACTTTGGATGGGAAGGAGGTGGCGGACCCTATCAATGGCTTGAAATTGAAGATCTACTATGAAAGGCACGATGACTAGAGAGATAACTCTGGTAGACGGGATCATTTAGACTTTGGTAATAAATAATCTGAAAAGAAATTCAAAATCAGAGGACACCATATGGCTCATGATCGTACGGAGCAATAGACACATACCATATGACATTAAAAGGTTGTACGGTGCAAGGTCGTACGACATAAAACATCCCGCCAGAAGTAAGAGAGAGGGACGCAACTCGAGAATTTTCTTTTTAGAACCATATGCCCGTATGGTATCCAAATGTACGATAGGAGAGTCGTAGCAAGGATGTACGACCATACGGTAGGGAGGGGAAGTAAAATAAATTGATGCATAGTTTGTCCGTACACCGTACAGTTACTGGGAGAACAACACGAAATAAAAAAGGAGAGCGTATGGATAGTGGATAAAGGGTTATTGACGAATGTGGGAAGAAATTTAAAAACCATATCACAGGTAGTTATTGACGACAAGAGTTTTTTCTCGACATGGGATCTCAACAACAAAAGAAAGATTGGAAGAAGCAATTGCAGGCCTCAACACTAGGAAGTAGTAGTATTGCCAGAGACAAGGGCACGAGGGTTTTACCATCTGGAGTCAGGATTGCTAGAAGCATAGTTCAAAATATCATTATCGACAACTTATCGGCGAGGGCAAAAAAAGAGATATCGGCAAATATCAGAGATAGGTCGGGAACTTCTCAGGAAAATAACGGGAACTTGAAAAATTGCTTAAATTTAATTAGAAATGCATTTTTTTTGCAAAATTCAATAAGGAGAGGCATCTAATGAGTCAGTTAATGAGTAAACAAACCAAACAAGCTGATCTAGATTTATATAAATGCAAATAGGATACATAATCGTATCCTCGTGGAATGCTGATGACTGGTAGCCATAGTCTGGTAGTCTGAACTTTGAAGCAAACTAAAAATAGCAAATTGTCTTTGTAAAACTATAAGCAAATACCAGTGTCAAGTACAATATCAAAATAGTCTACATCTTCCTCTTCCCCCTCCTAGCGGCTCTATTAAAAATTGGTGGAATGGGAGGGGGTCTAGCCATAGAGAAATATACAAAAAAATAAGAGAAATATACATAATTGTAAAAATAAAATCATTTCATAGTATGAATCTATGATGCTTGATCATTGATCAATGCCAAATGTCAAAGTCTTCATAACTAGGTCTTAGGTAGTCTTTGTTGGTGGCTGTTTTCAAGTCCCTAGATTCGGCAAATGAGGTTTGAGTGATTTTGGCCTGTTGGAAAGTCATGTCTGTCAAGGATTTGGGTGAGAGCTAAGCTAAGTTTGTCATAGAGATGGAGTCGAAACCAAGTGATTTGTGATAAAGCGAGTTAAAACCCTTTGAGAATCCTTTTGCCAGCTTTAGTTTGACCTTAGAAAGCCATGACGGATTGTGGGAGGTAAACCTGCTGAAGGCTTGCTGAATCCTGAAATTTGGCTAAGTCTGGAATTTTTCGAAAACCCCCAAAATCTAGAATCTGCATCTTAACTCCTATGAGGCTGGAACCTATCTCAAACATCCTGAAAGTATTTATACAAATATAACTTAAAGTATAAGAAATTAAATAAATCAAACTTATACTTAAATGTTATATTTGTATAAATCCTCTTGCCCCTGAACTGGAAAATTGGAAACTCCCGTCCTTGAACTAGAAAATTGGAAACTAACCTTAGTAGGACCCTGTGCGGACTCGCGCGATAAGTTGCCAAACTTATCGACCGATATTTTAAACTTATCGGCGATAACTTGGCAACTTATCGACCGATATTTTAAACTTATCAGCGCGTGAACTTTACGTGTTTTATTGGCCGCCAAAACTTATCGCGATAAGTTTAAATATCGCAGATATATCTGTGATATTTTAATCTATGGCTGGAAGTATGGATAGTTGTAAGAAGAAAGTTTGTCCCAAGGTGCAAACCCAGACATAGCAACAGAAGGAAGAGATTACATGGAAGAATGTCACATTCGAAGGGTTGAATGGGTATGAGTGTCGGACATGGTGGGAGGAGACACCAAACACTGATTTTTTGAAAGGGTAGCTGTGAAAGGCACAAGTGCACTAGGCATTCCAAATGCCTATTTTTTCCATCAAAGATTTTGAGGGAACCTTGCGCGGAATGATAGACACATTCGACTGGTTTAGCTGTACCAGCACTGTCAAGTATTTAGGTATCAAGCTCCACGTTAAATTTACAACCGCAGAATTTACATGAGTGTTTTTATATCTAGTCGGCAGGGGAAAAAAATAGACTTGAAGCCTAGGAAAATGTCTCGAGAGGAGAAAGAAAAATTCATAAAGTTGGTTTCTAGGAAACTAACTCCGAGCGAGTTCGAGTCCATAGTAGGTGCGTCTTCAAAAATTCGTGGAATCAAGAAGTTGTTTGTGGCTCCAGGTGAATGGCATTGTCTCATGGATGTTATTAAAAGTAGGCTCACAAGTTCAAGTAGGGCTTCTGACATTGCCCTTGCACACATTCTTTTTATGAATGGGCTTAGGAACGCCATTATTTATGATTGGGCGTCCATCATGGCCAAGAGGATGTATGAATTTATGACTCTTCAACACAGGACCTTCTACATGCCTAATTATGCAATTGGCTTGTTCCTCAATGCTACCCGAGAGCGGATTCCACATGACAGATTGAGGACGAAGTCTGACAGCCTGGCAACTGGAAAACCCCCTAACTTTCATTGGCGCCATTTGGATACGGGTGGGGTACAGATAAGGTCGAAGAGGAAGCGCCAGGTGCTCTCCGAGTTTGAGGGAGACAATGTAGACAGTGGTCAAGAGGATACCGGTGAGGACTCGGGGGCTAGTGAGAGTGCAACAGTAGAAGGAGCCACTGCAAATTCGGGCATAGCAGGTATGGAGATACCTAGTCCATTTGAAGTTGCTTCGGGATGGGTTTTGTTTACCCCGTCAGTCACCTCAGTCACAGCTTCCTTGACACCATTGGCACCATCTAGTACCGTTATGGACGTGGTCTTTGTACCAAAGTTTGGCCAGTTGAGGGTCCCAATATCCATGACGCCGCCGAGTGTGGACTGGGCAGTAGCGGTGCCAGCGACAGTCGGGTTGGTGGTGGACCAATCCACGGATGGGAGTGTGGAGGCTAGAGCAATGCCTTAGAGGGAGGAGTTGGAGTTGCCAGCATAGACGAAGAGTGAGCCTTAGGTCACTCTCGAGGTAGTTGGGACGGAGGCCATTGTGAGGGTGGGCCCAGGGGTGTTGGAGGAGCCGCCGAGTGAAGCACGACCAGTGGAGAGTAGTGGTCCATCAACAGAGGCTGTCGACGATGATGACTTGGTTCAGTCAATTCCAGATGGCACCATTGGCACGAGCAGCGATCAACCTTCTTTCCCCATAGCGAGAGTTGGCTATCCCTCTGGAGATAGTGGATCTTGACTCCATGGTCTCACTTGTGAGACAGGAGTTGGAGACAGAGGATGCATCTGAGAGGTAGGCTTTGACACATGGGCAACAACAGGAGTTTAGTGATGTGGAGATGCCAGGGCCAGACAGGGAGCCTAGTGAGGAGCCGGCGAGAGGGTCTCAGAGTGGTGTCTTAGAGTAGTACTTGGCAGATGTAGCTACATGAGCATAGTGGATGATAGTCTCAGCGGAGTATAGGCCTAGGAAGAGGTTGCCCAGGCGTTGGAGTGCCTCCTGACTTTTGTTCGAGTGGGTTGTCCTATCGCCTTTGCGGACTGTTTTGAGTCCAGGAGATGGCTAACCACAAAAACTTTGGCTGTGCTAGAGGATTGGGCCCTTCTAGAGAAGGCAGGGGAGAGTAGGATTCGTGCCTTACTGCGTGAGGTGGAGCAAGCATTCCGCGAGGGATACTTCACCCTCCGGCACATTGAGGACATCTCTTCAGGACATGAGAGTATGATGGTGGTAGCAATAGCAGCTCGGGAGGAGATGGCCACCTGACTTGCAGCAGTAGAGGAAACATTGGCCAGAGGAAAAGAGTCATTGGCAACTAAGAAGAGTGGTATGGTGACGGAGTTGGAGGTATTGCAGACATAGCTAGAGTCAGATTGTGCAGAGAGGGCTCTTTTAGAGACCCGTCTTGCTAGTGCTATGGAGAGTATTGATACGAAGGAGAAGGCGGTATTAGAGGCGACAGGGATGGTGAAGACTTCTCTGGAAATGAAGATGGTAGCGGAGCACGACTTATAGCTGAGGACTGACCAGGTGTACGAGTTGCAAGCTTGGATAGCTTCCCTGGCACCACTGTCAACACCATCTTCTTCAGGGACACTTGCTACGCTCCCTCTTGCTTCTAAGTAGTATTTTCTGTTATATAGTCATGTTTTGTTCTCTTCCCCATTTTGTATATGTCGTCGGAGACGACTTGTTTTTTTTGGGGGGGATGATGTTGTCGGTAAACTTGTATGTACGAGAGTGTTATGTTAATTAAGTTGTTAGTCTCGGTCGTTAGGGGCTGAAGGGTAAGTGGTTATGTCACAACGGTTCAGTCGCACCCCTTCGAGGGATATATGTATCCTCTCAGATGAAAGAGAAAGGACAAAACTGATATCATATATGTTATGCTTGCATTAGATGTACTTGGCTATCATTAATGAAATATCTGGCAGTTCTCTGATATCTTGTTGCACTTATTATCTGTTATAATTTCCTTCAGTAGTATGCATTAAACCCAATTTATCGTAGGTGGTAAACACAAATCATCATCATAGTTCCAAGGCTAGTACAAGAAGGGGGAATCAAAGAATTCCCAATATCACAACTTCCTGTTACATTCTCAGGCAGGGATTTAAATACAGATAAGGAAGCTGGTGCAAGTTCCCTATGACAGTATTTGGTTATTCTACAATAAAGGAGAAACGATGAAGTTCTGGTGAAGAACATCGAGGGGTTTCTACAATGACATAGCACAATCTTGGTATTTTTATCAATCTAGGGATATAACGTAGACCAAGTATTAAGATTCTTTGCTTCTAAACTGATCCATTAAGATTTTGAATAAGCAACGCGTTATTAGTGAAGCAGGGGAGAATGGAGATTACTGTAAAACTTACTACTGTGAATAGTCATCTGTGCAAACTAGCTCAGAGAGTTGAAAATATTTCTGGAGTATGTATCAAATACCCAAATTTGTAGTTCAAACTTCTGTTGTTTATTAAAAGTAAACTTCCATTTCGGATTTTGCTATTTGAAAATTATTGGTGTTAAGAATTAATACTGAGTAAGCAGCTAGAACAATATATGCATAACTGTATTGTTCATTTCCTTGCAATGTGATAAAATTTGAATTTTCTCATATGAGTATCAAATCATGATTGGTTTGAACTAAACAAACAAAAAGCTTTCTCTTGCAACGCAGCTACTCTAAAGTAGTTAACAAATTGTTTGACAGAATGCCTAGTAGTTTTACAAGTGAAAAGGTGTGATGAGCCATGATTAATATATATATAATTTAAAATAGATGCACATATGAATTGGTTGAATCTCCTAAATCAATAATGTTAATCAATATAATATTAATCAAGTTATATTAATCTATAATATAATATCAATCAATATAATTATTAATATTAATCTAATATTAATAATATTAATTTATAATATTAATCATTAATATTAACTGTTCTTAATACGTAATATTATATTGATCTGTAATATCAATATTAATCTACATCCTTAATATTTGATAATAGTGATCTATAATATTAATCAATGATTGATGTTAAGTCCATAATACTGATGGAATTTCTATCAACTCCCTATTAGCGACTATACCAATGCTTTAAGGTAGTGATTTAATTAATATGGTAGTCGACTTGATTTGGTAGTAGACTATGCATGTCAGCACCATACCCGTAACGTTAGTAAAGTCGTATTTCATGCAATGAAGCGATGTCTCCTTCCAAGCAGAGAGGGAATATAAAGAATGGTTATCAACTGATGAGACTTCAACTTCCATTGATGGTAGTATTTACTCATAAACCGACTACTATTGAATAATACCAAAAGATAATTGTATGCAAGAAATCAAAAGATACTCTCTTAAAAGATAAGTGAAAAATAAATATATCGATGAAAGTCAACAATGAATAACGTCAATGACTTATCGCTAATCCAATTGGCAATAGAATTAGTAGATTCGTATTCACAAACTGTTATTAATTAAGATAACAATTTGGTTATATATTAAAGGGTGCATCTTTTCCAACTTGCCTCATTATCCTACGACTAGGTATAAAGAGACGATTACTTCAGTCCTTCAAGGGAGGAGGGGTTTTAGGAGGATCAGCAAGGAAATAAAATATAATACACGGCTAGCAAGCAGCGTGTGGACAGCATAGCATGCTGTATATACTATGTATGAATAAGTCAGAGAATATTACATCTGAATGTTGTTGAGATCTGGGAGACTAATATGCAGTCTAATGTATATATAATATTAATATCAGTAATATACATATATATAATCATAATATATATAACATATGTATCTAAATTATATATATAGTGTATATCTGATTTATATATCAGAATCTTGTAATATGTACATATATATACATACATGAATCATATTCAGAAGTATATAACTAAAATATATATATCTGAAAGATCAAACGTACATATCTGAATGATCTATAATATGTGCCTTAAGGATCTAGTATACTTGGGCTATAAGAATTATCTAATATAAATAGATATTATTATTTATATATGTAGATATGCCCAGATCCCATTACTATTCAGTGCTTGAGAAGGGAAGGCAGGGTGTTTCCAAAGAGGGGCAGTCTAAATCCAAAGGATAACTCTCAAGATAGGGTAGGGATCAACTCTCTCTTTAGATTTGAGGGCTTAAGTCCAAGACAGGTTAAAGGTTGGTCTGTTAACTTTGAGGGAGCTTATCAATGGTCTCTAAGCGCTTTGGAGATTGCCTCCAATGTCTTCTCCCATATTTATAACTGAAGCAATAATAAGATCTGTTCTATAATATGGATTGGAAACAATCAATTTCTTAGTTCATTACTTATTCCTTATTTATATTACGAATGTTATTGTTAAATGTAATATCCCTAAATTTAAGCCTCTATAAGTATATGTATGTAAAAATTCTTACTAGCAAATGATTATTAATATTGACATCGTCATATCGTTATTAAATGGAATGATTATCAAAACGTAATGTAAGTTGAACATTACTAAATCATAACATCGAGAGATATGATTAAAATATAATTGATAACAATAACCATAATATATATAATTGTACATATAATATATATTATTAAATATTATTTAATAACGTATATATATATATATAATAAATGACCATTTAATAAAATATATATATTATAATAATCATTTAATAATATAATATAATATAATATTATAATATAATATATATTATAATATAATTAAGAAATTATATTATAAATATTAAAAAAATTAAAAATATTATTTAATAATATAACATATATTATAATTTTTTTTTAACATTTAATATAATATATATTACAAACTATGCCCTGACACATATATCCGAAGGGCTGCACATGACTGCAACAGTCGCACCTTAGAGGTGCGGCTAGATCAAGGTTGCGACCAGTCGCACCCTAAGGGTGACGACTAGTGTGGGGAGGGACGTGACTCCCCTCTCCCACACATACTTAAATGCAGTCAAATAAGAAACAGAGAACATAAAAGAAACAGACAAAACAATATTCGGTAGAATATAAAGGATACCACAGGAAATAAAAAGAAATGTGAAGGAAATAACATTGCAGTCGATCACTGGTAAGTAATTAAATTTTTTTTTTTTATATAGTATTTATATTTATATATATATATATTCTTAAAGGATTGCATTTCTGATATATATAAAAATTGTTGTAATATATTTGATGTCTGTTAAGTACATTTGCAATTAGGATCTATCAAATTATGTTATGGGCATCATATGTTTTGGATTTCTTATAAATCTGAATATATAATTATGTAATTTACATTAATATATTAATGATATGGAGACCATAGAGAAAATGAATTTTATATTCATTAAGAGATGGATCCCATATCTGGAGGGGACTAGAGGAAATTGTTATAGTTTCCCTAGTCTCGAGATTGTTATAATCTCACCAAAAATGATGATACGTGTTCCATATAAAATGAATCTTATATTCATTAGAGATGGATCCCCATATCTGGAGGGGGCTAGAGGAAATTGTTATAGTTTCCTGCAAAATCGACGTTAGTACAAAATAATATGTAACATTTATATGACTCATACTCTACTCTACGTTAGTAAGGGGGGATTTGATTCTTAAGGCTGCCTCTAGGTCGGGCTTCACATAATTCCCGATTCTCGGCTTGAGGGATATAAGATCCGCTGTAAGCAACCGGGCTATTGACACGTCATCCCATAGAGCACTGCCCATAAGAATCTCTTGGAAGCATTAAAGGCATTCCAAGCCTACGCATATGCATATGACTGGCAATCAATATATATCCCTAAATTTAAGCCTCTATAAGTATATGTATGTAAAAATTCTTACTAGCAAATGATTATTAATATTGACATTGTCATATCATTATTAAATGGAATGATTATCAAAAAGTAATGTAAGTTGAACATTACTAAATCATAACATCGAGAGATGTGACTAAAATATAATTGATAACAATAACCATAATATATATAATTATAAATATAATATATATTATTAAATATTATTTAATAGTATATATATATATATATAATAAATGACCATTTAATAAAATATATATATTATAATAATCATTTAATTATAATAATTTAATAATATAATATAATATATATTATAATATAATAAAGAAATTATAATATAAATACTAAAAAATATATATATTATATGCAATGTGAGGGCTTGTATGCAAAGTATTACGTCCTTAATCTTAGATGAGAATGATGAAATATGTAAGCAGTTGCAATCAGACATGTTGGCATTTGGAGAAAGGAGTATAATATCCCACCTTTGGTTTATGAACTCTCAAAAGGGTTGATTGAGCAGAAGATTGAAAGGTTCAAGAAACAAATGATTGAAAATGAACTAATCTCAATGGGCTTACAGGTTGCAGAGTCATCCAAAAAGAGTAAGAACCAAATGAGAAGGGAGAAGATTTGTTTCACATGCCAAGAGACTTGGACACCTAATCACATTTGTGGGTATGGTAAGGAAGATAATTTAGCTAAAGAAGCTTGGACCAGCGTTGAAGAAGATAGAAATCTCACGATTTGGTTTCAACAAAATAACACAAATGATTATGAGGACATGGCTTCAGCGGTGGTTATAGGTAAGAGATATACAAACCTTTGAATAGGTGATTTGAAAGTTGTTATTGCCGAACATTTTGATGAGAACCGTTTTACTCAAGGAGAGAGCATGTTGGAATCTCAAGATGTTTCCAAAGAATAAAAAGTATGTTCACACAGTGATGCATCATTTGTAGTTGATGATGTAACAATAGTTGTGGCTATGCATTCAAAGATGGAGGAAGATTCATCTAATAAATCTGAAATTGTTGCAGCAGATGGTGAATTGTGCATTGACCAAAGGGTTGTTCTTACTTGTGAGTCAAATTTTTTTCAAGAAGTTGACACTCAAAGGGCTGATTTTAAGGACCAATCAGAAAATGCATTTCAAAATGGCGATGATGAGAAACATATTTTGAAGGATCAGCTAAAGGTTACTAATGATATGGTTGTTGCAACCTTAGTACAATACGAAAACACTCACAACATCATTGAAGATGTCTATTGGAAAACTCAGATTGAAAGGAGGAAAAAGGTGATGGGAAGTGATACTTATTTTGCATACTTGTAGGTGGTCAAAGTGGCTCTGGAATCAATGAAATCTGATTATTTGTCTTTACTTTTAGACATGGATCAGGTTTAGAGATTGGTGAAGTATATGTTGATAAATTGAAGGAAAATGAGGATGAGGTTAATAAGATTGTCAGGGAACTTAATGATACACAAGAGATATTGGGAAGTATGTAGATGACATTTCAAGAAGCAAAAGTTTAGATTGTTTTCACTAATCATTTCAAAAAATAGGAGAACAAAGGAAGGATTGAGTTTTTCAAGGAAGTGATTAAGGAACTTGACAGCATACAATAGACTTATGTATTGGATAGCTGTCCCAAAAGATCAAGCTATAAATTTTTTGGACTAGCCAAAACTTCAGTATGAGTTAGAAGTAAAGGATAACATTCAAGTTGTTGACATTTTTTTGTTTGAGGTGGATGCGGATCAGACATTTGATAGTCCACTCTTCAAGTTGGATGATGGAGTTCTTTTTGACTCCAATGATGAGAATGTAATTGATTGAAAGATTTGGGAATCAAGTACAGTTTCTAGTGATGAGTTTTGGTCACAGGATTGGAGTAGTGGATTGATTTCAAGACTTAGTACTACTGCCCACTTTTCGATCAGCTTACACAAGGGTTCGTATTATGATCAACAGATGAGTTGGATGGATTTAGTGGTTCAAACTTCAACAGTTGAGTAGGTCTTGGTTGAGAATTGATGGTAGGTATGGTTTGATTATAGGAGATGGATTTTTCAGCTACTCCCTTACTCATGACTCCTATGAATTCAATGGTATTTCAAGTTGATTTCTGTTGAACTAGTTCCTTCGTATTCTTAGTGTTGACCTCGACCTTTGAGCAGTTTGATTTTTACATCAGCAACTCAAGGTGGACTGATATATTTTATTGTGTGCCTATGATGTGTTGGCATAACTGTCTACTACGTTGGTTTTGTATTACATTGTTGTGTTAGTTTCCCAAACTGTATCTCCAACTGTATCTATCAGTTTCTCCAACTGTATCCTTATATATGGGATGTTGTCATGGTGATATTGCAATCAATAAAAATTATCTTTCATGCTCTCCCACATTTTGGTATCAGAGCTTGAAACAACTATTCTGGGCACCCCTCTCTCGTATGCTCTTTTGATCTCGTCCGAGTCTTCCTTCTGCTATGCCTTGCCAGCGAACTATGCCTTGCCAGCGAAGGGATGAGTGTGGAAGTCTGCCACCAGTTTGTAATGCTTGTTGCTCAACACGATGCCTTTCTCCGAATTGTCCAATTGAATATCTCCATCTTCTCCTTGGGGTGAGCGGTCTTTTGAGGCATGTTGAACAAGGAGATATTTGTGGTCGTCAGGATAGTTTGAGTCGGCGTGAATCCTTTCCATGAATGCTTGCTGCCTATTGTCTTTTATTGAAAATATCAGCCAACACTAGTGAGAGGAGTAGATGATGATGTGAGGAAAAGAGCATGCTGTGAGAAAATGGTTTGGTCATTTTAGCTGTAATGCTAAAGGTTGGAAAGTGTTATCAACATGTGAAGTGTATAGAGAGCCCAAAGTTGGAAGAAGACTATATTGCCAATACTGCCAGCTAGTGCCATATTGAGTGCAATAATACTGCTAGCGCAATAATAATGTCGCATTTCATTTAAAAATTATCCTATTCTGCAACAGAGATGAGGGTTGTGCATATTTTTAGCACATAAAATATTTGACAGTCTATGTCAAAAGGATGTCATCCCAAAAAATGTTTTGCTTGCTGCTCTTGCACTTGTAATGATGTAAAAAGAAGAAACTACAACAAAGAGCAGCCTGTGAGCGTCCATTCCTTCCAAACCATCTCTCAGTAGTATCTATTATAGGGATATGAAAATGTTTTCAATGTATGTTTGTACATCCACTATTTTGGGTGCACTTTGTTTTGTTGTTTCTCTTCATTCAATGTATAAAAATGGTTATTGGACGTAATTTTGACCATTAAAGTTTTTTAATCAGGATTATATTTTCTAAGCTTGAGCTTGCATTAGATAAGTATTTTGGTTTTATTCAAATGCAACTAATGAATAAAAATTAATGGGGAATAATAAGCAACAAAGAAAAACTACCTACAGATGCCAATAAATTGGACAGGAGTAGTAGAGATGACAAAGCCAAGGCTATTATTGGTCTCCCTCTCGTAGACTTTGAACTCCATCATATAGATTTACATGAATCTTCTACAAACATTTGGGATAATTTGAACAAGTTGTTTGGAACAAAAGTAGTTAATGCAAAGTTTTCTTTAAAGCTTCAGTTGTTTAGGTTCAAAATGGAATATGGAATTGCAATGTCAAACCATATAAGCAATTTGAGATCTCTCATTAGGGAATTAGCAGAGGTTAAGGCTCCAGTAGATAATGATGATGCTAAGTTCATCCTATTAAACATTTTACCTTCAAAATACAATAATGTTATTTTTACACTTAGTCAAATCACTTCACAAACTCTAGAAGATATGATTTCAATACTTCTAGCAGAAGACAAGAGGATGAAGGAAGGTATAGAAACAGATCATCAAATAGATAAAGCATTATACTCATAAAGTAATATGAAATGGTCGCATAGAAATAAAAGAGACAATAAATGTTTTTACTGTAAGAAAAAAGGCCACACAACATGTGTAATGTTCCTGCCCCAAATAGGATTTAACAATGAATAAGAATTAAATATTAAATAATAAATCTTTTAATAATATTAAATATAATTTAATATAATTAAAATAAATAATAATAAATCATAATATAATTTATTATTAACTGAACTATATTAATAATAAGAAAATAATATAATATTAATCGATATAGTATAATATAATATTATATATCACTGAATGAATATAATAACATTAAATGTAATATAATAATATAATAAATACAATAATAATATTAATAATAATATTTTTTAATAATCAACTTATGGTTCGACCAAAGCCTGTGTGTTTCTCTTCTTACTCAACCATTAGGATGGGATCACTTCAATATACCATGAAACTTGAGATCAACATTTAAGTGACATACGCTCACCAAGGAAATCATTTAACTCTTAAGTGATAAACAACTCCACGTGGGTGCCCTGTATGTAGTGGATTGGTAATTAACTGAGATATTTTTGAGACTCAATGTTTTACAGCAAGGATATCAACTATTCAGGAAAGACATATTGGGCGTACATTATCGTGGGTGAGATCTCCATATGTGAGTACCAGAAGGGCATATGAGATCCTTGCGGAGGGGAGAGACTATTTTATTTGTCGGGCACCCTAAGGAGATTCACAGAATTAGTAAGCGGAATTTTGTGTATCGCAGCTTAATAATTCCACTGAAGGGTATCGTGATTTCTGTGAGGAGCATAGGTATTAGAATTGAGTTGGGCAAGAATATACTTCTATCCTAGAAGCGGTATGGAGCAATTCATCGATAGTAATAAACAGTAATTTACTATTGACCAACAATTACTAAGCATGGAAAAATATGATAAAAGAAATAGTTACAAATAAGATGATTAACATTAAGGAAAGGGTGTGATTGGTTTGAATAAACCGATCTGTGGTGAGGAGACATGACTCCAATAGATGTCACCATTCAAAGATATATATTGGCACTTCCGTTCGGAAAAGGGAAAAAAAAGGGGGGGGAGCATCCAATTAGAAACACAATATATATTGATTCCTCTCAGCAGTCTGCTTTCGAACATTTCCACCACTTTGAGTCATCACCCAATATTTGATATGATATACCAAACTCATTGCAGCATGAATCATCCTCATAGATAACATCAATAGTGTCCACATCATCAATCCCAATATCATCAATCTGTAAAACCTCTGATATCTCATGCTGCTGCCAACGTGACTCACTGTTGTCATAGAAATCAGAATTAGAAGAACTCGCATTTTCCATGCAATCCTGAAAACTATCATTCTCATCATGCGAGTCAAAACCCATAGTGATACCCACAACATCCTCTATATTTGTCCTATCATCAACGACATTAATAGGCTCAAACATAGGACTGCTGTAATAAAAATATGAACCTGTATCATTAGTAATTTCATTGCTACCATTTGATGTAGGGCTGCAATCAATGGTGGCTATCATGTCATCAGCATTCCCATGATCACGAGTTCTTGTCTCATGGAAATGATGAGACTCAATGCAACTGTCCTCAAGCAAGTTTGTCATAACCGCATGCTCCTGAGAAGAGCCTCTAGCATCATACGTATAAGAACTAGTAACTACCTCACTGAGAAAAGGCTCCACTACTTGATGGTTGCTGGCTGCTGAAGCTACACCTGTACAATCCTCTCATTTCTCTTCTTGCTTTCTCTGTGAGGAAGACTTTTTGAAGAAGGAAACCATAAACCTAGCTGCCCTATCAACAGTTGCCGGATTTGAAAGTTGTGCATTTAGCCTTTCCTATGTTTGCCTCAATTTCTTCATTTCATTTGTCAAGACAACTGTCTGCTTCATGAAAATAGTCATGCTATTCAACTGATTTCTATGTTTACTAGTTTTCTTGTATTTATCTATAACTGAAATAACTTGTGAGAGTGTTGATCACTCACAAATGAAATGTGGGAACTCAAGATCTCCAAACCCCATAGGATGGCAGGAAACAACTCTGATACCACTGTAATAACCCCTGCTAGTTCTAACTCTGACAAACATTAAATTGCTTTATTTTTCATATGTTTGACATTTTGTCAAACACTTAGCATGCAAAGTCAAGTTCTGATTTTGTATGTGTGTCTGCAAGAGTTCATTTTGAAATTGAATAGTATGAATGAGAGAGAAATAACTCAACTTTTGATATTTATTACTCCATACAAATATAGACAAGATCAAGAGAATAATTATTTAATTCGAATGCTTGCAATTATTTAGGAAACAATACATCTGTATTTCTATGCAAATAGGCACCTTGAATTAAATAGCTGCTCCCAAATATACCGTACGCAACCACCTTAGATTGTACTGTTGGATATTGCTAATGCATGGAGAGGTGATTGAGACATTTAATATGTTTAATCACTACGTCATTGAATGGGCACTCATACTGTTGTCATTTGTGTTTTGTCACTGATGTCAACATATGTTTCTGAGAGAAGATCAGGCTGGTTGTCACAGTGTATGGACACTGTACGGATGTTTCAGATGCTGCGAAGTTAGATGAGAGTTCAAGTGGATGTTGTGATCTTATATCTGAGATCGCATCATTAGATGTTTCATATTAAGATAGATACAGATGATTTAATGAAGACTGCCCACTGGACTGTGACAGTGAGAATTGACAGAGTTAGTCTTTGGGTTTTTGGTATATCTTTTAGAGGATTTGGATTCAAGGTATGCGAGCTTGAAGGATGATAGACAGGGTACTGAAGGATGTGCATTGGTCAGCGCAAGGTACGGAATGATTGGTGACGTCATTTGTGGCATGTGTTCTGGCGATGGTTTATTTAGAAGCCGACTTAGGAGATGTAGCGTGTATGATGGATGGCGAACTTGAATTAAGGATGTCGGTCCTAAATTGTTGTAATGTAATCATTGTAGACTTGTCCTAGATACCGTGTGTATCTTAGCAAGGGTGTATATAATTGTTTGTAATTAGGAAAGCCCTATGGGCCGACGTGATCATGGAGAATTGTATTAAGGTAGATATGATTCTTTGGAAAAGAGAAGGATGTAATGTATGTAATATAAAGAGGTTGTGAAAGTTGTGAGCTTGTGTCTGCTGTATGTAGGGCAGAGGTTTACTGGTGGACTTCATTGGAACTGATCAAGCAAAGACAGTTGCTGGCAAACAGTTCAAAAGATTGCGTATTTCTTCATATACACCTGTGTTGCGAACAAGTGAGCTCTGAACGTGGATTTAACCTTCTTTGGGCAGTGAGCCCTCCCTTCTTCTTGATTCCTAACAGGGTCTGTCCTCTAACAAGGACTATGTATTGTAATGTTTCAATAAGCTCCTAATAGGGCTATATCTTGTAACAAGGATAACTATACTCTCAGTACATCATTTGTGGGTGCTAATTCCCACCGGGGTTTTTACCTTTATCAAGGTTTCCCCGTGACCAAAATATTGTGTTATTGTGTTGGCATTCATTGTGTTCATTGGATTTGATGTTGTGTTGCTTAAAGATTAAAGTTTAATAATCTGTTATACAATTGATTCACCCCCCCTCTCAGTTTTATTGTGGACTGTTATTCCTAACAATTGGTATCAGAGCTTGTGGTCCTCAGAGAGAAAGCTTAACAGCTTGAGGTGATCTTGGAGATGGCACTCTATAGGAAGGATGGTCCTAAATTTGATCCTGAGAACTTTGACAGTTGGAAGAACAAGATGCGAACACACTTGTGTTTAGGCATAGACTACTGGATGATTACAAAGAAGAAGGTAGCCCTGAAGGTTGAAAATGATTTGCTGTCTACTACTGATGATGAGAAGAAGTTATTCTCATATAACATGGTCACAAGAGAAGCACTGATCAGCACACTATCTGAAGGTGAGTTCACTGAAGTTAAAGACTTAGATTCGGCGCATGAAATTTGGAATAGATTAGAAGCATTATATGAAGGAGACAAATATACCAAGCAAGCAAAGTTACAAAACTGGAAAACAAAGATGGAAAAGCTACAAATGAATGAGGATGAAAGTATTAGGGCCTATGTTCAAAGGGTCACAGAAGCAGTAGTTGGAATCAGAAATTGTGGAGGCACTCATGATCAAGAAGAAGTTATTGCGAAGATCCTCAGATCACTAACACCTTCTTACAAGTTCAAGGCTATGTCTATTCAAGAAACTATACCTCTAACTCCAAACTTAGCAGAGAAATGCTGATTACAAAACTAACTACTTTTGAAGCTGCGGAATTAGGAGAAGCTGTACCTAAAGTTGAATCTGCATTTAAGGCATCCGCACACAAGAAATTGTCTGCACTTCCGAGCACCAGCAAAGACGATCTAAAAGAAGAGCTTGGTGAGTATGCTGAGGAATGGGAACAGATAGTGACAGAAGAAAGAAAGATGGATGAACTTGTTGCACTGATTGCTAGAAGTGAAAAAAGAGGTAAGGGCAAGTTTGAAGGCAAGTTACCCTTGAAATGTTTTTCATGCAATAAGGTAGGTCATTTTGCATCTAGATGTCCTACAAGAGTTTCTAAGTACAAACCTAATTATGAAAAGATTAAAAGGGACAGAGAATGTTATTATGCTAGTGAAGGAATCTTTGATAATGATGATTTAGACTGTGAAGAGATTGGATTTGTTGCTATTAGAGATGAACCGGTGCATGAAGAAAAAACTTTAGTATCTCATGTTGACAAGAAAACTGAATGGATAATTGACAGTGATTGTTCTCATCATATGACTGGTGATAAGAACAAGTTTGTTAAATTAGCAAATTATGATGGAGGTGTTGTGAGGTTTGGGGACAATCTCCCTAAATCTATCATAGGAGTAGGATCCATTACTCTGGATGGAAAGACTAATATAGACAATGTACTACTTGTTGAAGGACTGAAACATAACTTGTTGAGTGTTGGACAGTTTATGGATAAAGATTTTCAGTTAAGCTTTGTTAATGGTAAATGTTTTATCAGAAACAAGAAAGGAAAACTGATTGCTACCGGTTCAAAATCGAAAGGTAATGTATTTGAACTAAACACATTTGGAGCCTCTTGTTTTGTTGCGAAGGTAGATGACAGTTGGTTATGGCATAGGAGATTTTGTCATGTTAATTTTGATAACATTATGAAGGTAAGTATGGCTAATGTTGTAAGAGATCTGCCGAAGATTGTGAAGCCATCTAACACTGTATGCAGAGAATGTGTTATGGGAAAACAAACCAAAACCCGTCACAAAAGCAAAGCATATACATCAAAAGGAAAGTTGGATCTGGTACATACAGATCTGTGTGGTCCCACAAGAACGAAATCTTACTATGGTGAAAGGTATTTCATACTTTTTGTTGATGACTTTTCTAGGATGATGTGGGTTACTTATTTGAAAGAGAAATCAAAAGCATTTGATAAATTCAAGTTGTTTAAAGCAAAAGTAGAGAATGAATCAGACTTGAAAATAAAGTGTCTAAGATCAGACAGAGGTGGAGAGTTTACATTAGATTTATTCAATTCATACTGCGAAGAGCATGGAATAAAGAGACAAACATCTGCTCCTAGGACTCCACAGCAGAATGAGATAGCAGAGCGAAGGAACAGGACTATACTTGATGCTTCTAGGACAATGCTAATTGAAGGAGATGTACCGTATGTACATTGGAGGGAAGCTGTTGGGACAGCAGTGTACACACTGAACCGAATTCAAATCAGAGAAGGTACAAGTAAGACTCCCTATGAACTATGGTTTGATCATACTCCTACTGTAAAATATTTCAGAATATCTGGTAGTAAGTGTTATATCAAGAGAGATGATGAGAAAGGGAAGTTTGATGCTAGAAGTGATGAAAGAATCTTCCTTGGTTACTCTGTCAAAAGCAAGGCTTACAAATGTTTCAATCTGAGATTGAGGAAGATGATTGAAAGCAACAATGTAAGAATAGTTGAGAAGTATCAGATACAAAAAAGAATGTATGACAGTAATCAAATTGTAGAGATAAAAGAAGTTACTACTACTGCAGAAGGAGAACTTGTTGAGGAAGAAAATGAAAAAGAAGCTTGTGATGCTAGCACAAGTAAGGCTACTGAGACTCCTAAAACACCAAGGTATGTAAAAAATAACCATCCTAAAAATCAAATTATTGGCAATACTAGTCAGGGAGTGCTAACTAAATCAAAAGTTAGAGAAGAAATTTGTTTGATTTCTCAAGTTGAGCCAAAAACTACAGATGAAGCATTTAAAGACGAATCTTGGATAAATGCTATGAAAGAGGAATTGGATCAGATAAAGAAGAATAATACTTGGGAACTGGTTCCTAGACCTAAAAATAAAAAGGTAATAGGAACAAAATGGGTTTCTAGAAACAAAATGGATGAAGAAGGAACTGTTGTAAGGAACAAAGCAAGACTAGTGTTTAAGGGATACTCACAGCAAGAGGGCATAGACTTTGAAGAAACATTTGCTCCTGTTGCTAGAATAGAGGTAGTAAGATTGTTCTTATCTTATGCTGCACATAAAAACTTCAAAGTGTATCAGATGGATGTAAAATCTGCATTTCTAAATGGAGATCTTGAAGAAGAAGTCTATATAGAACAACTAGATGGATTTCCTCTATGCGAAGATAAAGACATGGTGTGCAAATTGAAGAAAGCTCTGTATGGGCTGAAGCAAGCTCCTAGGGCTTGGTATGCAAGGTTAGACAAGTATCTACTTGGGCTTGGATTTAGAAAAGGTAATGCAGACAGTAATTTGTATTTAAGAACTAGTGAAGATGGAATCCTGATAATAGAAGTATTTGTGGACGACATTATCTTTGGAGGTAATGATGATCTATGTAAGAAATTTGCTAAAGAAATGGAAAGTGAATTTGAGATGTCCATGATAGTTGAAATGAAATTCTTTCTTGGATTGCAAATAACTCAGAATGAGAATGGTATTTTCATTTCTCAGACCAAGTATCTCAAAGAATTACTTAAGAAATTTTGAATGGAAGATTGTAAACCAGTAGGAACACCTATGATGACTGATAACAAGCTAACAATTGATGATGAATCAAAGTGTGTTTTTCAGACTTTGTATAGATCAATGGCTGGAGGACTACAATATCTAACCCACACTAGACCAGATATTGCTAATGCTAATGCTGTTGGAATTGTTGCTAGATATCAGGCAGAACCCAAAGAAACACATCTAGCTGCTGTGAAAAGGATGTTGAGGTATCTAAGAGGAACCATAGACTATGGCTTATGGTATGACAGAAATGATAGCTTTGAACTTCATGCTTATACTGATGCTGATTGGGCAGGAAATATTGATGACAGAAAAAGTACTAGTGGTGGTGCATTTTTCCTTGGGAAAAAGTTGGTTTCTTGGCTAAGTAAGAAACAAGATTGTATAGCACAATCTACTGCTGAATCAGAGTATGTTGCTGCTGCTATAAACTGCACTTAGATTGTTTGGATGAAACAAATGCTGACAGACATTGGAATAACTTTTGATGAGCCTGTGGTTATCCATTGTGATAACACGAGTACAATAAATATGTCAAAGAATCCGGTGATGCACTCCAAAACTAAACACATTTCTATCAAGTATCACTTCTTGAGAGACAAGGTGGCAAAAAAGGAAATCAAACTAGAATATATCAGTACAAAAGAGCAAATTGCAGACATCTTCACAAAGCCACTACTGAAAGATACCTTTGAATATCTCAGAGTGAACCCCTCCTAGTTAGAACTAAATGATGCAGAGATGCATCAGTCCAGAAGTATTCAGAGCCTTATCATTATCTGGACTGGATGTAGGGATCTACTCTTCAGGGGGAGTGATTGTGGAAGAAAATTTATCTGTGAAGGCAGCCAAAGCCTCATGACACCCTTTGCCATTATTGTCAAAGGGGGAGTGTTGCTATGAGAAAATCCCTACTATATGGGAGAAGGTATGTAGTATTACTTGGTTTCAGAACACTTTTGGATTGATTAAACCTTGGGATGGATGTTCCCATATGTTGACATCAATGCCAAAGGGGGAGATTGCTGGATATTGCTAATGCATGGAGAGGTGATTGAGACATTTAATATGTTTAATCACTACATTACTGAATGGGCACTCATATTGTTGTCATTTGTGTTTTGTCACTGATGTCAACATATGTTTCTGAGAGAAGATCAGGCTGGTTGTCATAGTGTATGAACACTGTACAGATGTTTCAGATGCTGTGAAGTTAGATGAGAGTTCAGGTGGATGTTGTGATCTTATATCTGAGATTGCATCATTAGATGTTTCAAATTAAGATAGATACAGATGATTTAATGAAGACTGGTCACTGGACTGTGACAATGAGAATTGACAGAGTTAGTCTTTGGGTTTTTGGTATATCTTTCAGAGGATTTGGATTCAAGGTATGTGAACTTGAAAGATGATAGACAGGGTACTGAAGGATGTTCATTAGTCAGTGCAAGGTACGGAATGATTGGTGACGTCATCTGTGGCGTGTGTTCTGACGATGGCTTATTTAGAAGCTGACTCAGGAGATGTATCGTGTATGATGGATGGCGAACTTGAATTAAGGATGTCGGTCCTAAATTGTTGTAATGTAATCATTGTAGACTTGTCCTAGATACCATGTGTATCTTAGCAAGGGTGTATATAATTGTTTGTAATTAGGAAAGCCCTATGGGCCAACCTGATCATGGAGAATTGTATTAAGGTATATATGTAGAATCTTTTCTTTGGAAAAGAGAAGGATGTAATGTATGTGATATAAAGAGGTTGTGAAAGCTGCGAACTTGTGTCTGCTGTATGTAGGGCAGAGGTTTACTGGTGGACTTCATTGGAACTGATCAAGCAAAGACAGTTGCTGGCAAACAGTTCAAAAGATTGCGTATTTCTTCATATACTCCTATGTTGCGAACAAGTGAGTTCTGAACGTGGATTTAACCTTCTTTGGGCAGTGAGCCCTCCCTTCTTCTTCTTGACTCCTAACAGGGTCTGTCCTCTAACAAGGACTATGTACTGTAATGTTTCAATAAGCTCCTAATAGGGCTATATCTTGTAACAAGGATAACTATACTCTCAGTACATCATTTGTGGGTGCTAATTCCCACCGGGGTTTTACCTTTAACAGGGTTTCCCTGAGACCAAAATATTGTGTTATTGTGTTGGCATTCATTGTGTTCATTGGATTTGATATTGTGTTGCTTAAAGATTAAAGTTTAATAATCTGTTATACAACTGATTCACCCCCCCTCTCAGTTGTATTGTGGACTGTTATTCCTAACATGTACGACGGCCACTATAGCTGCTACCACAACCTCTATAAAGAAATCGCAGCCTCTTCAACTTGAAACACAACCCTCTACTTGAAGACGCCAGCAAATAAATTAATCAAAGACCAGCATTTAAAATTAACCAAGACTCCCTTGCATTGGAGATGCCTTCCGTAGTAACAAGAGAAGCCTAAGATGGGACGACAGCCCTCCCAAGAATAAAACGCAGCTCTGAATAAAATTGCAGCTGCACTCAAATTCGCACACCACAAAATTAAATACAGTTCCTCTCACAGCCGTACGGTGTAATGACCCTTACTATAAAGGCCACTAAAACACCGCAAATCTGAACTGTAGTAATTCGTCAAACAGTTGGCATGCATTGAAAACACTGCTGAAAGAAAAATACTGAATATAGGAAATTATTTTGCAATATATGAGTTCGCTGTCCCAAAATTTCAGAATAATAGATAGCGACCAAATACCATCTAAAACACTATCAATGATGTAGGAAATTGCTCAAAACCATATGCCATTCATATATCAACAATTTGCAACAATGCCATACATTTTTCAGTCAATGATATGATCATCAAACCCTAGGTTTGCAATATAGATAGACTGAAAATTACAATGCCCTTTCACTTGCAAAATCCTAGCCTTCCCTTGTTACCAATAATGCCAAATGGCAAACAAAGACAAGTACAATGTAAAATAGAAAAGTGCTGAAGCTATATTTTGTACTCAGCTGAAAACATACATTTCTCAGAAAATATGCCAAATGCCAAATGAGAAATGAGAAACCTGATTGTAGATGGCTGCAATAATTTTTCGGACTGTTTTTTCGGACTGCTTTTTCAGATCTGCTTTTTCGGACAACTTTTTCGGATTGCTTTTTCGGATCTGCTTTTTCGGACCTGCTTTTTCGGACTGCTTTTTTCCTCTTGCAACCAAAACTCAAACCCTTAGGTAAATCTGAGGATTCCAAATAAGCTCAACTTGAAATGGCTGAGTACCACTTCCAAACTTGCAACCCTTCAGTAGATATTTCACTACCTCAGTTATGCCAATCTAGGGGAGTGATTCGTTCCCAAAGATCGAATAGTATTTGCAGACCACAAGGCTACAAATTGCTTCACAATGAAGAAGTAGAAGAAATCCCAAATCCAAGCATGTCCAAATGAAAGCCCAAGCCCTCTATTTATTCTTTTCCTTGAGAAGTTGCTAGAACTTCTAGAAACATCTAATTATAATGTACTTTATAATAAAATAACATTATAATAATAAAGTACATTTCTCAACTCAAAATTATAACAATGTAGGCCCAAATGTCTCATAATTGAATGTAGGCCCAACTATGACTGAACGTAGGCTCAAGACTGAACGTAGGCTCTACTACAATTGGATGTAGGCTCAAACTGGATGTAGGCTCACTCTGGATGTAGGCTCCACTACAACTGCATGTAGGCCCAAACTGGATGTAGGCTCTACCGAATGTAGGCTCTGTCAGCAATATGCAATCAAATGATCAACATAATGACCCTTTCTCCAAACCATTTGCCTACGAGAGTTGATGATAGGCAAATCCGTCATGCCAAACGATGTCAGCCAAAATGGGGACATGACATACGGACTCCATTCTTATCATAGCATGTCCAATGAACAACACACAATTCATTGACATTCAATCCAACTCAAAGTGCAAGAAGATTTCAAAGAAATTCACTGTTTCTTCATATGTGTAATGTCCCCGTTTTTAGACTCATGGGATTAGCTTGGTTTGGCGACCCACACAGGCTAATCAGGCGATCAGAGGGGGTCAGATGGTGGAGCCAGTGTTGGGATTGCATCCTGGAGGTTCAGATTATCAGGTCTGCTCTTCGTTTGGACCATTTTGGTCGACTTACTATTTTTGGTAAGTGGTATTGTGGGCATGGCCAAGATTAGCAAGGTGTCTGCACAGAGCGTCAGATATCTCAGGATCGAGTTTTAGTGAATCTCCAGTTTGAGAGACTTACGATTTATAGTAAGTCTATTTTTAGCAGTGGCTATTTCTGGCAGGGCAGTGCCTATTCCTAGCTGGGCAGTTGGTCTTGGTGCTCTGTCAGAAGTCCGTCGATTGCAGTTAGACAGTCAGTGGCTTATATTTTAAATGTGTTATTAAATTAAATTATTTTGATTTAATTTAATAACTTATGACTTTATAACTTAATGTTATAAAGTGAGATTATTTTTTAAAAGCCAATTAAGTGAAAATATTAAAAAGTGCTTTTTTCGAAAAAAGCTATATAACCAACTCGAAAAAGCACTTTTCATTATCTTTTATGTAATCATTATTTCATTAAAGTTTGTAAAGAATATGGCCCTGGCTAGGGTTTCGAGGATTGATTCCTCTTTCTCGTGATTTGAGCCATTGCCTGTTAATGGTGAATTTCACAGTTGAGTATTTTTGTATCTCAATTCAATGCTGTTGTATATTGAATTGATGAAAGTTTCCTTTCCGGAATTTGAATGCTGATAAATTTGTGTGAAGAAATTCATTCAAGCTGAAACTCTGATATAGCTATCTGGCGGTTGAATTATTTATCATCAATTTTGTGGGAATATTGCTCTAGGAATTGAAATCGCTATTGGTGTGTGTGCAAGAAAGTAGTTATCGAATTCACTGGGAATTCATGATTGTGCTGTGGGTCATTAATAATAAGAGGAAGACGTTAAAGGTGACAAGGGATTCTGTGTATATTTATCAACATTTAGCAATCAAGGATTGGCACGTTATTAAACTAGGCACATAGTATCATCTGCTGGTTACGTTTCATCTCCAGGCAGACTGTTGGCAATGTATTGGGACTGTATAAGTCTGAATTGATCTGCGAGCTTCAACCCAAATCACGTGAGGTGCTGGTAAGAGTGTGAATCCAGACTGGGTAATGTGGAAGACCAATCTACAAGGCCGTATTGCTTCTTTAGGCCACGTGATTACATTTAGACCTGCGTGTGTTGTTCTGGACCAGTTACGTGCATGATCATAGGGTAACGTGACAATTGAAGGAGTGCTTGCTGATGATTCAGGTCTGTCTTTGCAATATTCTGGGCTTGCGATCAGATTCAGGCCAGTCACGTGCTGGCTATGGCTGTCACATCTTGATTATACAGGGTGGCGGCTATCTTTGATGGAACCGTGTTAGCATTATGGTGGAATAACAGAGATACAGGTGTTCCTTTGTTTGTTTCGATTATAATATAGTATGTAATTTTCTCCTTTTCAATTGATAGTAGTTTATGATTTGTCTGGTGGACACAATTAAATTGAATTTGATATTTCAAGCTTGAGAAGTAGGAGTTTTTTATAATTATGGGTTGGAGCAATATTGAGTTATAAATTGTAATTATTTCAAAGTTAATATTGAATATTTAGAAAGAGCCAAGTTGGGTTCTTTACAATATGTAGAACCAAACCCTTGAAAATGATCTCCCAATTTCAATTTTGATTAAAGATGCATAATGGAATGAATAGCTTTCTCCCAAAGCATTGCTTTTATAATAATAAAAGATATCTTCTTGAGGACACCAAAAGCAAGTAGTTTCTTTCACACACTTTTCACTTAAAAGCCTTCATCAATACACTTTTCAATTAGAAGCCTTCATTTAATAACTTAATAATTAATCACTCCAAAAGCTAAAGCTTCATGAAGACACTTTTCACTTAAAAGGCTTCTTTAACACATCTTCAAATTATAACACAAATGATAAAGTCATTTATTAAGATAAACTTAATAAACAACTTATAATATGAAGCTCCATCAAATAGACTCTAATATATGCTCATGATGGCCAACACCCTGTGCCTCCATTGCATTGCTAAAAATAGCAACTGTTGAAAATAGACTTACTAAAAATAGTAAGTCCCTCAAACTGAAAAATTTGCAAATGAATCCACAACTCCACTGATACCAATGCCCAGGTGCCTTGCTAAAAATAGAAATCATGACGATCACCCAAAATAAGCACTTACTATAAATAGTAAGTTTGTAATGTCCCCGTTTTTAGACTCTTGGGATTAGCTTGGTTTGGCGACCCTCACAGGCTAATCAGGCGATCAGAAGGGGTTAGATGGTGGAGCCAGCGTTGGGATTCCATTTTGGAGGTTCAGATTATCAGGTCTGCTCTTCGTTCGGATCATTTTGGTCAACTTACTATTTTTAGTAAGTGGTATTTTGGGTATGGCCAGGATTAGCAGGGTGTCTGCTCGGAGTGTCAGATATCTCAGGATTGAGTTTCAGATAATCTCCAGTTTGTGAGACTTACTATTTTTAGTAAGTCTATTTTTAGCAGTTGTCTATTTTTGGCAGTGGGTTATTTCCGGCAGGGCAATTTGTGTTTGAGGCTCTGATGTCGGAAATAAGTTTGTTTCAGTTGGCGGGATTCAGAGGCTTTTGGTTTTTAAAGTTATCGTTATTAAATTAAATTATTTTAATTTAATAACTTTAATACTTTATAACTTTAATGTTATAAAGTGAAGAGGTCATTTAAAAGCCTTTTTAATGAAAAAAGTGATATTGTGCTTTTTCCGAAAAAGCTATATATTCTACCAGAAAAAGCACTTTCACTATTCATTGTTGATTTGATAAAATTTATGAAGTTTCTTGGTTGTGAGAAATGGCTAGGGTTTCGAGGATTGATTCCTCTTTCCGCAATTTGAATCATCACTGATTGATGATGAATCTTGCTTCTGGATTTCTGGTAATTTAATTATGATTATGAAGATTTTGTTTGGCGCCGAGGTATGCCAATGGTGATGGATTGATTAGTTTTACAGCTCAAGGGTTTGAGTTTGACTTCTAGAAGAAACGCTATCTTCTTGGAGATGATTACATTTTGAATTGGCTCTCTAAATGCCAATGACCCGTGTTTGCTGAGAGTTTATATAGCTGCTTTTAGAATTTATATTCTGATTATTATCAATGTCGTACGGAATTCAACAGTGACCATACATTTTTTGCTTGCAGCCGTACATTTCCAGGTTGGCCGTACACAACAGGTTTTTGTGTGAGGCTTCCTTTTGAGATCGGCTTCCAGTTTAGACGCCTATATTTTGGTTCTTTCAGTTGGCATTAGATTGGATTTTGTGGCGTCAATGAAAGACTACAACAGCGTGGGAAGTCGGATTGGGAAACGACAGTTGGAAATTCTGTTCCAGAATTTTATTATATTGCCGCATATTATTTAAGGTGCTCAGAATTGTTATTGAATGCTTGTAATTTGAATTTAATTAGATAGTTGTTCAATTCTGATTTTCAGTGAGTACTTCGATGGTGAATTAATGACTATTGATATTTTATCAAGAAGTTTAGAGCTGGAAAGTATCATTTAAATTTCATATCTGATGTTCATAAGTTTCTATATATTTCAAAAGAAATTTAAAAATGCAATTTAAATTGAGTAAAGAGTTAGATTGTACATGAGAGCCAGTTGGGCTCTTTACAGTGGTATCAGAGCATTTTTCCTGCCATCCTGTGGGGTCTGGATTCATTTATTTTCTAAAGTATTGTAAAAGTGACCAGCACTTCCATTTTTCCTAGCTATGGATAAATACAGGAGATCCAGTTCCGGAAGTCGTCATAGCAGTAAGGGAAATAGAGTGGAATTAAATGCTTTAGTAGAAAGCATGGAGAGACTTAGACTGCATCAGCAGAGATTGGTAGAGAGTTTGTCGGATCCAGTTACAGTAGATAGGGCAGCGAGATATATGGTCTCTGCCTTTAGAAGGCTGACATCGAGTTTGCAAGGGAGAAGGCTAGAGTTTTCTCCGACAGTTGTCGGTGATGCTGATGTTCCTACATCTAATTCAACACCTTCTATTCCCATTCGCAGTGCTGATAGTATAAACACATCTGATGACACTTTTGAGGATGCTGTGAGTTGCATTGGAGATGACACCCCTTGTGAGATGTTGGGTGATGACTGCGAGGAGCGTATGAACTCTGACAGCTCAGAGATTTATGATAGCAGTCGCAGTGTGGGATCAGTATAGGAGACAGTGGTTTCTTCCTATGTTGAGGATGTGTGCATGGAGCTTTTTGGTGATGACACTCAGGATGGGAGTGTTGCAGTTGATTTGGGCGACGGAGTTTCATGCCATAGTATAGTTGATTCACATGATGACATTGAGTCGTGTTTGCAGCCAGAGTTAGTAGAGGAGATGCGGATAGATGATGAGGGCACTAGCATTGCAGATATCTCTGATGCTGAGAGCGAGGATGATGAGTGCTGTAGTGTTTCTGGCTTTCTATATCTGACTTTGGGTGTAGATTCAGCGTTGTCATTTGGTGGAGGTGGGTTCCAGGATTTTGTGTTACAGGGACCCACAGATGAGGACAGGGAAGCTTATGAGTGGCAGGAGTTTGTTACAGCCAGGGCTTCCACTTTTAGAGACGGGGTTACTTCTTCGGTAACTCATGAGGATGTGTCTCAAGATCTGGACTGTCAGATGGTTGCAGAAGACGAGGTAGCTGGAGACTGTGTTGAGACAGATTCAGCAGCACCTTCCTCGGGGCTAGATGAGGACATGTTCGATGCTTGTACTCAATTTGTTGATATGTACTCAGATGAAAGTACACAGAGAGACGGTGATCTTGAGGGGAGTTTGTTGGATACAACTACCTCTCATAGTGTAGATAGTGCGTCTGAAGTTGTTCATAGGAGGCCTGTTGTGTAGAGTCATCATGTGACTAGCCAGTTGCGAGTTGATGAGAGAGATATTACTTCTACTCTCGAGCATTTTGATGTCGCTCGTCAGTTGTTGGCTGTTTATGGTTGGGGTGCTCCTATGACAGATGAGTCCAGCGGTGGTTACCTCTAATTGACAGAGATTCATTCGTTGCGTGAGGCTGTCAAGATTTTGAGATAGAACTACTTACAGATGGTAGCTGACCGAGATCACTTGGTGGAGTGGGGGAGTACAACTTATGAGGCACTGATGGACAGAGAGGAGGAGGTGAGTGAGCTTACCCAGGAGCTCACAGCGACTACTAAGGTTTTAGAGGACACTCAGCAGGCCCTTCAGGAGTCGCAGATCTAGTTAGAGGAGGTGACCGTGGAGTTGGAGCATTTACGGTCCACACCAGCCCCAGACCCAGTTCGATTGCACATTGCGGTGGTTGGTGGTGAGTTGCTCCTTCAGTTGGTGTCGGGGAACATGATGTTGTGGCAGACACATCTGTTCAGGATATGGGAGCACTTGGTACGATTGAGGTAGGAGTACCAGTGGAGTTGAGCTCTCAGGTTGATTTGCTTCCCTTAGCTAGGAGTGAATCCATTTCATCATCTCACATAGCTGATAGCATGGGACAGTTGGCTGTGCCACATTTTCAGAGGGATCAACTATGGATTGCGGGGGAGCATGTTGACGCTTCCATGTATAATTTCTACTGCACCGAGTCTTTTATGGAGTATTTACTTGAGAGTGCAGATGTTCGACAGGATTCTTATAGTGTCTGAGGGTACTCTCATCTGAGGCTCTTGTGCTATTCGGAGGTTGGCTGGGAAGATTGTGGAGACTCTTTCTACTATGCTTCCCCATAGAGATTTCGAGGTTGGGTTTGTTGAGAGGATTGCTCAGGTACCTACCCAGCCTATAGTTATGCGGGGTCAGAGATTGGAGCCATCTCTTGATTCCCAGTTTGGGGATGATGAGCCATTGACCGAGATTGGATCTTCTTACCGGCATTATACAGTGGGGTATGCTCATCATTTTTCTTTTGACCCACAAGTGGAAGATTTGATCTCACACAGGGGTAAACCGGCTTCAGTATCTTACCATCCATTATGGGATGGATTAGCACCATCGTTTGCAGATGGATTTGGCAATTGCAAGTTAGATTACTTGCAGTATCCACACACTCATGACTGTTTATCAGACGACAGAGTTGATAACAGTGTTTCAGGCACATTTGGTCACTATTGTTTTCCCAGTGCATTTGGGTGTGAGTACCGGATAGACAGGGACTCAGGTTTTGACAGAGATGTTATTTCAGTTGGGTTGATTTCCGCTGGGTTGTTGTCAGCATCGACATCTACAGTTGGTTTACAAATGTTTTTAGTGATGTCTGTTTTGTTGATGGTGGTTATTTCTTCACAGGAGTTTGGTGAGGATCGGGACATTACTTGTGACCATCCTTGGGATCCGGGTGGTTTATGATGTTGCTTGTTTTTCTTGATTGCTTGAGGACAAACAATCTTGGGGAGGGAGGACTGTAATGTTCTTGTTTTTAGACTCTTGGGATTAGCTTGGTTTGGCGACCCTCACAGGCTAATCAGGCGATCAGAGGGGGTCAGATGGTGGAGTCAGCATTGGGATTCCATTCTGGAAGTTTAGATTATCAGGTCTGCTCTTTGTTCGGATCATTTTGGTCAACTTACTATTTTTAGTAAGTGGTATTTTGGGTATGGCCAGGATTAGCAGGGTGTCTGCTCGAAGTGTCAGATATCTCAGGATCGAGTTTCAGATAATCTCCAGTTTGTGAGACTTACTATTTTTAGTAAGTCTATTTTTAGCAGTTGGCTATTTTTGGCAGTGGGTTATTTCCGGCAGGGCAGTTTGCGTTTGAGGCTCTGATGTCGGAAATAAGTTTGTTTCAGTTGGCGGGATTCAGAGGCTTTTGGTTTTTAAAGTTATCGTTATTAAATTAAATTATTTTAATTTAATAACTTTAATACTTTATAACTTTAATGTTATAAAGTGAAGAGGTCATTTAAAAGCCTTTTTAATGAAAAAAGTGATATTGTGCTTTTTCCGAAAAAGCTATATATTCTACCTGAAAAAGCACTTTCACTATTCATTGTTGATTTGATAAAATTTATGAAGTTTCTTGGCTGTGAGAAATGGCTAGGGTTTCGAGGACTGATTCCTCTTTCCGCAATTTGAATCATCACTGATTGATGATGAATCTTGCTTCTAGATTTTTGGTAATTTAATTATGATTATGAAGATTTTATTTGGTGCTGAGGTATGCCAATGGCGATGGATTGATTAGTTTTACAGCTCAAGGGTTTGAGTTTGACTTCTAGAAGAAACGCTATCTTCTTGGAGAGGATTACATTTTGAATTGGCTCATTGAATGCCAATGAACCGTGTTTGCTGAGAGTTTATATAGCTGCTTTCAGAATTTATATTTTGATTATTATCAGTGTTGTACGAAATTCAACAGTGACCGTACATTTTCTGCCTGCAGCCGTACATTTCCAGGCTGGCCATACACAGCAGGTTTTTGCGTGAGGCTTCCTTTTGAGATCGGCTTCTAGTTTAGACGCCTATATTTTGGTTCTTTCAGTTGGCATTAGATTGGATTTTGTGGCGTCAATGAAAGACTACAGCAGCGTGGGAAGTCAGATTGGGAAATGACAGTTGGAAATTTTGTTCCAGAATTTCATTATAGAGCTGCATATTATTTAAGGTGCTCAGAATTGTTATTGAATGCTTGTAATTTGAATTTAATTAGATAGTTGTTCAATTCTGATTTTCAGTGAGTACTTCGATGGTGAATTAATGACTATTGATATTTTATCAAGAAGTTTAGAGCTGGAAAGTATCATTTAAATTTCATATCTGATGTTCATTAGTTTCTATATATTTCAAAAGAAATTTAAAAGTGCAATTTAAATTGAGTAAAGAGTTAGATTGTACATGAGAGCCAGTTGGGCTCTTTACAAAGTTTGTCAATGTGACTCAAATGAAGAGCAAACCTGACATCACAAATCTCTAGAGTGGAAACTGGCCACTGGCTCTGCCACACGACCCTCTCCAACATCCTAATTAGCCTACAAAGGTTATTAAAATAAGCTATCCCATGTGCCTAAAAACGAGGACATTACAATGTGATCTACTCCACATTCTTGTCCACCACAGATGTTAGATGAACCCAATGTCCAATAATAAACAAAAAATATTTATATATTGATTATTTAATTACATATTTTTATTTATGATTTTTCGATAAGAGTACCATCCTCTCTCTTTCTCTCTCTCTCTCTATATATATATTTATATAAATATATATATGGAGAGAAAACAAAAAGTAAATAAATAAAGAACTATTTTTTCTTCTTTGAAACTTTATCTCAATGATCAATTAGCATATTGTTTTTTCCCCTCATAACTTGAATCAATTAGAAACACCACAAGAAATTATAAGAAGTTTATGAGAGTTATTTGTGTGTTATGCATGAAGTAAAATATGTAGTTTAAAATGTTAAAAATAAATTTAATATTAGTATTTTCATTTAATCCAAATCAAGAAAATAAAATAAAATAAGAAAAATAAATTAAATATAAAAGAAATTGAAAGAAATGTTTGAGAAAAATTGAAATTAAAAAATTTCATTAGAAGATTTTCATTTTTAATAGAAAGTAGAAATGATGTGTACATACATACATGCATACATGCATGCGTACATAAATGCATGCATGCATACAAACACACACACTCGCACATACATACATAATATGCAAGTGAAAAATTCAGTAGTAATATTTCAATCATGTTTCTTAATTTTTTTGTATTGTTTCAATTTCTTTACTATAAATATTTGAAATAATTTTAATTATTTACATTTAAATTAATTAATATATAATTAGTTTTAAGAATTTAAACATACAATTTTAATGGTTTATATTTGGATAAATATTTAAGTCAATTTATATAATAAAATTTAAAATCTAAAAATTACTTGATTTTTCAATTTAACTTAAATTAAAACTTTTGTCATGACTTTGAATAAATTATATACTCAATATTTGAATTTAATTATTTTTAGAATCAATATGATTATAATTATATATAATTTCAATCTATTTGTTTGTTTTATTTGAAAAAAAAAATGTATTCTTTTAAATGTACCTATTTGATGTTTTTTGTAATACTAAGCGATGAATTATTTCAAAATAAAACAATTTGAGTTGCCATTTTATCGAAGTGGGTTAAGAAGAAGAAGAAGATAATTTTAATGTCCACAAGGCTAAACATAACCTAAGGAATATAAGGAAGTGGCAGAGGGTAGGAAACAAACACAAAATGTGTCACTAGACAAGGATGTACTATATGGCAAATGACCATGGAAAATGGGGCTCAGAAAATCTTATTAAATGTTTGTAATCGATTTCCATTATCAAATGGGAAATCTTGGATTCTTAGAATAGTTTTACAAACAAATACATCAGATTTTCCAACTGGAAGATAAATAGGGGCTGAGGGTTTTAAAGCTTTCCTTATCGGATTAATGTGGTGACATATTAGACTGTTTGATCTGTGTATGGGCTCCATGTCATCTGATCTTTGTGAGGCCTGTGTTTGATTGTATCATTTTACTTGATTATTGATATGTATGAGTCGGATGAAGCCAATTGCCAAACAAACATGTGGTATTCAAGAACATTTAATCTTATATGGGGTTCATGGATTCATCAATTCATTAAACTTGAAAGTTTTGATCTTTCAAGTGCCTTGGTGTTGGAGATAGGAAAATCAGGAAGGACAATTTTACAATATGACTAAGGTTAGTATTCAAAGAATGCTTGAGGATTCAACTAATGAAAATGCATAACGAGAACTAACTACATGTATAGAACCAAATAGTCACGTTTATACATATTCTTTGGTGTGGAAACTCATTATAGGCCAAGGGGACATTTCCTAGGTGTACTCATGCTGTTGTTTCCTTTGGGGACATGGAAATCAATTCCCAACCCCAGGAAATGCATTCCCATGTACTTCTGAAATTGGCAGAATGTAGCTTTGGGGCTCTATCTTTCTGGCTGATCTCTCAGAATTCTCATTCTTTGTGCCTTGTCATCCTGAAAACAGAATCATTTTACTTAAGATCTCCATTTCAATCTAAGTTCTGGCTGAGCTCAGATTGTATAGCATGTTATGGGACTCAATCACATGGCTATGCTTGCAAAAGTGGGTTGTCATATTGGAAACATTTATGGGACTGCTCTGTGTGCTGAAATGCATTGCGGCTATTCCGCGAACTTCCATAGGAGCTCTAATAGAATTGTTTGCTACTGTTTGAACACAAATATCTTGGAATTTTGCGTTCTAGTTCAGCAAAGGGCATATCTTTTTAAAGCTTAAACAATTCAATCATAACATAACATGCTCCAGGGGAAAACATGGCCAATATTGAGCATAAAAGATAATCTATTTCATGTCGCATTCACGTGCACACAAAATAGATTTTGGACATAAATTAATCAAGGTCTCATCCAATCATATAAGTGGCTACAGACAAGTCTCATGTTGGACGGAAAGTCCATTGGCAACAAGGACAAGGATCCTAGTGTCATCCTAATAGCCTGTAATGTTGGCTAAGAGGGATTGAGTATGCCTCTTGTTTGCAAGGAAAGGGTACCCAACTGACAATATCTAGTGATTTGCAGTGCAACATGTCCTTTATGCTCATAGCAAGCGTCTATAGGCATTTTGGATATGATGTGAAATTAGCATGCTGGTTTATTATAGTTTCCCAATGAAATTCAGGTATCCCTCGATTAATAAATCCAGCCTGTTCTATCCTTTAGATCACTTAGAAGTTAGGATCCTACAAAACTTTGGGAGCCACTCCCTCCCTGAACTCTATAGCTCAATCCCAGGTTCCTCATGCACTAAATTGCAATTTGGATGTGGTCTGGAAATCAATGCACAAAAGTGGGATAACAATATGGACATAGTCTCAAAGGATTCTAGACAAAAACAAATATGATGGATTCTGGTTTCCTCTCTATCTAATTCATCCAGTCAACCCAATTTGAATATAAATTATTTATCCAGTATAAAACCATGAAAGTTTCTAAAACTAAAACATAACTTTTTGTCCAAATGTGAACAACATTCTTTTGTAATAAAATTCCCATTATCTAATTCTTTATAGGGGGATTTCAGATGTGTTACTTGGGATGGCTTTTGTTGCTTGGAACCAGTCTGCTAATTTTGGTATCTTGTCACATTTTGTCTGTTAGCTCTAAAATAAGTTCATTCTTGACCTGACTCATCTTAGTTCATATTGTGATATTATTTCTTACTTATCAATTGGTTCATAATCATATTATTCACAACATGTGCAACATCTTTATTTCTGAATCTCAACATTTGTCTTATATTTTTAGTTGCAAAAATTTTAAAATAAAAGAAATCTCAAGGTTCTCAATACATATTTAAATTTTATTGTTTTTGCATCTCATGTAGCCATCTGCAGGTACATGCAAGAAGCTTTATAACCATTTTCTTGACTTTAGAAACTTTGATTCCAAGTTGGGCCATATATGGATCCTTCAATTTTGTGGGATTTCTATTACATCTTTTAGGTACAATAAATTGCTTCTATGTATGGGTATATTATGTGTTGTTTGAAAACTTACTGGACCCCTTAATGCTTTAATAGGGTGTAAGCTAATTGATGAAACATGGAAGAGCTTTGAAAATGTCAACATAAAAGACAGGAGTTTGATATGGTAAGAAGATTTACGATTTAATGTAGGATGTGTGTTAGGTTTTTTGTTGTTGAGTGAATAAAATGTGTTCTTGGTAGTACTGCTATTGTATTCTTGAAATAATTTCCTGAATCACTTGATTTCACTGAAACTGTTTACTTTTTAATGTTTATCTCCTTGCAGGAATTCAGATTTGATAGAAACAATTGAACTAGAAAACCTTCTAATCAATGCCTGCATCACCATGCACTCAGCAAAGGCTAGAAAGGAAAGCAGAGGAGCACATTATCGTGAAGACTTTCCAGTAATAAACTGTTTTAGATTCTTATGTTATTTTCGCAACATTTTGCTCTGCTTTCTGTTCTTGTGTATCAGTCACTGACATGATTTTTTGTTGGTGATTTCTGTGCAGAAAAGAGATGATGGGCAATGGATGAAACACTCACTTGGGTTGGTACCTGCATATATTATGTATTATATCTTTATGTGAAAAGGAAAAATCCTTCGTGACCTAAAAATTGTGTGATATTCCTTCATAACTTGCTCTGAATTTTCCCTAAAATCACATTTGCTATGAATTAGGGTTAGGGTTACATCTTACCAATTAAATATCTCTATAATAATACACCCCAAGACTTGAATCCTGCAATCATAAACAATATATACAAATATACACATACATATATACTCAACTAAGGTTAGAAAAGCCATATCATTTTCATAGATTATCAATAATGCCACACGAACATATCAGAGTTTGGAGGAAGAGACATGATGGGTCCGCCCAAAGCCATTTCCACATCAAATCCAAGGAGATTGTCTACCACAGCCCTCTTACTTGGCGGCTTGTGCCTGCTTTCCCCATCTTGCCTCATTCCCCGTAAAACACATACCCTCTTGTGGAGTTGGGCGGATGTCGTAAGTGGGTTCCTTGGTGCTTCTATGTAACGGCCTTTTGGTCCTAGGAGCCATTATGGTCAACTCTAGGACGACCTAGCCCTCTCAAACCCCTTTTGCTTGCATCTCAGACCCTTCCTTTCAAGATGGGTTTCAGACTGTCAGACATTTCTCACATATTTGTCATCATAGGTAACATATCATCAGCATTGATATTGATATATGACAATCAACATATCTTATATAGACTTGAGCATTATTCGTTATATATATAAATAACATATGGTTATCTAGTAATCATGATGTACAAGGATGTTAACATAAATCCGTAACTACTCAAGTTTTCTGTTATTATTGCACCTGACCCTATATTAATAGCATGTATTACTTCTGCATAATGATTGCTGTCTTTAGTCTTTAATTAATATTAAACTCTCTATTAAATGAACGGCTGCCCTTCACTGGATTGCTGTTCATTGAACACATTTGATTCATTGTTCTCTTAATTAATCATTACAGTCTTTTGTTAATGATAAACTGTTCACATGGGTCGCTGTCCATTTGATGATTGTAATTATTATTATGATTTTCTCTTATTTGTGTTTATTATTAATAAACAAGCTTTTGTCCTTGTTTTATGTATACTAATCACTCCTGGTATAAAGGTTTTAGTGTTGGTAAGGCATTGTGATATGTGCCACTGTCATCTCTTTTCCTATTTCTTTTATTAATATTATCTATTTCTTTAATTTTTTTGTATATATATAAATTTATAATATATATATATATATATAAATGCACATATACAAATTTATAATATATATACATACACATGTACCCAAACGTATCCAAAATCCCCCCAAAAAAATTTCACCTATCCACGAACCAGGTTCTTGTACCCAGATTCAAACCGGTAATTTAGCTTCCATAGGTCGCTATCCATTTGATGATTGTAATTATTATTATGATTTTCTCTTATTTGTGTTTATTATTAATAAACAAGCTTTTGTTCTTGTTTTATGTATACTAATCACTCTTGGTATAAAGGTTTTAGCGTTGGTAAGGCATTGTGATATGTGCCACTGTCATCTCTTTTCCTATATTTTTTATTAATTTTGTATATTTCTTTAATTTTTTTGTATATAGATAAATTTATAATACATATATATATATATATATATATATATATATTTAAAAAATATATTGTTAATTAACAGATTGGTCTTTTATTGATATAACTCCAGCCCACAATAAAACCTCCTCTATTAACAACAGTTGAAAGAGCTTTCTATTAGCTCAATCTCTGAATTGATAGGTTTAGCTCCCTAGAATAGATATTCAATGAATATGTTTTTGTATTTTCAAAATATAACGAGGTATACTCCTAACTAGAGAGTAGGAGAGGCTTCTAATGGATATTCATCACCATGATATACCCATGAATGAATAATAGACTTATATGAATAAATATTGTGCTACTTCCCACGACCATGAAAATGAAACACAACAGCAAATTTTAATCCACAGTTTGCATCATAGAAATGAGAATCGCCCTTGAATCACTGGAATCGCCGGTTTCGCGAGTCGATTCAAGGCAAACGATTTTTTTTGAATCGTGAATCGGCTCAGCCAATTTTTTGGCATGAATTGCTTGAATCGCCTAAACTGACGATTCATACCAAAAATCGCATGAATCGTCCGATATTCCAAAATATCGGACGTGAATCGGCGGATTGCTACAAAGTCAAGTCAAATTTTTAAAAAACACAAATATATTCAATGCTTTTTTTTGCCTTTCCTATTTGTTGTAAGTTTAAACAAATATAACATTTAAGTATAAGTTTGATTTATTTAATTTCTTATACTTTAAGTTATATTTGTATAAATTATAAAATATAAATACTTCCAAGATGTTTGAGATAGGTTCTAGCTTCATAGGAGTTAAGATGCAGATTTTAGATTTTGGGGGTTTTCGAAAAATTCTAGACTTAACCAAATTTCAGGATTCAACAAGCCTTTAGTAGGGTTACCTCCCACAATCCATCATGGCTTTCTAAGGTCAAACTGAAGCTGGCAAAAGGATTCTCAAAGGGTTTTAACTCGTTTAATCACAAATCACTTGGTTTTGACCCCATCTCTATGACAAACTTAGCTTAGCTCTCGCCCAAATCCCAGAAAAACATGACTTCCCAACAGGCCAAAATCATTCAAACCTCATTTGCCGGACCTAGGGACTTGAAAATAGCCACCAACAAAGACTACCTAAGATCTAGTTATGAAGACTTCGACATTTGACATTGATCAATGATCAAGCATCACAGATTCATACTATGAAATGATTTAGTTTTATGGATCTTACAAATACTGACAGACATATGTTTCATGGATCTTCATCTTACATGCATTTATGATTTGATGTCTTATGGATCTTCATCTTACATACATTCTATGATTTGACTCATTACGATCCTATGATTTCTGTTTACTTTAGCTACAATTTACATTTTATGTGTAATGTATGTGATGGATTTATCATTTATGTTCCTTGTTTATGTATAGTAGCTTCTATTTGATGATTTTATAGTGTGTTTAAGTTATATTCCATAAAGGGTGAATGAAATAAGTTTTAAATTGTTAAAATCTCTAAATTTCAAGGGTTTTTTAAATTTGCTGATTCGTGGCCGATTCGATTCCGATTCATGGCCGATTCACGATTCGATTCAGCCTTGCCGATTCCGATCCGATTCCGATTCTCATTTCTTTGGTTTGCATATACAATCCCACAACCATGAAAGTTGAAACCATACACACAACACATCTACTGAATGAAAAAATATTTGTCAAACAATGTGAATATGATAAAAGGTAACCAACAATGATTCTTAGATCATCTTATAATCACAAATTTTCAGAAAACATAGTTCCACAAAATTTGCAACTACTTGTTCCCATTCACCATTAATTCATTTATTCAACAACAAAATCACAAATTTAATAATGAACAACCATAGTTCAATTTTCGAGTCACACTCAATTGTCCCAACAAAAGGGAGAAAATCTGAACCAAAATTGCCGATCCCCATAAAATCTTCAACAGAGATACAAATAGTCTATTCGCCTACCCAGGTGGTTACATAACAATTCTTGAAACATATTTTGAAAAGAAATGCTATTAAACAGATGTCATAAAAAGGACTAAAACTGAAAAAGAATCTTAAAAAAATTGTCACATGGCCTTTTCATTTTCTTCTTTGTCAATTGCAGCATCTCTGAGGACCTCTTTTCAGAATTTTAGAAATCGCACCTCTCAGCTACAATTCCCAACAGTAAGAAAGTGCACCTCTCAGCTACACTTCCCGGCAGTTGGAAATCGCACCTCTCAGCTACGATTCCTGATAGTCGAAAATCGCACCTCTTAGCTACAATTCCCGACAGTAAAAAATCACAACTCTTTTTGGTAGCATTTTGTCCTTATCTCTTCAAATGTAACATGAGACAAAGTAACATAAATTTTGACATACTAAATCACGAACATGAGGTTAGGGATAGGCATATAATCATTTTTTTTGAAAATTTTAAATGGGGGCCGAATCTTGGGCAACAATTGGCTTTGATTGGGGATTGCTTTTTCTTGCAAAGGAAAAGCTGAGAACTCCAGAATCTTTGGCAAAGACTAGTGCTAAAATCCATTGGACAACGGAGTCAGAGAGAATGAGTACAGGGAGTTGCTTTGCAAGTGGGTGGTGGGGGAACAGGGCACAACCCAAAACTTCCTACAACCTATGGCAAGCCAAAATTTTATTTACAAAGGGACAAACCAAGAATCCCCTTCCCTCAAGAAGAGCTCCATATAGGTTATGCAAAACCATTTACAGGTTGGGAGAAGTATAACCCACTGCGGAAAAGGAATGTGCATGCATAAAGCATTTGCAAACTTAACAACAACATGCAGCCTCAATGAAGGATCGACTTATACGAAGACCTTTTGTATATCCATATGTGACCAAAGAGCCTTTCTTCATCATATACTTCTTGATCATGGCCAACCACAACTTCATGTTTCGTTCCAAACAAAAAGGAGCCATCTACTTGGAAGAAAACTGATTGTGCACCCGAATACAAATCACCCTCCATTTGACAAAAGTATGGAATATTATCTTTGTCAATCATGAAATCGCTGCCTAATAGAGATGTCAAACTTAAAAAAGTTGTTTCAGCCCGCATGTTTTCTTCGAGCACTATTCCAGAGTCTTTCATTTTATCAGCTGGAACATCTAACAATTCATCTATGAATAAATCATCATTCAAGAAAGCCTCTGTATCTTGATTTGAGGAATCAATAGCATGGATATATATACTTTCCGTTTGTTCTAGCTCAACACATGTATGATCTCCTTCTTCATGTGATATAGATTTTGAATAATTATCAAATTCACAATTCTTCTCAAAGTTGCCCTCTTCTAACAATTTTTCATCATCAAATCCAGAATATAATTCAAAAAGAGGGTTATCTCTAGCCTTTGATCCTTCACAAAATTTAGATGGCAGGAATAATGCATTATGGCTCCAATTAATTTCATTCTTTAATTGTACCAACTCTCCCTCTGTTCTTCCCACTACTGTAGTATCTTTTCACATTTCATTGTTAACCATAACTTCTTTTGAGCAGCTCACAGATTTCTCAGAAATAAATTCTTTATTTTGCAAATCATGAAATGAATTAAGATTTGTATTTGTTGATTCTTGAGCACCATATTTTATGAGCATATGATCGAATTTAACAAGAGGGGCTTCATCTTTCTTTCTTATATAACCAAAAACTTCATTGGAAGGAAGTGAAGACTGCAAATATAAATCATCTATACCTTGACCAACATCAATTGGAGCACAATTCAAATGATGGCACATCCTTATCTCTTTGGCTGTAACTAGTATTGCAGGTAAATGTGTCTGCTTCAAATTCAATGATGTCGCCATTTTCATTTACAATCCCACATCGAAAGTCTTCACTTGAGTCCATTAAAGACCAGCTTGGAATGACAACTTTGTCTTTATCTTGAAATTCCTCATTGGGAGGAGCAAATGGTTTCTCTTTAAATTCTGCCTGTGTATTGGTAGAAAAAGATTTAGCCTCTTCATCTTCCGCATGCTAGAAACATCCTTTTTGCCGCTGTTGTTGGCTTCAAGGAATTGACGATTCTATTAATGTTGGTGTCAAATCTTGATCTCTGAAAATGGAAAAGTTATAAGATGCTGGCTCTTTATTTCCAGAATTTTCTTTTAATCTTTTTGCTGCTCCCAATGCTCTTGTTCAATGCTTTTGAGATGATAATATCTCTCATGCACCCTTTTCAACAATAGTGCAGATTGATGGTCTTTGGTAGGACACAAATTATTCCTTATAGCCTCGCTGATGCTTTCTTTATAAGCACTCCAAAGATGTTGAAGCATCTGATCATCTTCAACAATGATTTCTTCAATTGATGGCAAAAATCTTTTTTTTAACTTGTCAAGATTTCTTTGTTGAGTCTGGTCTTGGTTCATTTTTCTGAGATCTTCAACTGAAACAGAGTCGCCATCCTTCAATTGATAGTATCTCTGATGTACCCTTTTCAACAATAGTGCAAATTGGTGATCTGTGGTAGGGCACAAATTATTTCTTCCGGCTTCACAGATATTTTCTTTAAGACCATTCCACAGAGATTGAAGTATGGGGTCTTTTACGGAAATAATTTCTTTGATTGTTGGTATAGGTCTTTTTCTAGACCAAAACTTTGATTGGGCCTGGCTTCGAATCATTTTCTAAGATCTTCATTAAAACAGAGTCGCTAGCCTTCGATCTGGGGAAGGCACTTTCAAATTTTTGAGAATGAAAAGCCAAAGCACCAGCACTTCGATTCTCTCCCCAGCGGAGTCGCCAAAAATTTGTTAGTTAACAGATTGGTCTTTTATTGATATAACTGCAGCCCACAATAAAACCTCCTCTATTAACAACAGTTGAAAGAGCTTTCTATTAGCTCAATCTCTGAATTGACAGGTAGAACTCCCTGGAAAAGATATTCAATGAATATGATTTTGTATTTTCAAAATACGAGGTATACTCTTAACCAGAGAGTAGGAGAGGCTTCTAATGGATATTCATCACCGTGATATACCCATGAATGAATAAGACTTATATGAATAAATACTGTGCTACTTCCCATGACCATGAAAATGAAACACAACAACAAATTTTAATCCTCAGTTTGCATACACAATCCCACAACCATGAAACCATACATACAATACATCTACTGAATGAAAAAATATTTGTCAAACAATGTGAATATGATAAAAGGTAACCAATAATGACTCTCAGATCATCTTATAATCACAAATTTTTCAGAAAACACAGTTCCACAAAATTTGCAACTACTTGTTCCCATTCACCATTAATTCATTTATTCAACAACAAAATCACAAATTTAATAATGAACAATAACCATAGTTCAATTTTCGAGTCACACTCGATTGCCACAGCTAAAGGGGGAAAATCTGAACCAAAATTGTCGATCTCCATAAAATCTTCAACAAAGATATAAATAGTCTATTCGCCTACCAAGGTGGTTACATAACAATTCTTGAAAAATATTCTAAAAAGAAATGCCATTAAATAGATGTCATAAAAAGGACTAAAACTGAAAAAGAATCTTCAAAAAAATTGTCACATGGCCTTTTCATTTTCTTCTTTGTCAATTGCAGCATCTTTGAGTACTTTTTAGAATTTTAGAAATCGCACCCCAGCTATAATTCCCGACAGTAGGAAATCACCTCTCTTAGCTACAATTCCCAACAGTAGGAAATCGCACCTCTCAGCTATGATTCTCGATAGTCGGAAATCACACCTCTTAGCTACGATTCTTGACTGTAGGAAATCGCACCTCTCAGCTATGATTTTCAACAGTTGGAAATTGCACCTCTTAGCTACGATTCCTGACATTCGGAAATCGGACCTCTCAGCTACGATTCCCGACAGTTGGAAATCGCACCTCTTAGCTACGATTCCCAACAGTCGGAAATCACACCTCTCAGCTATAATTCTCGACAGTAAAAAAATTGCAACTCTTTTTGGTAGAATTTTGTCCTTATCTCTTCAGATGTAACATGAGATAGAGTAACATAAATTTTGACATGCTAAATCACGAACATGAGGTTAGGGATAGGCATATAATAATTTTTTTTTGAAAATTTTAAATGGGGGCCGAATCTTGGGCAACATATATATAAATGTATATATACAAATTTATAATATATATACATACATGTACCCAAATGTATCTAAAGCCCCCCAAAAAAAATATTCACGTATCCACGAACTGGGTTCTTGTACCCGCATTTGTAGCCAGATTCGAACCGGTAATTTAGCATTTAGATGGTCACTCCATTATGAAATGTTGTGTTATTTCTTTGTATTTTAATATCTTGCTATTCTTTAAGATTTTTCTAATAATCAAATTAGAATGAAAATATGATGAACAAATTGATGGTTCTCTTCATCCCCAAATTTAACTGACTACTCATTTCAGCAATGCTTGGGGCCGTATAAGCAAATTAGATATATAGATAATGTTGATGATTTCCATGAGTTTTTCTTCATATTGTAAGATATTCTGAATAGAGTGCTTCAAATGCCTGATGGATGGTTGATGTTAGTCATTTATCCAAAGTCAGCTTAGTAAACGAAAAGTGTTCTAAAATCAGCATAATTTACAACAACTCCACAATTAAATGAAAAAGAAAATAAAGAAAACCAGGAAAAGGTACACAATAATAAGAAGTTTGCTTTGTATTCTCCTTTTCTGGTAATTTTGATCCTTCATTATAAGAAGATTGAGAAGTATGGTTTTGATTTTATATGCTATCTTCTTGAAATAAAATCCTACATTGATTCAACCAATTTCACATCTTTTTATATTTTATATTTTAGTATTTTAACCTCAGATGTGCACAGATGAGTCGCTAGTAATCTGATATTAGCAGGGTTACTTTGCTCATCCCATGTTAAAGATTTATGTGTCTCTTCTTCAATCTTTGAATAGGCTTCACTAACTTCTAGGTCATCTTGGTGCTCCCTCTCATTGGATTTGTTTGGAAATCTATCTTGAACACTTTTGGCATGAGAAATTCTCACTCAACTTCTGAATTGTCATCACTAGAGTGATGTATGTGCTCATCACTAGTTCTGGATTTTATAGCTAAAGCTGCTAAACTTCATAATTAGTAGCAGTAGAAGTTTCAATAGATTCATTTCGAGACTTCGACACCATATGTCACTTCCTAGAGTTTACTTAGCCAAGTAAATGTTTTTATTTATAAAAACCTAGGGCTAAGTGTTGTTAGATGGTGCCTAATCAGACTCGAAGGTTAGTTTTTCCCCACTTTTATCAGCGTAGTTTCCCCGCAAATTGTTCAATGGGGGTTTGGGGGTAGCATCCCTGGCACACTCCTTGTTATGGTACAGGATGGGGTCCAGAGGCAGTGCCCTCAAAGGCTTCAAGAGTTAATTTTCTACTGGCTGACATATTCTAACCCTATTTTGTAACCGAAATAAGTCTTGTTAAAATGGCTTAGGGTTAGGGTTTTCATATGAGAATTTGGTAGCAGTATTGATTTGCAAGGGATTGCAGACTGTTGTCAGGAAAATGGGTAGTTAGACAGTTAGCCCGTCCGGGGGAGTTATGTTGGCATTAAGAGATAGTAACCGGTAAGCCTGCTACCAGTACAAGTATTGTCATTGATTGGCAAAAGAGGATAGAGATTTGGCATCTCTCTAAAGTCTAAAGCTCTAAGGAGATCTGTTTGAAAAGAGGCTGGTTTGGCACCCAGTGACAACATGCAAGAAAGGAATGACTGTAATCAAGTGTAACCAGTCACTACACTAAGCATCAACAACCGGGTTATGCATACGGTCAAAGAAAGGTGGATTCAACCGAGGACTAGGGTACGATCGGTGTAGACAAGCACAGAGGAAGCAAACGTACAAACTGGTGTCAACAATGCAACCGAGGAATGAGCGATTGGTAAGCAAAATAAAGGATGGTGACAAGTCTAAGACTCTTACCTATTCACTACATGAGGATCTCAACCGATCTAGTAATGACTCCGATATGAACTGAGGAAGTCATAGTCAAACTATCTGTTTCAACCAACTCTTTGACCGGGATTTATTGCAGAAAATCCGAATGACTTTGAGTTAACTTGGTGATCGGTTTGAGGTGTGTCTAGAGGTTTTAAAGCCGGAATTTTTGGTTTTAAAACAAAGAGTTATCTCTTGTGAAGGAAAGGTGCTTGACACGTATCTATTGGTTTCTTCATAAAGCAGATAAAGCATAAGCATGCATCAGATGTTTCTTTAGTAAACTGGTACTCTACTGAGCGATGTATCCGAAAGGGATTTGAAATTAGGTCATGCATGAGAGGTGCAATTAGGGAAATAAATCTATATATTCTTATGCTTGCTCAGAATATGAGTTGCCTTCATTTTGTCGAGCAAAAGAGTGAACTTGTATGCTGTAGAAGCCAGGGTAAAAAGAAGTTTGAAGAGGAGAGAAAGAAAAGTGTGCAGAGAAGCACAATAGTAGAGGAGAACACACCTGCGGCGAATGGTGATGCTTCTCAATTGAGCACAAACAGAGATCTTATCAGGCTATGCAAAGCCACTTGTAAAAGGTCAATCTTTCTATTGTTTTCTAGCAATTACAATAGTTAAAATCCCAGTATTTGGGTGGACTCTAACAGGTCCCCTGTATCAAATCCCTTAAACGGGTGACATGTTTCAAGGTGTTTTAAGTCCTCTAACCAGGTAGGCACTAACCGGCCTTATTGTAACAAATCCCTTAACCGTGTCGCATCTAACAGTGCGTTTCAATCCTTTAACTAGGAAGGCTCCTAACAGTGCGTACTCCAGAAGAGTACAAAATTTGTGAGGTCTCCTCACATCGTGGTTTTCACCCTAACTGGGTTTCCATGTGATAAATCTGGTGTCTCTGTGTGATTGTTTGCTTTCTGTTATTATCTGCTTGAATCTGTTTGGCTTACAGTCATAAGTATACTTCACCAGAGTTAAATAGAAAAGTTTTAGAGGTGCTGATTCGCCCCTCCCTTCTCAGCGCCGGTTGGGACTGTCAAGTTACACGGATGCGACGGTTCGCTCGCATCCCATCAGACATTATATGTATGTATTCTCCTCTTGAAGGAACACACGGATATAGTGATGCAGGCTTATAGTTGTATTGTGTAAATCCTAAATGATCAATAAAGCAATTATGTTCTCTGATATATTCTGTGAGTTACTTGCAATTCTGTGTTATGTCTAAGCAACAGTAAGTTTACCCCAGCAGGCAAACATCTGGCACCGTTGAGGGGATTTCTCAATATTCTTCCATAAAGTAAAAGTAAAAGATTACTGTACGATTTCTCAATATTCTGCACACGTCCGTATGACATTAACTATATGTGCCAATTTAGTTAGGTTAAACAAGTCATTGACAGAAATGTGGGCAAATCAGTGCGCATGAAGTAGCCAGCTACAAACCACACAAGCCACCAAGCAATTAGGGATTTCTAAGCAGTTATATTTGCACACAAACAAGCAGAGAGAAATGGTTAATGGACACAGGAAGAAAAAAACTGAACTGGAGGAAGCAACTAGAGACATCCAACATAGCCATGGAGAAGGACAAACAGATGCTGCCCTCGGGAGTAAAAGTTGTAGGCAAAGAGAGATTGAGGCCCAGGGTGCAAATGTTGACCCATAAAGCTATAGTCACTCCGCAGACAGTGACATTTAAAGGATTAAATGGGGCTGAGTGCAGGCAATGGTGGCAGAACATGCCAAATGATGATTTCACGAAGGGGCAACTCTGTAAGGCGGAGGTACATTGGGCCATTCACATGCCAGTCTTCAATATCCGGGAATATGAGGGAGCTCTCCGAATCATGATTGATGCTTTTGATAGATTCAGTCGGACGAGTACCTTCAATTACCGTGGTCATCCACTCACCATCACATTCGCCGCTGCTAATTTTACAAGGGTTTTTGGCATTCCTGGGAGACATGGGAAACAGGTAGCAACAAAACCAAAGAAGATGGACAAGGAGGAAAAAGTAAAATGGATATCTTTGGTTTCGAAGGCATTGTCATCGACGGAGTTAGACTCCATTACCTCTGCCTCTAAGGGTCGTGGTATTAAAAAGACCATTGCACCAGGGGAATGACGTGCAATAATGGATGTTGTAAAGAGTAGGTTGACAGGTTCCAGTCAAGTCTCAGACATCGCCATTCCACAACTTCTACTTATGAACGGTCTTCGGAATGGAATAGTATATGATTGAGCGATGCTTCTAGTAGAGCGCATGTACGAGTTTCTCACATTGTAGTGTAGGACATTTTACATGCCGCACTACGCCATTGGATTTTTTCTCGAGGCTATGCGACAGTAGGTTCCAATAGACAAATGGGAGGTATAGCCGTAGGCCACCTTGGCACCGGGTGAGTGTAAAGAACCCAACTGGCTATCAACTAGAAACTAACTCTTTTTTCAATTTTATTTGTAATTTAACAGAGATCCAAAATATTTATAACTTATTTGCAAAATTTCAATTAAAAATCAGAGATAATATTTCACTGAATTTCTCAACATAAGCATTATGAACAATAGAAATTTATATCAACTTCATTGCTTATTTAAATTGGAATTCAACCAGCCTGTCATTAACAATAACCATTACAATAAACAATTCAAAATATGGCACCTTGACAAAACGTGCATGCTGGGAATGAAATGCAGCCACATGAAGAATTGGACCAAGTATTAAACTCCTCCCCTTTTTGCAATGACATCTTCAAAAACTAACCAAGTGTAACTCCAACCAATTCACAACAGCAGCAACCTATTTCAGCCCTCAAACTTGCAATCATTAATTAGTAGTGTACGGCCCTGCCATGTCCGTACGACAACTTGCATAAAATCTGTACGGCCCTTCCAGAATTCCGTACGACAGCCTTAAAGATGCTTATCAATAACTCCCAACATCTTCCATAATTGCTAAACAATAACCCCCAACAATGCTATCGAATTTCTGAAGAATTCTCTCCAAACTATGAAGACCAAACTCACAAACAACTTTTCAATAACAGTAAACGCAGTAGAGAAGTTAATTCAATTTGCTCTATCTCAGCAGCAAATTGAATTTCCAGAATTAGAATTGTATTCTCAGAATTCAGTTTGCAAAATTCATCATCAAACAATGATGATTCAAATTGCCAAGAGAGGAATCAGTCCTCAAATCCTAACCATTTCTCATAGCTAAGAACTTCATAAAATTTTCATCAAATGAATAATGGATAGTTGAGAATGAGCTCTCAAGTCCCTTTTTATTCTTTCTTGTGAGAGCTCAAACACATTTCTTACCAATGTGGGATAAAAAGATATACTTTTTCCTTTTAATAATTCATTTACTCCAATACTTTAAATAAATACCTTGGCTTAGGCTTCCATTAATTAATTAAATAAATGGCCCCTTCCCATGATGACTCAACCCTCAACTTAAGTGAAATTATAAAGTTAAATTATAACTTTATAATAAGCCATTTAATGATTTAATAATAATTTGGCCACCAAAATAATAATAACTCCCAAAATACTTATCCTTTTAATATGCTGTCTAAAACAGGAGTCACACCTATTATTTCCCTATGCGACCAAATGCAGTTTCCAAAAATAGAAAGGGTCCTTCTTGAACAACATCAGGCTTACTATAAATAGTAAACGTGGCAAAAACTATAACAAATGAAGTTCGAATGATGCCAAACGAAAGCCAAACCAAAGCATACTGAATCCTGAAGTAGATGCCCACTGAAAGAGACCCTCTATCCATCCTCATTATCCTACGAGGGTCACATGATAGGCTAATCCCATGAGCCTAAAAAACGGGGACATTACAGTGAGCCTCCAATTTTCTATTGGCGACACTTGGATGCGGGGGGTTCACAGCCAGGTCAGAAGCGGAAATCCCATACGGTTGCCTCTAAGTCTGAGGGAGACAACGACATGGGCAATGATAGTGCGGAGGAATCAGAGGAGTCTTCCAAGGTAAGCGGGAGTGATAGTTTTCGCATGATTGACAGAGAGCGAGCTGGAGGAGTGGTGGCCCCTACTCTAGGAGCTACCTCGGAGGGGAGAGTTCTATTTGCGGCATCCCTCCTATCGGCGAGTGTGCCCACATCCGCTACCATACTAGTGCCTGGGTTTGGACAGTTGCACACTCTAGTAACTTTTTCCCATTCCCTAGCGCAGCCACCAGTAGTGACAGTAGAGTCCGCCATGAAGGTGGCACCCGTAGAGAATCAGTCGGAGAGACAGGTAGTGGTGGTTCTGTGAGGTGATATGGATCTTGGCGGGACACAGGTCCTAGAGGTTGGGTGGAGTCAGTGGCATCGGGAGATGCTCCAGATGTAGTGGCTCACCCAGTTCCAGATGATCCCTAGGCATCCTATTGGACCTCCTTCTTCCCCGTCGAGACAGAGACAGAGGCAGTTGCCACCACGAGGCACCAAGGTAGTTGAAGTTAAGGAGTGCAGTGAGGGCACTCAACATGTTTCGGGTGGAGGTGAGGACGCGGGGTCATAGGATCCAACCCCACCACAACCAGAAGCTACACCTGCATAGGAGCCCGAGAGTGAGCTAGTAGCCATGGGAGCATTCATGGTGGAGATCTCCAAAATGGGGGACAAGATGCTTGAGATGGGACAAAAGTTGGCAACTTCCATGAGGACTGGATGTGGCAGCAGGGGCTGTGAGCCGCAGTCTTGATTTTCTCACTGGGCAATGTGAGGGAGAGTTTGCGAGGTGTTTTCTTTCTGAGGGGTGGCCTACTGTAGAGACTTCGTCCATGTTACAAGCATGGCAGGCTTCGCGCCTACCCGGAGGACATCGGTTGTATACGCTGCTCCAGGAGTTGGAGCAAGGCTTCTGAGTTGCGTGTTTGGAGATGTGCAGGGCTCAGCATGCAGGAGGTGTGGCCGAGGCAGAGAAGGGAGTAGCCGTTGCAGCTTGGGAGGAGCTCGCCACTCGTCTTCAGGTTGTTGAGGCTGAGTTGGTCAGGGAGAGGGAATCTCAGGTTGCCTTGGAAGTCAGGTAGGAGGAGCTGGTACACTCAGAGAGTCATTTGTGGGATGAGTTGGCTCAACTGCAACAGTCGTTGGTGGCCGCACAGGAGATAGTCGACCGGAAGGAAAAGTAGATTTTGGAGGCAGCTCTCATGGTGAACACTATGCAGGAACAATAGTTGCTTGCGGAGCGTGATCTAAAGCACAGGACTGAGAAGCTTCTTAAGCTCTGGGCACACACACCTACTACACTGTGCCCTTCTTCATCAGGGACGCTTCCTCCGCCCCCTCCTTCATGATTTTTCTGTTAGTAGTCTATTCAGTCCATTTTGTTGTAAGTCCCCGACATTTTGTATGATGTTGTTCGGAGACAATTTTCTTTTTGTGGGGGATGATTTTGTCGAGAAAATGGGTAGTTAGATAGTTAGCCCGTCCGAGGGAGTTACACAGATGCGACGGTTCACTCGCATCCCCTCGGACATTATATGTATGTATTCTCCTCTTGAAGGAACACACTGATATAGTGATGCAGGCTTATAGTTGTACTGTGTAAATCCTAAATGATCAATAAAGCAATTACGTTCTCTGATATATTCTGTGAGTTACTTGCAATTCTGTGTTATGTCTAAGCAACAGTAAGTTTACCCTAGCGGGCAAACAAAAATTGTAATTGGTTTGATTTATTGGATAATAATATTTGGATTCTCCATTTGGTGGATGCCGCTCGAGATTAGGTGAACCACGTTAATTATTTTTGTCTTGTTCCATTTCTGTGTGTTTTTATTCCTCTTGTCCTCAATTTTGTATTCGCAAAATTGGGGCAATCTTACGGAAAATTTCGTAGGATAAAATCTCTAAGGCATTTTGTTAGTTGTTTTGATTGATTTTGGTTTTATTTTTGCTCTAGGATTGTGGCATTTTCAATTCCGCTCATTTTGAGCTATCACAGGCCTCAATCAGAGTTGTCTATCAAAAGATATTAAAGAATTAAGCAATCAACAGGTGGGTTTTTTAGGCCTGACTGCATATCTTTATTATTTAAATTAAAAATCATACTAAAGTGGACTTTTCGTAGACCATTGCATAGCACTATGGGTGTATTTACATGTAAAATTGAAATAAAACTCCATTTTTATATATTTGCATAAGAATATATGAAGTTTTAATGAGTTTTAATGTAATAGTGGATTTTTAAACTCTTATTGCATATCTTCTCTTTTAAAATCTAACTATAGTTACACATGAGATGCCCATATGTGTATAAACATGAACTATGTGCAATAGGCGGTGATTTTTCAAGAGATTGCATGTCTAAAATCAAGCTTGAATATATATTTCATCTCCTAAACTCCATGGTGGTGTTTTTAATAGGCATTGCATGTTTTTAAATCAAAGTTTAAATATGCAATAAGCCCCAAAATAACCCGTTAGTCATAAAGGTGGTGATTTTGGAACATTTTACATATTTCAAATGCATCTCTTTGTGTGCAAATGAATATCCAAAACTCATTATGACATTGAAAGCATGTATTTGAGGTTCCAAAACCCGTTTTAAAGCATTTTTACCTTATGTTTTACATTGCATACCCATAGGTGGTGATTTTAAGTGCTGTTGCATATTTTAAACACATGTTATGAGCTCCAAACAGCTCGTCCACACTTAGGGTGGCAATTTTGAGGTCATTTGCATTTAAAAAAAAAAACTATCAAGCACATGCATTTCCTCCTAAAAGTTCGTTATAACTTTTGGGGCTCTTTTTAAATAGATTGGGCATTGTTTTGACATGTAATGTGAGCCAAAAAGTTTGTCCCAGCTGTAAGTAAACACATTGCACATATTTTCTATTGGAGTTGATGAGAAAAGAACCCATAGCTCCCAAGAACACCTGCATGCAAACACTTGTCACAGAAATAGAAAGAAGAAGCAAGAAGCTATGGAGGCCTGAACGCATTGATCCACGAGAGAGGAGAAATCATTCTTGATTTGCAAAAACAAAAGTTGCAATTCAATAAAATGAATGTTTCTCAATAAGATTACAAAGGAGCTCAATCCTTATAAAAAGAGATCAAAACCTTAAAAGGGTGAACAAATCTAGGTTGCATGATAATAATTTATAAAGCAATTAATTATTATATGCCTAAAGTTTAGCTTAAGTAGAAAGAGGTAATAAGTGACTCAGTAATTAAATCAAACATGATTTAATTAATAAGCAAACACTTTATTACTTTAACACCCCCCCCTTAAAATGAACTTTGGGAGAAGCTAAAAACTTAGAAAGAACTACTGAAAGCAAATGGGTCCCGACAACAAAAGCCCTGATCAGGTACCCAAGTACAGAAGAGAGTCTATAAAGCAGAGAAATAGAGAAAACCACATGGGAAAAACTCGACTCCAAAAAAAGACAAAGACTAGTCTGAAGGACTGAAGAAGCCTCCAAAACTAGGAATGTTCTAGAACACAGTTACAAAGATGAATATGTACAACATCACTGAAACAAGAAGCTGCAAACTTTGTCAAGAAGTAACTGATGATATGAAGATCCTCCACTGAAATATGACCAGGTAGAGAAGACTGTAATCTGCATGAGTGCCCTCAAATGACACTACTTGAATCAGGAGGCAAACAAAGGCAAACAATTGAAATCGAAGATACGGAATACTGTAATCTACATGAGTGCCCTCAAATGACACTACTCAAATTAGGAGGCAAACAAAGGCAAACACCTGAACTCAAAAATACAGATGGTATAAAAATACCAAAAGTCCGAAGAGTCGATCAATCAAAGTTGGAAGAGTGCGTCCAAAAACAGGAAAGAAAGAGTGTCCATATGGTAAATGATCCATCTCACCGGGATGCATAGGTACCTAGCCACTGCATCCGCCTAGTACATAGAATCAAATACTAAATACATAGCTCACACTATCTAACCAAAGAAGCAGTAGAACCAACAATAGAAACCCCCCCATAATGGTGACAAGGGAGTAATGACAGGTACACTGAAAAGATCATCCAATATGAACTGCATGATACCAGGAACATCGAAGGTGTAGAGAAAGTAAAAACACAAACAAAGATACCTGAGACTAATGTCGTTGGAGGAACACTCACATGACAAAAGTAGATGGCAAACAAAGGCAAACATCAAACCCCCTGTGGCACTTTATAATGGAGTGCGAGTACATAGAGCACGAACATGTGCAAAATCTCATACATGCAATAGAATGACACTTTATCTCAGTGCGTATGCATAAAAGAATGCTACAAAAGTGAAGTATACACTGCTCAAAGAAGAGCGAAGGCTTTTGAAACAAAAGAACAACCTAAGATGAGCCATCCCTCAAAGGGAAGAGATCCCAGGACCCGAAACATCCAAGATATCTACCAGATTGCAAAAATGCAAAATCTGAATAAAATGTACCTGGAGCTGATTCTAGAAAAATGACTCACAGCACTGGAAAGCTCTCAGAACAAACTTTCCAACAATATATTGTTTGTTCAAAACGGAGTCCGGATGCGCAAGATAGAGCTCCCGGAGTGCAACACCGAACATTTATATTTGACAGTAAAAAACATCATCAAAAAAGCAAAATCAGAAATTCAAACCTCTAGATCTGTATAGAGTTCGGAACCAGCTTTCCGACGATATCTCGTTTGCCCAATTTCGACACTGTATGCTCAAGTTATGAGCAAAAAACCAACAGCTGCACCGGAGGGCCCAAAAATGGTGCAAATGATAATGATGCATGCTGACGTCATCAAACAACGGGCTTAAATTTGACGGCCAAATGGCTATCACCGCCAAAAAAAAAGTTTTTTTGCAAAATCACATGTGCACCTCGGGATTTGTGTAGGTTGTACAGTTTTTTGCCTCGATTTGCGTCCTAGGACACCAAATATTTTTGCTCCAATTTACGTATTGGGCAGTAAAATTTTGTCTCGATTTGCATGCCAATTTGTACAAATTCTACACTAGGAAGCATGTCAGTCCATACAAATTCTGCCTCGAGAAGCGTGCCAAGCTGTCTGGTGCCCCAAAATGCCCCAAAATGCCCCAAAATGCAAAGTTGTCCAAATTGGACGTGCCTTATATGGATCTAGGGGTTTTTGGGTATTGTGAGCTCAATGGCGAGCTCTGTTTGGGCCCAAAGTGCCTTGGGATCCATGCCAAGGCCAGTTGCAAAACAAAATTTGCCACAGATTCCAACTTTGTCCAAATTGGACAAATTTTATATGGATCTAGAGGTTCTTGGGCTCTTTGAACACAATGGTGAGGTCCGTTTGAGACCAAGTTGACCAGAAAAAGAGGTGCCCCCTAGATCTGACAGAAAACCCTCTTAAAAACTCAGATTTGACGAACACGACTGAATCTCTCAGGAAGAGGACAGAGGCGAACAGATCTGAAGCTCTGTAATGTCCCTGGTCGGGACCCTGCGTAAATTTCTCATTTAAGCTTTGTGTGAACTAATTTTCTGTATAGATTTGTTTATTTATCATTAATTCTTTATATCTTGATATATCATATTTATATTTATAACATATTATTATTTAATGATGTATTATATTTTGATTATTAATCATCTTTAATATTTTATATGATATCATACAACCAATTAATATATAACCTTGATCAAGAATATTGTAAAGTCCTTTCTTATTCTCCTTTAAGTAATCGCCTACAAAACTAACGTCAGTACATGATATCATAAAAATATATATATAATGCCATAATCTACTCTAAGTTAGTAAGGGAAAATTGGCCCTTAAGGCTACCTCTGAGTCGGCTTCATAGCGCCCCCGGCTTGAGAGACATTCGCTCCCTCTAAGCATTCGGGTCCTCGGCACATCATCCTCAGAACGCTACCCTTAAGGTCCTCTTGGGAGCAACTAGTTGCTTTCCAACCAGTGGCATTCCAAGCCTACGCATATGCATATGACTGGGCTATCAGTATATATACTGCCTATGAGACTAGGGAAATGGCTTAATTCCCACTAGTCCCCTCCAGATACGGGGATCCATCCGTATCATCAATTGTTGAGATATAAAATCTCGAGACTAGGAAACCATAACGATTCCTTCTAGCCCCCTCCAGATATGACGTTCACCATTAATGACTTTCTCATTATGATGGCCCATATCATCAATTTTGAGATATAGAATCTCGAGACTAGAGAACCATAGCGATTCCTTCTAGTCCCCTCCAGATATGACGTCCACCATTTAATGACTTTCCATTTATGATGTCTCATATCAAGTATTACATGTAATTTCATAATGGCTTTCCCATTATAAGTATTACACATAATTTCATAATGGCTTTCCCATTATGAAGGCTTATAATTTCCATCAAATGACTTTCTCATTATGATGGCTCTCCATCAAATGGTTTTCCCATTATGATGGCTATATTATTAATTACACATAATTTCCATCATTTAATGACTTTCTCATTATGATGGCTTATACCATCAATTACACATGATCAGCATAAATTAATTCTATTCATTGTGAATATTTCCTTTCATTAATTATGATATCTTAATCATAAAATCATGTCAATATGAAAAACATAATTTAAATCTATTTTAGAAATACATTATATATAATGTCAATATTCTAGACTAAATGTATGTAATTTATCCATATAAATACATATACATTTTATATATGTATTTATAGATTCATTTATATGTTTCATAACCAATATATATATATATATATTCATTAATACTTTTACACCTATATATAGACATTATAAATTAACAAATAATATATCATACCTTAAATTTACGATGCCAAATATCAGACTGCAACAAATCTTTGAATCACTTTATTATATCTCTATTCTCTGCGGTATTATTTTCTGCAACCTTTCATATTATTTTCTGTCACTTTTCATATATTTACTGCTGCTTTAATATTATCCCTTTTAACCGCTGCATTGCTGTTTATCTTTTAACTCTGCCGTTAATCTCCATGTATTTATTGGCTGCGTTTGCAGTCTGTGTTGATCGATCCTATTCTCCTCCTTGGTTATTTGAGGCTCTTCTTGAGTGCTGCTTATTCTTGAATGACTGCGATTATAAACTGAATTGAATGCCCCTTATCATTTTTTTCCTCCTCTTCCGATAATCTTCCTCATAATAAATCTTTCATTCCCTGCTAAAGGTCGCGTCTTCTCATTGGGGCTGACGGTTAGTTAGGAAATCTTATTAATTTATAACTAGTTTCGTATTTTGTGTATGATATTAATAATATGAGATAATAATATTGATATCATATTATATATTATATATTATAATATGAATATTACATTAAATATTATATAATACATTATTGTCAATTACTACATTAATATTATTATAATAATAGATTATATTATATTATTTTTATTTATTTATTAATTACCAAATTCAATTTTAGAAATGAGGATTGAATATATTAATTGTATTATTTATTTTATAATATATAATTATATTTTATCAAAATACTATGTTATATAATTCATTCAATTATTTATATTTTAATAATATTTATTTATTTTATGATTATATTATAATATTTATTTATTTTATCTATTTGCTTATTAAAATCTTATTATTTAATGATTATTTATTAATAAACCCTATCTCAAAATGGGGACATTACAAGCTCTGATACCATATTGGAGTTGATGAGAAAACAACCCACAGCTCCCAAGAGCACCTGCACGCAAACACCTGTCACAGAAATAGTGAGAAGAAGTAAGAAGCTATGGAGGCCTGAATGCATTGATCCACGAGAGAGGAGAAATCATTCTTGATGTGCAAAAACAAAAGTTGCAATTCAATAAAATGAATGTTTCTCAATAAGATTACAAAGGAGATCAATCCTTATAAAAGAAGATCAAAACCCTATAAGGGTGAACAAATCTAGGTTGCATGATAATAATTAATAAAGCAATTAATTATTATATGCCTAAAGTTTAGCTTAAGTAGAAAGAGGTAATAAGTGACTTAGTAATTAAATCAAACATGATTTAATTAATAAGCAAACACTTTATTACTCTAACATTTTCAAGTGCAACTGCCTCTTAAAAAACCCGTAATATATGCATTTTGAAGGGAGAATCCTGTTCTTGATTAAAAACGGCATTTTAAAAGCATGTATTGTGAGTTAAGAAGCCCAGTCTAGGGCATTGTAAGCTACGTTTTGGCAAAATATAGTCCCAGCACTTGCTTCATTCCTTCAAAAGCCTGTTATAGGCTATAGACAGCGATCTTGGAGACATTTACATATTGAAATGTATATGTATGCTGTTTGCATGAGATGCTAAGACTATTTTAAAGCCCGTTTTTAATTTAAAATGCCATAATAACAGCGATTTAAGATGTAATTGCTAGTTTGAAGCTCGTCATTATTCTTTGTAAGTATTTTGATGCTTGTAATGTCTAGAGAAAAGCCCATTTTTGACTAAAATGACTGGTTTTTGGATGTGGAACTCATTTTAAAGTTGTTGTGTCTTATCTAAAGCCTGTTTTTAATAAAAAATGACATTGTTACAGGCCTGCAAGTGCCTTTCTAAATCCCATATTGGGCATTTATGACTTAAAATGTCTTTTCCAATACATGTTTTCTCCATCTCAAAGCCCGTTTTTTATATCTTTAGCTGTGTTTGAGTTTGAGAAGCCCGTATTTGGGCATTCTATGTTAAAAACGGCTCACCTACAGCTGCAACATTAAAAGAGAAGCTTTTCCTAGGGCATTGGCACAATTTTTAGAGGAGAATCAAGCATTTCTAATCTGCAACGTCAAGCAAGAAGCCCATCTAGGTCAAAGATCATTTCTGTAATATCCCACACTAGAATATTGCCTCAATTCTGATTTTGCTTGTCAATTTTAAATGTTTGTCATTTTGTCAAACACTTTGCAGGCAAGCTCTGATGTTACTGTAAAGAGCCCTGCTAGCTCTATGCTGAAGACTTGTTTTTTTGTTTGAAATTGTTTTGCAATATTTTGTTTTTTTTGAACACATATTTTTTAACTTTTTCAATATATAAAATAACCTCATACAACAAATTATTTCTAACTCCAAAGTTCACCAATTGATTCAATCCAAAAAGCTTGCAAATATTCAATAACAATACATAAACTTTAATTGCAAATTGGCACCTTAGGAAAAACGCAGCTGCTATGTTAATCCTAACCGGTTACTGAGAGGGGGGGTGAATCAGTAAATACAATTTCTAATACTTCTTTTCAACAAATAGATATTCTTGCTAATATAGAAATTAAAAGAATATTACAGCACCCATAAACATAAATTGAATACACCGGTCAACACAACATATATACGTGGAAACCCTCGGTTAGAAGGAAAACACCATGGTGGGACTGTAATGTCCCTAATTGGTATCTTCCTCAATTTCTCTAAAATTTCCAATTTTGGTTTTAATTTGAAGTGTCGTCTATGAACTTACTTATGTTTTCCCTATTTCTTAATGATGAGTATTGTAATGGATTGATTTTCTTAATTTAATCTTCTCAAATATATATATATATATATTCTTTATGAATTAGTTAATAGAGAACTTGACTAAATGTAATGTCCCGTTTATTGAAATTCCCCCAAAGGCCAAACTCTTATAGTGATAGTAGTGTTTTCTTTCTAATCTCAAGGAATTAAGAGAGATTGAATTTTCTCTAATTCTTTCTCTGAGCTTAAAGTGAAAGATATCTTGTATTTGCTTTAGAAGGATTGTCATTGTATTCATCGGTGCCATTGGTTGATCAAATTCTGAAGTTAAAGATTAAATTTGTTTGTGGTGAATATATTCTTATTGGATACTGATGATCTAGTTTGCCTGTAATTGCTATTTACTCTTCCTATGTTGAGTCGGCTGCTATGCTTGGTTCAAACGTTGAATGATCTTCTTCAATGTTGATTAAGCTTCTTATGAGGTAAACGTCACAATCTGCCTTGACGTAATTGTTGACTATCTCTTATGACAGTTATCTGAATATTATTATTGATGTTTTGGAGATATAAATGGCTTCTCTGAATAGTGTAAATTGCTGGCTGCAGTTCTATATATTTTCCACCATTTTAATCCTTTAGGGCTTTTCTTAAAGAAATGAAATGAACGTTACTCAATTCAAGGTGACAATCCTCTTTACCGATTCTAAGAATATTTAATTTGATTATTGACCACTCTACGAGGGTTATCTTTGTGTTTTAATGGACTGACTTGTTCTATTGTATGCTTCATCTTGACAATGCTTGACTTGGTGATTGCTACTCTGTTATGCGATAATCGCTGAGCATTCTATTTTTTGTTGTGTATGAATTAAATGCCATTAGTTTTTCCCCTCTAGTTTACATATTTCGCTGAATGAATATCCTCTTCAATCAATGTTGATAAGGGAGTCTCCGACCTGCGTTATGTTTCTTCACTCCGTATGCCAATGATACTCCAAAGGAGAATGTTCATTGATAATTGTTTGTTCCCTTTTGAATGAGTTTGATACAACTCTTATATCTCTCAATCGAGGAGTGGGGACCTATGAGTTTGCTGAGCCAAGTCTATAACAATTCTAATGCGCACTGTTTCATAAATAACTGTTAGTTATATCAAGACTCCCACTTAATCCTCTTCTAATTAATCATTGTCCACTTATATTATCATTGCTCTCTCTTAAATAGATCGTTCATAATATTATCCAAATCACTAGCTTCCATCGCTGCTTGCTTGCGTCGTTGATATTTAATCTGTATAATATTGTATACAATCAATTTGTATTGATGGTCGATTGGTAGACTTTGTCCCTCTTTGAATGTAAAGATAATTTATTCTCCTTTGATATATTATATTGAATATTAATATATATGAAGATGATAATATTAAAATTATATTATATATTATATTAAAATATATAACTATTATAATTTCAATATTAATATATTATAATATTATGCTAATTATATTGTTATTTATTATTACTTATCAATTTATATCTATTATTATTTATTGGGGAATTATATTATTATTTATTTATTAATAATATTATATAATATTATTAATTCTTTTGTTCTTATAATAATAATTTAATTAATTATATATTATAATTTATTATTATGATTTAATTATAATTTATTTTTTTCATAAATTAATTATTTAATCTTGTATTCAATTCTTATTATTAGCAAATTCCACTTTGGAAAGGGAACATTACAGGGACAGAACCCACAAACTCCACTACTGCAGTAATAAAGCTACCCTGTTAGAGGCTTACAAAGCACTGGTAAGAGTGCTACTTGGTTAAGGGATTTGATAGAAGACCTGTTAGGATCTTGACCCTGTTAGGAGTCGCCTATAAAGAGGACTTAGAATACCAATAAAGATGTTACACAGTAAATGGATTTATACAAAGAACCTGTTAGGGTTCATCCTAATTGAGGGATTTAAATATGCTTCTGAATTTAAAGTAATGATCTTATGATGACACTTTCTGTCGAATCAGATCATACCTGTTACCCTTTCCTCTGCTTGGCTATTGAATCTTTCTCTTCCTTTCACCTCTTGTGACTGTGATTCGTCTTAGAAGATTCGGCTCTCCTGCTCTTCTTCGCTCTATGCTCTTGATATTCAACAACACTTCTTTCATGTCCTTTTTCATGTATTTATAAGAGATTATCCTATTAAAAATACATCTCATAGTTTCGCCAAGCTGTAAACTCACCCATAAATCATGCATGCAAAAAAAAGCTTGCAAACTGAACCTGAGTTTACCTCGAAACGCTTGTAGATAAAACAAAGATAACTGCAGTTCCACTGAAAAAGCTAACTCCAGTTTAACTGAAAACGCTCTGCATAATCCGGTTCGGATTATCATGCACTTAACCGGTGAAGAGCTTTTTTCTGGTTAGTCATCTGTTCCCTGTGTGTATCCATGACCGGTTGGAAAAACCTGGACTGGTATAAGCGTGACCGGTTAAAGTACACCACTTTCTTGTTTAGTCTACTGGTTCACAATTATGAGTACCGGTGTGATGTACCAGTGTTCTGGTGGGATTGATGTTTGCCTATGACTTTACCAATGACAACTAAGTTTATGTCAACAATTTTTCCATTTGGCATTGGTGACAAAACATATCAATATACATCACCTATGAACTTCCCCTGTAGATCTCCTTGTCTACTTGTAGCATATTCTGACACACACTGTCATCTCTCTCTTCTCTATTCTTTCATCTGCATTGATCTTCTCATCTCTCTCTTCTCCATTCTTTCATCTGTGTTGATCTCTTCTTATCTGTATTACATCTTCCCCTTTTTGCCTCCAAAGGACAAAGGGTTGTTACTCCTTACATGTTTACATTTTATAACTGTAACTTATTGAAGATATCCGTATAAATTTTCTTCGCAGAATCAAGGAATGGCTTCCATATACCTATTACATGATCTAAATTTCTCTTTGCTGCTTGCAGTGAGACAATTATATTTTCCATGTCTTCTATTGTTTTGTAATCAGGTTCTTTGATCAGTTTGTCTGTATTTTTTGTCGTTGTCTGCATTAGATCAAAAGTTGGTGCAATGAATAACTGGAATCCAACAAGATCTTGGATTCTTTTTGTATTTTCTTCTAAAGCTTTCCTTAAGGTGAGAGCAAGACTTGTCAGCTCCCAGTTGTACTCTATTGCAGAAGAGCTCTTAGCATCAAATTTGGATGTTAGAACTTTTATCTCTTCTGTTGTCTTGTTCGTTCTCTCAGTTATGTCCTTAACAAAATCTTCAAAATTAGAAGTTCGTGTTATCAACCTTCTTGCTTCCTGTATTTGTTCCTGTAGCTCTTAGGTTCTTGTAGATATAGTAGCTTTAAGTTCTTCAACCCGTTTGTGAAGAATTTCTATTCTCTTCTTTTCATAGTGATCAATTGCAATTGTTTTTGGGTCAGTGACATCTTCCCCAATTGCTTGCGCTAGTATCTCCAATTGATCAATTATCAGTTCATCTTCATCTATATTTGTATCAAGTACAAAATTGTACAAGATATTTCTACACTAGAGAGAACTGTATCTTGTTTTCTCTTAGTGAGCTCCTTGAGCTGCCTTGTTGACATTTTGCTTATGTCAACAGCTATTTCACTAACTTTGCTTTTCTTTGCTTCAGAATTTGTTGCAAATGTTAGCTTTCTCTTTAATGAAGATGTACTTGGAACATCTATTGATTCCTTTTGCCTTGTTTCCTATTCCGGTTCTTCCTCTGTAGGTTTTTCCTGTTCTGCTGTTACAGGCAATTCCTTTTATTGAGCTATTTTTTGGTGTGTCTCCTCTGGACGTACCTCTTCTTCTGGATGTACCTCTCCTTCTTGATGTACTTCTGGATGAACTTGCTCTTCCGGAGGTTGTTTTGTTTGTTTCTCATCAGCAACCTGTGGATCAACTTTATCTGTTTCTTTTTCTGCAGTCATCTTTGCTGATGACTCCCCCTGTTCTTGTTCATCTAGTCTTATAGATGTCTCATGTTCACGTGTTGGAGCTTCTTCTCCCAGATTAACTTGTTCATTGGCTGTGAACTGTTCAGGTGTAACTTCCTTCTCACTGGTTGTTGATTGTTCACTAGTTGTGAACTGTACCAGTGGTACCAACTCTTTCAGGTTCATCTTGTGAGATGTCCTATGGACTTGTTGACTTAAGAGTGTTGAAGTCATATTTTTGCCAAAAATCCAGAGAATCTTCATACACATTTTTCCAGTCCATTAATGATCTTGGCAACCCTATTCTTTGTGTCCAAATTGAGTGACATTGCTTGCATCAGAATTTTTATTGTCTCATCACTGAGACCTAGTCTTACTTGTGTCAAGGTTTCCCTAATAATCTTATTGTTTGTTGCTAAACCAGTTCTCCATTTGGGCATTAGCCTTTGATTCAATTGTGGCAGAAAGTGAGGCCTATAATCCCTAGGACTTCTATTGAAATCTAAAAAAAGTTTCTAACTGAGCAGTCTCAATTTTCTGCTTATCCTCTTCTACCAGAACACTGAACCATTTTGTAGCATTTGACACTTCACCGAAATCCATGATTTCATCAACTATATCATCTACAGTTAAAGTTCGAGCTTCACCTTTAACTGGGGAAGCAAGTAGGGTTGGTGGAGTGAGATCACCACCTGTGTCTTCAGTGATATCAACGATGACCGGTTCAGTTGCAGTCTTTGCCTTGACCAGAGTCTCATCTCCCAGTATGCCTTTTCCCTTTCCAGTGTTTGTTACCGATGGCTCCGTGGACTTATGGCATTCTGCTTCTGCTTGATGTTGTTTCTTCAGGACATCCATCCAAGTAGCAACCTCTTCATCGTGTATGTCATCCACTTCACCAACTAGGACTTGACCGATTCTTTTTCTGATGTTGAAACTCTGTTTGTATAGGCTAGCTTGATTGGTTGCCTCTTCCAAGCTCAGGTGATTCTGTACTTCTAGTAGAGCCCTTATCCTTAGCTCTCTCTCTCTCTCCTTATCTGAGGAAGATTTCCATCTTCCTTCAATTATTCCTACTAGATCTTCAGGAATTGTTTTATGAAGTACAACAGGTGTTAAGTTCTACTTGTGAAGAACAAAAACAACTTCTTCCATCTTTCTCTTATCTTCCTCATCACCAAGCTCATATCTTCTCTTAACTCTGCCCAATCCACCTGTCTCCTTTATTCCTTCAACCACTTCATCAATGGTTGGTTTCCTTCCTCTAGGTGCATCCTCTTTTACCAGTTTTTTGGTCTTTCTCTTTTTGTGAAGAGTAGTTGTTTCTTTAGTTTTTATTTCTTCCAGTTCCTCATCTTGTGCACTGGATGCTTGCTGAGTCCTCTTTCTTTGAACCTTGGGTTCTTCAACCACTGGCTTCTTCTTCCTAGGTGTGGGAGTTCTTTTTACATACACCTTCTTCGATTCCTTTGCAGATGTCTTTTTCTTCAAATTTGCCAGAATCTCCTCATAGGTCCCAAACCAGGATGCTGATAGATCTAAGTTGCTTTCTTGAAGTGCATCAGCATATGCCTTTGCAATCTTAGAAGTAATCTCATAACCGAGCTCTGGTGGATACTCAGACCTTGGCTCCACAGCTTGGATAATACAATGATCGATGCTTAATAGAAAACACATCTCTTCTTTGTATTTGTCAACAATGGTAGATGAAATTCTTTCCCTGTTGTGCATTCTTAGTTGAAAGGCCTCAAAGTAGTTAGTCATGACCTTATTAAATTGGTTCCCCAAGTCATTTACTAACTCACCTATTTGAACCATTATCGGTTTATCTTGTTGCCATGTGACCTTCCCTATGCTTGGAAAGAGGTTTTGGTAATAAAAGAACAAACATACCAGTAATGTCTTGTACTTCAGAAACTTTTTCTTGACCAAGCCAAGCTTCTTCAGGTTTTCAAAGATCTGCCCCCTCAGCATAGCACATATATTGTATTGCGCATTGTCGTGCATAATCCTGTGTGCCGCGTGTATCACTCCTCCCAGTACACTATTTAGGTTACTTGACTGGTAAACCATATAGCCGATAACCGTTGCCGCAAATCGAACGCCATCATCTTCAATGTCGTTCACAGTCATCTGACTGTCATACTTAGACTTTGGCCAACCGTGTGACTTCTGCATTAGCTATTGTCCTTAGGGTTAGAGTGTCCCCTACGACATTATACCCAGTCACCTTGCGTAGGTCTTCTTTTGTTATCGGTGTGATCGCGTCTTTCGCAAGCCACATTCCTGGTTCATAAACCCTGCTCAGAACCAGTCTAATCCAATCCGGTCGAAACACGGTTGGATATTTCACTCCATTGATCAATCCTGATGATTCAAGCTTCGCGTATTTGATTTGAAGCTTCCCGTCTTCGCAAAGTGAAAGGTATTCACTCTGGATGAACGTTTCACCCAGTTCCTCCTATTTGCTGTGGATGAAGGCCATTACATCCTCAGTCAACAAAACACCTGCAGCCACGGACGATAGAGCTCCCGCCATATCATTCTCTCGGTTTTGCACTGCCATAATGTCATAAACTGGTCTATCCAATTGATTAACATTGAGTAGGCTTACCACAGAAGATGAGGATGCCATAATACTAGACCAGTATTAGCAGAAAGTTCTTGATAAGATTCACGGAATTCGTTAAGCAAAGAACATAAATCACAGCAAGAAAAGATTACTCAAGCTTATGAAATCAATAATCACAGTTTGCAATGTAAAGTGAAATGAGTAATCAGCTTTTCCTTTTATAGACTTAGGTCGTAATGGTAATTAGCAAACTGTAACATTTGTTAACGGTTACTGTATTAATTACCCTTACCTAACCTTTCTTTCAATAACCGGTCCGCAGACTCGTTACTTGTTCTCATATCCTTAGTTGCAATGTCCACCTTACTACTTCAGCAACACTTACTTGTCCGGTTTACATGTTAGACCGGTGACTCCTTCCTGGTTGCACTTCTTGACTGAGTGAGATCACAGCTCACCAGTTCCTCCGGGAACAGTAGGCTGGCTACCTGTTCCCCTTAAGCCCTTAGGCTTGATTTGCTGAAGAGATATCAACATTAGTAGATGATGACCTTACCTCAGATTTCTCCTCAGCGGAACTCTTTGTCCCTTTTACTGACCAAGTCTTCTTTACTTCCCTTTTGGTCTCTTTACTCAAGTTATCCTTTTGGTTGGGGGACAAGTTTTTCTTGACCGGTTTGGCCGGTCCTTTTCCTTTGTTCATCGGCTGGTTCTTGTATTCCTTGGCCAGATGCCCAATCTTGTTATAGTTGTAACAAGCCATTCCGGTTCCTCTCCATGGATTGACCCTTCTTTCCTTGTCCATGGGTGAGTGACATCCAGAGTTCCTATGGTCTGATGGCCCACAAGTAGCACAGTTGGATGTGCTCCAGTTTACATTCCTATTATGGAATACCAGTCTCAGTGGGGATTTGAATGCCATGGTTTTGGACCTGCATTCTTCTTCTTTGTGTCCAAACTTGTTGCATGCATAGCAATAGCCCTTGAAGCTTCCCCTGCTTCCACTGGACACGCTGTTGGAGCGCGACCTACATTCAAAGGTCCTGTGACCATACTTGTAACAATTGCTGTAGTAGCTGTTAAAAGTAAATGGTTTTACCAGTGCATTTTTGCAGTCATTAGATTTATGACCCAGTTTGCCACAATGTTTGCAACAGGGTTTGAAGGTCTTCTTACATTTGTCTTCTCTAGGTTTCTTCTTCTCCATCTTGCCTTGCTTATTTCCAAAGGACTCACTGATTTCTTGGTTGCTTTGACCGATGTACCCAAGTCCTGTGGGATCCTTGTACTTTCTTTGAGCCCTCAGTTGCTCATCAAACTTCTTTGAGCTTTCATTGTACCTTCTAAGTTTCTCATTTCTCTCTTCAAGAGTTTTCAGCTGTTCCTTTAGTTGATACAATTCAATAGCCAACCTTTTGCACGCATCATCTTTGTCATGCAAGTGCTCATGCATAATTGCATTCTCTTGAGTTGTGCTCTGCATGTTTGCTTGAAGTTGTAATACTCTGAGCATCACTTTCTCTTACCGCATCTTCCGCTAGTTTTCTTGCTCTTTCAGTAGTCAATAGTGCTTCTAAGGCACTGTTCTTTTCATCTTCAGCTTTCCTTTTGTCTTCGATGATTTCATTCATCCTCAGAGCATGACTTTCTTGCTCCCTTTTTAGATTGGAGATTTGATTGGTTAGATTCTGATTTTTCTCCATGAGATCAGAGACCGCCTCTTCTGCTTCATCAGATCCACTCTTCCCAGAGAGTTCCTCAATGGTTTCATTACTCTCACTTAGTTGCAAAGTCAACTCTTTCCTCTTTGCAAGAGATCTCCTCAGTCTATTCTCAAGAGAGGCAATCATGTCATTGGCTTCCTCAAGCTGCTTTTGATATCTGTAACCCTCCATGATCTTTACTCAAGCAGTTAAGCTTTATATCTTTGAGAACCTAATCTCTGATACCAATTGTTAATCCTAACCGGTTACTGAGAGGGGGGGTGAATCAGTAAATACAATTTCTAATACTTCTTTTCAACAAATAGATATTCTTGCTAATACAAAAATTAAAAGAATATTACAGCACCCATAAACAAAAATTGAATACACAGGTTAGCACAACATATATACATGGAAACCCTCGGTTAGAAGGAAAAAACCACGATGGGACAAAACCCACAAACTCCACTACTGTAGTAATAAAGCTGCCCTGTTAGAGGCTTACAAAACAGTGATAAGAGTGCTACCCGGTTAAGGGATTTGATAGAAGACCTGTTAAGATCTTGAACCTGTTAGGAGTCGCCTTGTAAGAGGACTTAGAACACCAATAAAAATGTTACCCGGTAAAGGGATTTATACAAAGAACCTGTTAGGGTTCACCCTGATTGAGGGATTTAAATATGCTTCTCAATTTAAAGCAATGATCTTATGATGACACCTTCTGTCGAATTAGATCATACCTGTTGTTCTTTCCTCTGCTTGGCTATTGAATCTTTCTCTGCCTTTCACCTCTTGTGACTGTGATTCCTCTCAGAAAATTCGGCTCTCGTGCTCTTCTTCGCTCTATGCTCTTGATATTCAACAACACTTCTTTCATGTCCTTTTCCCTGTATTTATAAGAGATTATCTTATTAAAAATACATCTCATAGTTTCACCAAGCTGTAAACTCACCCAGAAATCATGCATGCAAAAAAAGCTTGCAAACTGATCCTGAGTTTACCTTGAAACGCTCGTAGATAAAACAAAGCTAACTTCAGTTCCACTGAAAAAGCTAACTCCAGTTTAACAGAAAATGCTCCGCACAATCCGTTTCGGATTATTGTGCACTTAACCGGTGAAGAGCTTGTATCCGGTTAGTCATCTGTCCCCGTGTGTATCCCATGACCGGCTAGAAAAACTTGGATCGGTATAAGCATGACCGGTTAAAGTACACTGCTTTCTTATTTAGTCTACCAGTTCACAATTATGAGTACTGGTGTGATGTACTGGTGTTCCGGTGGGATTGATGTTTTCCTATGACTTTACCAATGACAACTAAGTTTATGTCAACATGCTATGGAGTATATTGCAGTCTCTATGTGATGGATTGCAGCCTCTATAAAGTAAACGCAGCCTCTAGAGAATAAGTTGCAGCCTCTATTGATGGATCACAGCCACCAAGTATGACTTCTCTTAGTGTTTGAAAATGGCAGCCACCAAGAATGAAAATGCCGGCAACTCCAAGAATAAACGCAGCCAATATGGAAAGCCACAGTTTGCATGTGTATTCAGAACTTCCCAAACAAGCCACAATCTGATCCAATTGTAATTACAAACAAATCTGATCACAATTCATTGGCAATGAAAACCAATCTATATAAGACCAAGAAGAATTTTGCAATTCTTCAACTCCTCCAAACCCTTGTTGCTTCCTTCTTCCCAAATTTCAGTTTTTCAATCATAAAATGCATAATAGAATGAATTTCCAATTCCTCAAGGCTTCATTTTATAAGCATAAAAAAAAACAAAGGCTTCTCCGATACTCTTTTCACTCAAAAGCCACTTGGTTTTTGGTTGCACATTTGAAATATAATAAACTATTATATTTCCCTTCACTTTAATGTTGAAAATGACCCTTTCATTAAAATAATGCTATTCTGACATATAAGGTTTTTGTTTTATGAGCTCAAGATTTAAAACTACTCGACCCGGTTCCAACGAGCTATAACACCAAGGTGCCCAATAGACAATCCCAATAAAAATAGCAACTTTAGCCAATTTGATTAAATAATAATCAAAATTCACCCATCTTGCAAAAATGACTAAAGAAGCATCAGAATCGAAATCTAACAGCACAAGTGTGATCCTAATGTTGAAAGGCGATGAATGAACCTGACAAAGTGACTTTTTAAAAATAGACGCTCCCTCCAAGAATTTTGGAGCCCAAACCGGAAACCGAAAAATGAAAACTAAGACCATCATTTAATTCCTCTAATTCATCTGAGCTCATCGAAACCAACTGTTGACTTACTATAAATAGTAAGTCCCTCAAAACAAGCCAAAACCCACATCAGGGCCCTCTAATCACCAGTATTAGCCTACAAGGACCTAGTGATAGGCTAAATCTAATAACTTAGACGCTCGCTTAGAATGGGGACATTACAATCCTCCCTCCTTAAGATTCCTTGTCCCCAAGCAATCACCAAAAAACAATACAACACAATAGTCCACCTGGATCCCATGGATAGACATGTATAATGTCCTTGTGATCACCAACTAGCTCCTGTACCATCACCACCAGTACAACTGACTGAACTTGCCAAACTGAATCAAATTTGACTATAGATGTCCCAAGAGTGAATATCTCATAGGGAAGCAACTCGGAAGGCTGACAAAGCTTGCTTCCTGAAACTGCGCAAGGTGAGTTGTCATACACGATGTCCAACCCATGCGCAACTAAATTGTACATCTGAAAGGGGTCATGCACATGAAGGTCAAAAGTAAAACCATATGTACTCGGCACTGTGTACACACCCCAAAACTCCTCTGCAAGCTCTTCTTGAAATCCCGATACACTGGAAGGATCCCAAACTCTGAGTAGAAGCCTGCTAGAAAAACTATCCTCCGACTTCTGCTGCTCGACTTTGAACTCAAGTTCACTATGTCCAAAGTGGTGAAGCCAATCTATGAGACCCACCTGAACTACAGTACTAATCCTGACATCACTCGGGTCCCAAAGGACACTAAACTCACATCCATCTGTACAGTGGAGATAAGAACATCCAAATGCCTCCATATCACAACCATTATCTCCATCCTCAGCTAGGATCCCATGAATGTGTTGTTTTTGCCAACAATCCAACTTGCAGCCACTGATCCCATCTGTTGCAGGTGGCATATACCCATCCCACAAAGGATGGTACAACCCCAGACCTAATCCACACTGATGCATCATCAAACTTTTTGTGTGTGGATCAAAAAACTAGTGATGAGTACTCCCTATGCAGCCATGATAAAAAGCTCCAACCTCAATCCAGTGCTGACTGTCATAGTTCTGAATATAACCCCTGTCATCTGACCCATCGCCAAAAACCTTGGCAATAGACGTAGCCACAAGAGAACCTGGTGCAACATGTGGTTCTCCGCCACTCTCAATAGAAGCACTCATCCCAATTGTATCAACGACATTTGTAATTGCAATGGATGTGGCCACATCCTCAACATAATCTGTGGACATAGGGACATCACCAATTGCTGCTATAGGAAATTGAATTGTGTCAACAAATGGTGTAAATTGCTCCCAAATCCACTTAGGTAAGTGATCAACATCAACCTCAAAAAGTGGATTGTCATAAGACAATGCTGCATCCATCTCGAAAGGAGGACTATCCACAAAGTTAGCCTTACCACTGTGCTAATCTGTACTATAACATGACATTGTCTCTACATCACTCACCTCATATGTCATGTCCCCTCTTTAGTGACATGTCATTTTTCAGTGGATTTGCCTATCATGGACTCTCGTAGGCAGATGGTTTTGGTGAGAGAGTCATTCTGATGATTATTTGGGGATTGGATGGTCTTATTTGCTTTGGGAGAGATGGTGTTTATCATATTTTTTATTATAATGTGTTATGTGGGGCCAAAATGTTATAATTTTGAGTTGAGTTGCACTTTTTATTTTGTAAAGTTACTTTTTATATAAAAATGCATTATAAAGGGATTTTATAAGAATATTTCATGGATACTTCTAGAAGTTCTAGTGGCTTCTTAGAAAAGTGAATAAATAGAGTGCTTGGCCTCTCATTTGGACATCCCATGACTTGAGTTTACACTACTTTTCTCTTTGAGCATTTGTGGCGCCATCTTGGTCTGCAAATTGTCATTTGATCTTTAAGAACGAAGTTTCTTAAGGATTTGCATAACTGAGGAGGTGAAATATCCTTTGAAGGGTTGCACTTTGGAAGTGGTGTTTAGCCATTTCAAGTTGAGCTTATTTGGAATCCTCAGACTTACCTGAGGGTTTGAGTTTTGGTTGCAAGAGGAAAAAAACAGGTCCGAAAAAGCAGATCCGAAAAAGCAAAGTGAAAAAGCAGATCCGAAAAAGCAGTCCGAAAAAGTAGATCCGAAAAAGCAAAGCGAAAAAGCAGATCTGAAAAAGCAAAGCGAAGCAGTCCGAAAAATTATTGCAGCCATCTACAATCAGGTTCCTCACTTCTCATTTGGCATTTGCCATATTTTCTGAGAAATGTATGTTTTCAGCTGAGTACAAAATATAGCTTCAGCACTTTACTATTTTACATTGTACTTGTCTTTGTTTGCCATTTGGCATTATTGGTATCAAAGGAAGGCTAAGATTTTGCAAGTGAAAGGGCATTGTAATTTTCAGTCTATCTATATTGTAAACCTAGGGTTTGATGATCATATTATTGACTGAAATATGTATGACATTGTTACAAATTGTTGATATATGAATGGCATATGGTTTTGAGCAATTTCCTACATCATTGATAGTGTTTTAGATGGTATTTGGTTGCTATCTATTATTCTGAAATTTTGGAATAGCGAACTCATATATTGCAAAATAATTTTCTATCTACATTTTGAGTTGCATTTTTGAGAGGTTTTTAGTGGCCTATTGGTAAGGGTCATTACATCATAATCAACATGTGCACTATCATCAGTGTACACATTAACAACCGAGGTACTGCTGCTAAGCACTTCAACAAATGACTCATCTGAGTCAATAGAAGTTGTTACTACATCAGTCTCCTTGCATGCACCCACTACCAAAGCAACTGTAAGACCCTGCAAGTCGCGATTCTGGGACCTATCATCAACCAAGAAGCCCTCTGAACCATTTTCTAAGTCTGATATGACAAATCAGACTCACTACAGCATGAATCATCCTCATAGATAACATCAGTAGTGTCCACATCACCAATGCCAATTTCATCAACCTGTAAAATCTCTAATATCTTATGCTGTTGCCAACGTGACTCGTTGCTGTCATAGAAATCAAAATTAGAAGAACTCGCATTTTCTATGCAATCCTGAAAACTATCACTCTCATCATGCGATTCAAAACCCATAGTGATACCCACAACATCCTCTACACTTGTCTTGTCATCAACAACATTAATAGGCTCAAACATAGGACTGCTATCATAAAAATCATAACTTGTATCATTAGTAATTTCATTGCTACCAGTTGATGTAGGGCTGCAATCATTGGTGGCTATCATGTCATCAACATTCCCATGATGACAAGTTCCTGTCTCTTGGAAATGGTGAGATCAATGCAACCATCCTCAAGAAAGTCTGTTATAACCACATGCTCCTGAGAAGAGCCTCCAACATCACGCGTATAAGGACTAGTAACTGCCTCACTGAGCAAAGGCTCCACTACCTGATGGTTGCTGGTTGCTGAAGCTACACTTGTACAATCCTCTCGTTTCTCTTCCTGCTTTCCCTGTGAGGAAGACTTTTTGAAGAAGGAAACCATAAACCTAGGTTCCCTATCAACAGTAGCGGATCTGAAAGTTGTGCATTTAACCTTTCCCATGTTTGCCTCAATTTCTTCATTTCATTTGCCAACGCAACTATTTGCTTCTTGAAATTAGTCATACTATTCAACTGGTTTCCCTGTTTACTAGTTTTCTTGTGTTTATCCATAATTGAAATAAAGTTAAGAGTGTTGATCACTCATATATCAAATGTGGGAACTCAAGATTTCCAAACCCCATAAGATGGCAGGAAACCGCTTTGATACCACTGTAATATCCCACACTAGGATATTGCCTCAATTCTGATTTTGGTTGTCAATTTTGAATGTTTTACATTTTGTCAAACACTTTGCAAGCAAGCTCTGATACGATTGTAAAGAGCCCTGCTGGCTCTATGCTGAAGACTTGTTTTTTTGTCTAAAATTGTTTTGCAATTTTTTTATTTTTTTGAACATATATATTTTTTTAACTTTTTCAATATATAAAATAACCTCATACAACAAATTATTTCTAAGTCCAAAGTTCACCAATTGATTCAATCCAAAAAGCTTGCAAAACTTCAATAACAATACATAAACTTTTAATTGCAAATTGGCACCTTAGAAAAAACGCAACTGCTATGGAGTAAATCACAATCTCTATGTGATGGATCACAGCCTCTAGAGAACAAGTCGCAGCCTCTATTTATGGATCGCAACCACCAAGTACGGCTTCCCCTAGTGTTTGAAAATGGCAGCCACCTAGAATGAGAATGCTGACAGCTCCAAGAATAAATGCAGCCAATATGGAAAGCCACAATTTGCATGTGTTCAGCACTTCCCAAACAAGCCACAATCTGATCCAATTGTAATTACAAACAAATCTGATCACAATTCATTGGCAATGAAAACCAATTCAAAGTGTATAAGACCAAGAAGAATTTTGCAATTCTTCAACTCCTCCAAACCCTTGTTACTTCTTCCTAAATTTCAATTTTTCAATCATAAAATGCATAAAAGAATGAATTTCCAATTCCTCAAGGCCTCATTTTATAAGAATTAAAAAAAACAAAGGCTTCTCCGATACACTTTTCACTCAAAAGCCACTTGGTTTTTGGTTGCACATTTGAAATATAATAAACTATTATATTTCCTTTCACTTTAATGCTGAAAATGACCCTTTTATTAAAATAATGCTATTCTGACATTTAGGGTCCTTGTTTTATGACCTCAAGATTTAAAACTATTCGACCTGGTTCCAACGAACTATAACACCAAGGTGCCCAATAGACAATTTCAATAAAAATAGCAACCTTAGCCAATTTGATTAAATAATAATCTAAGTTACTGGGTTCAACCCTGGACCCCTCCGGACCGGCCCGAGTATGAACTGGTCCATGGTCTGGGTCCGGTTCGCCTGTGGGTCTGGGTAGGGTTTGAAAATCCGGGCCCAATTCGAACTTTTGGCCTGGACAAACGAACCAGGGCGGACCAGGTCCAAAAAAATCGAACCCCAAGCGAACTGCGTCGAACTTCGGGCCGTGGATGTCACTTAAGTGACAAATTTTGCAAAAAATTATATTTTTTTGACATCTGGAACCCTAAAAGGTGGTTATAAAAGGCTAATTTTTGCTTCTCATTCTCATTTGTGGTGTGCAAGTAGGTTATTTTGACTTGAGCAAGAGCAAAAAAGCAAGTTCTTGGTTGTGCAAGGAGGAGTTGGAAGATTGGTTTGTGAGCTTTCTTCAAGTGTTTGTGTCTCATATGTACACCTTTGCAAGCTTACAATGAGTAGAGGTAAGTTCTTGTTTCATTTGTTTTTTGTTTTTGTTTAAGTTTTTTATTGTTTTGATTTCTCTTTCATTCTCCATAAGATCTTAGCTATTTTTTCTATAATTTTTCATTCTCTTGCTTTTAAAGTTTTTAGTTTTATATTGAATATGTATACAATTTGAGATTTCTTTCCATAGGAAAATGAACTACAATGGCATCTACCTCTTCCTCAGTAGGCAATACCGAACAAAGAATAGAACCCCACTCTGATTCTCCTTTGTGGAAGCATGTTGATATTATAAGAGCCCTTCCGGGAGGTGGTGCATTCTGTTGGAAATGTAGGGGTTGTGATGTAGAAAGAAATAGTTCATATTTTTGTGTGGTAGGCCATTTGTGTGGATACCCTGGTAGAGGAGTCAAGAAATGCCCTGGAAAAAAAGTTGTACATGTACCCAATGAAACTGTACTAAAGTATATTGAAGAGCATGAGGCAACAGAAGAGAGAGAAGAATGTAGGCAAAATTCAACTGATGGCATTGGCAATAAAAGTAAAAGTAAAAAAAAAAGAAAGGGTAACACAACCCCCCACAGATGTTGTGATAGAAGACCACCCCTTTTTTACTACCTCAGCTACCCATGAGCCTGAAAAAGAACCCCTTGGCCTTGCACACAAAAGAAAGGGACCACTAGAAACTGCATTTCAAAATCAAAGTTGGAAAATTACTCACATGATGTGCGAAGATGCTTGTATGCAAATGGGCTGTCTTTTAATGTTGTTCTCTCTCCATATTGGAGACAGATGTTGAAAAGTGCCAATGAAGCTCCAAGAGGGTATCAGGGCCCCAGTTTTGAGAGAATACGAACCGCCTTGTTGGATCAAGAGGTCAAGTGGATTGATGATGAATTGAAGCCCATAAAGGATTCATAGATTGAGACAGGGGTATCAATTGTTTTAGATGGGTGGAAAGATGCTAGAAACCGTCCCTTGATCAATGTCCTAGTGGTGTCCCCTAAAGGGGCAATGTTTTTGAAAGTGGTGGATTGTGAGGGACAAGTAAAAGATGGGCCATTTATTGCTAATATTCTCATCTCTGTCATTGAACAAGTGGGTGCTAGTAATGTTGTCCAAGTCATAACAGACAACTCAAAGAATTGTAGAGCTGCTGGTTTGTTGGTTGAAGAGCGATATCAGCATATTTTTTGGACACCTTGTGCAGTCCATTCACTCAATCTTATGCTACAAAAGATTGGGAACACAATTGAGTGGATCAAGGAGGTGTATGCAGAGGCTGAGGACATCCAGATGTTTATCACAAACCATCACATGACTCAAGGAATATTCAGAATGTTTTCACGTTTGGAGTTATTGAAGGTAAGTGAACTTGAACTAAAGTTAGTAATTTAATTTAAAAAAAATCAGTATCCTACAATTCTGATTTTCATTTTTTTATTGTGTAATGTGTATTCTTTTATAAAGTATGTATCTAATAGTTGTATTTTTTTGCTCTATTTTTTGTTACAGGTTGCTGAAACTCGTTTTGCATCAAATTTAATCGTCTTGAGATGACTTGTGCATTTGAAAGAGGCACTTTGCAATATGGTAATCAACAACAATTGGGCTATATGCAAGCAAAGCAATAGTGAGAGGGCAGCCAAAATAAAGAGAAGGATATTTGATGACTTATGGTGGGAACGTGTGGAATATATCATTAAGTTCACCGAGTCCATTATGAGCATGCTTAGGTACGCTGACATGGATAGGCCTTGCCTTGGAGAGATCTATGATGGCATAGACTCAATGCTTGAGAAGATCAAAAAAATTGTAAATGAAAAAGAGCAAGATCTCGAAGAGACCCTCTTCAAACAATTGCAAGCAATTATTGTAGAGCGATGGAACAAAATGACCACTCCTCTACATTTGCTTGCCTATGCATTGACGCCCAAATATTATAGCAACCAATATCTTGATCTACCAGGAAGGCTACCACCCTATAGAGATTTAGAAATGTCTGATGGATACAAGACAGCATTTGAAAGACTCTTTCTTGATGATGATATGAGAGATTTGATTATGGATGAGTTCATAGAGTTTGTGAATGCAAGAGGTCTAAGTAATGATGCTCTTCGTCATCGGTTTAGAAAGGATGCTCATAGTTGGTGGTACCTCCATGGCCAAAGATTCCAAACATTTCAGCCCCTTGCAATAAAAATTATATCACAAGAAAGTTTTATTTTTAATTTTTTTTTAAAAAAATTAGCTTACTTTATCTTCATGACTAGCAAGTAATTTTTATAATTTTATTTTAATTGCTTACCTTGTCTTCATAGGTTGCTAGTTCATCTGCATCAGAAAGAAATTGGAGCACATATTCTTTCATCCACTTAGTGAAGTGCAATAGATTGCAATCAAAAAGAGCAGAGAACTTGGTATTTGTGCATTACAACTTGCGTCTTCTCTCACACAAGAGTAAACAATACAAAGAAGGGGACATGAAGAGGTGGGATGTAAATGCAGAGCTTGCGGACTTGGATGTTTCCACTTCTCGGCTTGCACTTGATGATTTTGAAGATTTTGACGCCAATACTATTGTTGTTGCTGTTGATCCCATTGGCCTTAGCTCTATTGCTGAGTCAACTAATGTTGAAGAAGAAGATGAAGATGAAGATTAATACAATTTTTAATTCATTAGTTGAACTTGAAACAATGATACTTGAACTTGATGTTATGATTTAGTTTTAATGTTTTGAATCTTTGATGTTGAACTTGAAGTATATGATGGTATTATCACGATTTATGATGCTATGATTATATGTTTATGGTGTTTTTGTTGTTTAAATGTTGTTTTTATGATACGATGTGACATTCTAATTTTAACTCATGCTTCTAGGCTTCATAAATATGTATATATATATTTTAAAAAAAAATTTACATGTTTTTTCGAACCCGAACGCGAACCCCTTTTCAAATTTGGTCGAACTTGCGAACCGGTTCTTCGTACCCGAACTTGGAACCGGTAACTTAGATAATAATCAAAATTCACCTATCTTGCGAAAATGACTGAAGAAGCATCAAAATCAAAATCTGACAACATAGGTGTGATCTTGATGATGAAAGGCGATGAATGAACCTGACAGAGTGACTTTCTAAAACTAGATGCTCCCTCCAAGAATCTTGGACCCAAAATCGGAAGCCGAAAAATGAAAATTGAGAGCATAATTTAATTCCTCTAATTCATCTGAGCTCATTGAGACCAACTGTTGACTTACTATAAATAGTAAGTCCCTCAAAACAGGCCAAAACCCACATCAGGGCCCTATAATCACCAGTATTAGCCTACAAGGACCCAATGATAGGCTAAATCTAATAACTTAGATGCTCGCTCAGAATGGGGAAATTACAATTTCATTTGCAGCTTGCAAACTCTTCAACAAACCGCGTATTGCTCCTAAGGCCGCTATTTTTCTTTGCTATTGCAAATCAACTTATAATAGCACAAAAAATTAGCATATTGGAAGTTTGAATGATTCTTACGGTTGCTAGATATTTGCATTTTGGCTCTCATTCATGGCCATTTGTCAGGGATTTGAAGAGGACTGAGTTTTGCCTTCATTATGGGGAGGATTTGGTCAATCTTGGTTGCTTATATAGCTGCAAATTGTAGGTCTCTCTTGGATCCGAAGTCACCAAAATTTGAGAGATTGGTAATCTTTGAATGAGATTGGTTTTCAAAACAATGCAAGTACTTCTCCTCATGTTGCAAGGATGTGTTGCAGCTAATGATCTTCCCCAAATTTCAATAAGAGTTCTTCCTAAGGTTGCAATGCAAGTTCTTCTCTTCATGATAAAGCTCCAAACACTCATACGCAGTTGGGATTAAAAATCCTGTACATAAACTTGTTTTGCATAAAAAGAGCAAGGTTTTTCCCCATTATGTAATGTGAGCTAAAAAGCCCACCTCTAAGTGTAGTACATGCACTTTTGATGCTCTTTTCAAGGCTGTAAATGGACTTCTAAAACCTGTTTGTGGGCGGCAAGTACTTTCTAAAATGACTTGTAATGGGACCTAAAAACCCCACTTACAAGAGAGAAATCTTCCCGTGCTCATGCAAGGAGGTGAAAAATGGAATGACAACAACATAGAAAGCTTTCAAGTCTGATTTCAAGTAGGCGATTTGTTGATGCCATCAATACAAAGCAATCAACATCAATACAGAGCAATCAAGGATGCAGATACATATTTTGGTTCGAGATGTTTTGACCAAACTAGAACACATCAATCATCGAGCATCCTGTAGCAGCATGAAGACCATACAAAGGATGTAGTAGAAGTCGTGTCTTGTCAGACACTTACTCATTTTCAAATGCTTTAATAGGATAGGTGTAGTTTTTGTGACAGATTGCATGCAGAAGCATGAATAAGTTGTAAATACAAGGAAACATGTACCTGTGTAGTAGCTTCATGTAATCAGGTTGCAAGTGCTTTAGGCCTTGTAACATTGAATAAGTCAAATTTAGATAGAGAATAAGTCAAGGCGGTTAAGGGTTTTCCCCTTCTTTCTCCACCTTTTTCTCAGCCCCTCACCTATAAATAAAGGAGGGTACTCATTGTAATTTTCATCTTTTGGCAAGGCAAGAAAATTTTGCCGATTTGTATATGCACTCTAAGACTTTGAGCTTAGATGTAAATCTGAATTGCTTTCAATAAAAGAGGCAAGTTGTTTTGAGCCTTTGTGCCAATCCAACCTATTATGTGACGACATTTTCTTGAATTGATTGTGAGTTTTAGTGCTTTGTTCAAGTGGGATTTGAATTCAATTGTGCAGTGTTTACCCTCGTGGGGTAACAGACAATATTTGCATGCAGATAACTAAGTACTCAGCATATAATATAAAAGACTATTGTGTTCATGTATTCAAAGAGATTTCTGTACGTAACCATCGTGTCCCCATCAAAGGAACAAGTTCATACATATAACATCCGAAAGGGTGCGAGGCGAACCATCGCACCTGTGTAACTCCGGACAGATGGAACCGTCTAACTACCCAGATTACCTGACAACATCATCCCCCCCAAAAGAAAAGTCATCTCCGGCGACTTCACAACAAAATAGATAAGAACAATAACAAAACTAAATGCTCGGAGGTGGCTGAGAATGCGTCCCTGAAGAAGTTGTCCCAGTCAACCATGCCAGCTGCTCGTGAAGGGCATCCACCTGTTCCGTGCTGGCCTTCAACTGGCTCTGAAGTTGCAACTCACTTGCCAAAGATGACCTCATCATAATGACTGCTTGCTGGATCTCCTGCCGTGCCAGATCCCTTTCTTGAATAAGGGTAGCCCGCTCAGTCGCAACCTATGCCTCCCGATCTGCCTTTTCCTGCCGTTGAGTCTCGACATATTCGTCCATGGCAGCCCGTTCCTTATCCCAGGTAGCCATCTGAGTGACCCAATCCTTACGCTGCTCCTCTAAGGACTGCTCCAATTGGACAAGTTTTGTGTTCATCAGCCGCTTAGATTCAGATGCCACACGATGCTCTTCGGTGTAAGAGTGCTCCATCCTGTGGAAAGCATAGTACTACTGGCGAAAAGCTCTCCAATTCCGTCACCAAGGCCTCCACCCTACTGACTACCACAGGTTCCATCACCTGCCAAGCCTCCAACATAGCCGGTGTCTCGTCACTAGGCCAATCCCCACTGAAACATGAAGCAAACTGGACCGGACACTCCATCCTTACAAAAGTGAGAAGGCGCTGCAGGTCAGCGGCCACATCCGCTAATGCTTGACCTTGCGCGCTCTCTACCATTGCCCTTCCTCGGGTCGCTACTTTTGTCCAGAAAGCCTCCATGTTGTCTCCCCACTGTGGCTGACTAATCGCTGCCTCAAGCCCACCTGTGCTGTCACCAATCTCCTCTTCCTCTCGCACCTCGGAATACAGAATGATGGGTGCCTCTCCTCCTACTGCATCCACTGCCACAACCTCCTTAGCTAGTGGAGGGGAGAACCTTTTAGGTGCATCTGCCTCTGCCCTGGTAATCCACACTTGCATGGAAACCAACCGGACGTCCTCATCAACAGTCGCTAGAAACTAGCTGTCCATACCCTGCCCCATCGGTTGGTGCTCTGTTAACTGCGTGGCCGAAGGCACAACTGGACTGACCACCACTGGTGCCCGCGGTTGCCCGAACATTGGAAGAGAAACCTCATCAGGCAAGGTAGTGGCTGGAGAAAACTGAATATCCCCAAGCTGTGGTGGAGTGAACAACACTGGTACTGACTCCATTGCCAACTCCATACGGCTGCTAATCTGGGATGAATTGCTGTCGCTAGATGATGTGGGCTCCCTGCCACTATCAACCTCTTCTGACTCCTTAGGCTGGCATTTTCTCTTTGATGCTGAGGTGACCTCTCCAATATCCAAGTTACGCCAAAGGAAAATCATTGGTTCATCCGGAGCTATGAGACTCCTTGGTCTTAGCACCAATTTCTCCTCTGGAATCTACGGCCAAGTGGCCTCCAAAAAGAGCCCAATGGCATAGTGTGGCATATAAAAGGTACGGTGTTGCAGAGTCATAAAATCATACATCCGGTGTGCCAGCAGTGTTGCCCAGTCATAGAGTGTGTCGTTCAAGAGCCCACACATCAATGGAATTTGGGTGATGGTGATGTCTGAAGCCCTGCTGGCACCAGTGAGCCGACTCTTAATGACATCCATGATGCACTGCCAATGCCCTTCCGCAATGTCCGCTCTCCTCAAACCCTTTCTTGATTTTGCCCTTGCCAATGCAATCACGTGCTCAGCCGTGATGTTTCCTGAAACTCTACGTATCCACATCTCCTTCGCTTCTTGGGTCAACTTTTGGGGCTTACTGTCAATCTTTTGTCCTTTCTTTCCTGGAATGCCAAACACTTTGGTAAAATCCCCTGCATGAAATGACACTTCAACGTGGTGTCCCAAGTAACAGACTATGCTTGTGCGGGAAAATGTGTCAAAGTTTGATATCATTTGGCGTAGTTGGGGCTCAAAATCTTTGATGCAAAATAGGGGCATTAGGATGGCCCAGTGGACCCCTGCGCGTCTCAAACTATTCTTCACCACGTCATCCTCTGGTGTCTCCTGCCACCATTTCCTCCATTCTACCCCATTCAACCCTTCAAATGTGATATTTTGTGCAGTCACGACTTCCTTTGAATCTGCTGCTTTCTTTTTAGAACTTCCAGCATCCATAGTTGTGTGGTCTACGTGCTGCAATTGTTTCCACCAACTCCTCTTTCCAGCCGAATTCATAACGGTTTCTTGAAACCCTCTTGTAAAAACAATACTTAAATATTGCTGGCTGCTGTACAATGCTTGGGTGTGCAAAAACCCTTAACTAAAAATAACTTCTTACCGTAGGCACCCGTACGGTTGCTGCTTCTTCCCCTTGTTGCTATGGTGGACCACTATTTCCATGCCTTTATTTTTCCCTTCATGCTACGGTGCTGCCTCTTTCCTCCCTCTTTCTCCCTGCCGCGTTAGCTCTCTAGCCTTCCGCATTGGCTCTCTACTCCTCCCGGTTGCCTCTGTTTTTGAACAGATGATGTATTTCTTCCACCACCTCTATATCTTGGATGATGCCCAACACGTCAAAGACCCCAGGACGTTGGCGATAAATTTACTCACTATTTGGAGATCATTAGGGAGATGTCTATGCTGGAGTCCACATCACTGAACGTTTAGAATCCATATATTCTCCATTCATACATGCGTTAGCTTTTATTTATTTCTGCGGCAACTCATAATGTTTTGGCCCAATACAACACTTCACTGCTCCAACTCTTCCAACAACTACCACATTCGTCCAATGCTCAAGTCGCCAATCAATAACTCAAGAACTGGATGCACAACTAGCACGATATATACCTTGTCGCCCTATGGATGTAGAAACGACCAAAGAATCCACTTAGAAATGTTTACTGGAATTGATTGGGACGATGAATTGGCTGCCATTTCCCGTGAATAACTTCTGGCTTCTCCGCGTTGGCTCCTACGGTGGCTTTTATGCCACGGTTCGGTGGCTTTATGCCCTGCTACGGTGTGGACTCCCTATGGTGGATCCTCCAACGGTGGCTGACTGCAGTGGTTCGGTGGCTTTATGCCACCGTTCGGTGGGCATGCCACCATTCGGTGACATGTCCGACCATTTGGTGGGCATGCCGCCATTCGATGGCATGTTCCACTGTTCGGTGGACATGCCACCGTTCGGTGCTCCATTCATTTATTTTTTTATTTTTTTTATTTTTTTTATCTTTTATTTTTTTTATTTTTTATTTTTTATTTATTTATTTTTTAAAAATTTATTTATTTATTTTATTTTTTTATATTTAATTGCCTGATTGTCGTTAGTGCGTCTCCGGCCTCTCATGATAAACCTTCAGTTTCGAGCCATTGACAGCATCAGAAATTTCTCGTCCATTGAGGGTCTACAACTTGACCGACCCGTTCGCTGCAACCTCTCGAACCTTGTAGGGCCCTAGCCACTTAACTTTGAATTTTCCAGGCTTAATCTCGTTCTGCCCATTGTACTTTAATACTAACTGGCCTGATGTGAATTGCATTCGGCGGAGGTGCTTGTCGTGCCACAGTTTCCTCTATTGCTATGTTGCTTTCGTGGCCCACTGTGCCAATGCTCTTTTTTCGTCCAATTTATTCAAGAGATAAAGTCTTTCCCTCAAACTCTCCATGTCACCGAGTTTGTTCTCTATAGCTATCCGGAGGCTAGGCACCATGAATTTGGCCGGTACCACTGCCTCCTACCCATACATCAGTTGGAACGGTGTCTGCCTGGTGGTTACCTTGTACGAAGTCCGGTAGGCCCATAACACAAAGGGAAACTTCTCTTCCCAGTCTTCACCTTCAACACCGCATGACTTATAAATGACTCCCACGATGATTTTGTTTGTCGCCTTCGCCTGGTCGTTCGCTCGAGGGTAGTAGGGACTTGACAGTGTATGGAATATCTTAAATTCTGTGGTCAGGAGTTTAATCACGTGATTGACAAAGTGACCACCCCTGTCACTTGTTAACTGAATGGGAATGCCATATCTGGTTATTATCTGTTCGTAGATGAACTTTGCAGTGCTTATGACAGAATTATCGGTCAATGTACACGCTTCTACCCATTTGGTCAAATATTCCGTGGCCACCACAATGTATTGGCAGCGTCGGGCACGATTGGCCTTCAGAGGCCCAACAAAGTCCAATCCCCATCTTTCAAATAATTCCTGGGCATGGGAAGGATTGAGGGGCATAAAGTCTCGTTTGAGGGATCTTCCCATGTGCTGGCAAGTGTCACAGCCAACTACCCATTCTCTGACATCATTGTATAATGTCGGCCACCATAAGCCGGCCAACAACACCTTCCTGGCCATGGTATCTGGACCCATGTGACCTCTGGCAGGTCCTTCGTGAGCTTCCCTCAAAACTCTCGATACCTCTTCTTCCATCACACATCGCCGCAGCACCTGGTCGAGACCCATTTTGTACAGCAATCCATTGATGAGCTGGAAGGTCCTGCTTCTCAGAACCAGCTTCCTTCGTTCTCCTAGAGGCATGCCCTCCGGGAATCGAGTAGTGGATAAATACTCACCAATACTCGTGTACCACTTCGGGAGTACATCAATATGAAATAAGTGTGCATCTAGGAAGTCGTCATTTACTCCCACGGGTGGCTCGCCTGACTTGATTCGTGACAGCTGGTCGATGATCACATGGCTACGCCCTGGCCATACTACAATTTTGAATGTGAATTCCTGGAGTAGGAGGAGCCACTAGCTCACCCTTCCTTGGATAATAGGTTTGTTGACCAGGTACATCAGGGCCTGGTGGTCCACATAGAAGGTGAACGGCATTGCCAGTAGATAGTGTTTGAATTTTTGCACACAGTAAATCATTCCAAGAGCCTCCCGTTCAGTGGTACTGTAATTCTTCTCCGCGTTTGAGAGTAACCGGCTTGCAAAATAAATGGGATGATCGAGCCCGTGCCCTCCCTCCTGAGCCAAAGTGGCTCCGATGGCATAGTTTGATGCATCCACGTGGACGTGGAACTCCCTGTCCCAGTTTGGAAATGCAAGGATAGGAGCCGCTAGTAGTCTTGTTTTTAGATCATCGAAGGCTTCCCCTTGCTCCTTTGCCCAGATGTACGGCTCCCCCTTCTTCATGAGTTTATCCATCGAGTATGAAACCTGGGCAAAATTCTTTATAAACCGTCAGTAGTACTCAATATGGCCTAGGAAGGGCTTGACACCGGTTACGTCACTAGGAGCTTCCATCTCAACTATCACCCGAACCTTGTCAGGGTTCGTCTTTAACCCTTCTTTGCAGACTATGTGCCCGAGCAGCTTCCCTTGTGGCACCATAAATCGGCATTTCTTCGGGTTGAGTGCCTGACGGGCTCGCCGACATTGCTCCATACATTCCCCCAAGGCTGCAATGTGTTTCTCCTGGCCACTGAAGATGGACCAGTCGTCCAAAAATGCTTTAAAATTACCTTTGGACATCTTGTCAAAAATATGGAGGATAATCCTCTGGAAAGTTGCTGGTGCGTTGCATAGATCGAAGGGCATCCGATTGTACGCGTACACACCATCCTCCACTACAAAGGTTGTTTTCAACTTATCTTCCTTTGCAATGGATATCCGGTTATATCCCGAGAACCCATACATAAAAGAATAAATCTCATGTCTGGCCACCTCTTCCATTATGCTATCCGTGAAAGGGATTGGGAAGGGGTCCTTGATCGCTACTGCATTGAGCCACCTGAAGTCTACGCAAATGCAGATCTGGTTGGCCTCCTTCTGGGAGACCACAATTGGTGAAACCCACTCACTTGTGTCCACCCGGAAGATGATCCCAGCTTCTAACATCCACTTAGTTTCGGTCTCCACCCTTGCAGCGTAGTTTTTATTCATTTTGTACGGCCTCTTCTAAACAGGTTGGGCTCCAAGAACCAGAGGAATGCGGTAGACACATAGTTCTGGAGGTATGCCCTTCAGATCTTTGTAGGTCTAGGAAAACACATCCTTCTACTCTGTAAAGATGTTGAAGGCTGCCGTTTTCAGCACAGGGCTCCAATCATCTCCCATGAGGATGGTTTTCAGATTTTGCTCATCCCCCAGGTTTATTTCCTTAAACTTTGCTTCCTTGTACCGGATTGGTTCCTCCTTTGGAAACTCATGGGCAAGGCTCTCGCTCATTTGGGCTTCTCCTTCTTTGTATTCTGTGTATTCCGGAGGGAACTCATTCCGGTCTTCCTCAATCTCCAGTATGTTGCACGACGGTGGAAATAATTCATAATCGCCCATCTGCCAGTGGAATAGACCGTCCATCGAATCTGTATCATCCTCTAGTTTCAGTATCCCTTCCACATTGGGCTCCACGGTTTCTTCCCCTCTGTCTATTCTGACGTCTGATTCCGAATCAAAGGAGGATGCCATCTCTTCTCCGACCATCTGCGTTGTGAGGTCTATCACAAACTTCCTTCCCCCTTTCTCAAATGACAGGATGTTTCTTTTCCAATTATGATTGGCTCTGGCAGTCACCAACCACCCTCTCCCTAGGATGGCGTCATACCCTTTCTGCTTCAAGGGAATTACTAGGAAGTCGAGGATGAATGGTTGGGTCCTGATGGTTACCTATTGTGCCATCAGGGTTCCAAGGGGCTCGATGCCGTGCTGGTCGGCCCCGAGTAGGTTGAAGGTCGGCGGCCACAGTGTTGGTTTCCCCAAGCTCTTCTAGGTTTCCTCTGGTAGGAGGTTCACCCCAGATCCACCGTCAACAATTGTGTTCGTGAGGATGGTACCCAAGATACCCATCTCCACCACTGCAGGGTTCCGCTCATTATTTATTGATAACATCATGGGGTCGGCTACGGAGCTGTCGGGAACCTCCGTCCATTCAATTGTGCTTGCTGGAACATTTTGTCCTAGGAATAGGGTCGTTTTCAGATGCGGCATAGTTTCCAATAGGTCCTTGACCTTTACGGGTACCTCCAGTTGCATCATCTACCTTAAAATATTTTGTTCGGCCATTGCTCAAGTAGAAGTGCCGGCATCTATGGAGTCCCTTCGGTCCTGCATACCCTTCTCGATCTCAGCCTTCGCCTCGAGCATCCTTTGTTTCTCCGTCGGAGGGTGAGGATATGTGGCCTTCTTCGTTTGCCCGCATGTGATTGCTAGGACCTTCTCCGTGCCCCCTCGTTTCATGTCCAGGATGTTGCAGCCGGGCTTCGGACAGTTAGCGTCCTCGTGGTCCCCCGGTCCGCACCACCGACACAGTTTTTGTGGAGCGGTAGCCTCGTTCTGACAATCACGAGCAAAATGCCCCCATTGATTACAGCTTTTGCACTGTATCATGGGTCTCCCCTTCGCGTCATATTGGATCTGCGGTTTGTTCTCATTATTGCCTCGACCTCCCCGGTGGTTGTTTCTGTACCCGCTGGATGATGCAGCATTTTGTTGACCGCCAATCCCGGACGTGGAGGGTTGCTCCTGGGTGAAGAGCACTTGTTGATTTCTCGCCCTCAGGTTGTAGGGACATTCTTTAGTCGAATGTCCCACAATTTGGTAGATGTTGCAAAAGGCTTTCTTGGGACAAGAATCTTTTGTGTGGCCCGCTTCCTTGCAGTTTGTGCACCACACGGTGTCTTCCTCTGTTTTGCTCGAGCCTACCTTGGTGGCCTTCAGTTCTTTCATCATCCTCTCCAAATCTTTTTGTAGGGCAAGCACTTTCTTACTCAATTCGCCCTCGCTGCTTTCTGCCTCCGATTCATCATCTGAAGACTTAGTCTTCCTGGAGGTCTTACATTCGCTCTCCAGATCCATTGCTCGGTTGTACACGTTGCTGTACGACGTGGGTAGGACAATTTTCATTTTCCTCCGAAGGGAAGTTTTTAGTCCCTCCACAAACCACCTTTTCTTGAGTTCGTCTGCCGGGGTTGACTCCATCTTCCTGATGAGTTCCTTTAGTCGCCGTCCATAGGCACGGACAGACTCGCTCTTCGTTTGCTTGGTATTATGAATCTTAGCCAGAATCTCATTTTCGTCCCTTAACAACTGAAATTCCGTCTGGAAGGCCTTTTTTGCATCGTTCCATGTCGTCAGGCTTGATTTGTCTACATCTGAATACCAGTCGATGGCTCCTTCCCTTAATGTTGCAAGGAATTGTCGGATCCATTCATCCTGGTCTGTAACCCCGTTGGCAGCCCATATAGTTTCACACGTTCAACAATGCCGAACAAGATCCTCCTTTGCTTGGCTCGTGAACTTGGGCAGTTTTTGTTTACTTGCTGCCATGGTTGCTTGTTGTCTCCGCGATGGATTTGGTGCTCCGGCACCACTTGTGCCAGCACTCGTACCCACACCTCCTTGAGTATTGTGTGCAGTAACCAGTGGCACTTGTCCTTGCGGTAGTTGCGTGATTGGTGGGATCGTACTGTGTGGAGTTCTTGGCTCCAACGGAGGGTTCACTTGTGCGTTAGTAGCACCTTCGACCGTACCGTCCTCTCCGTGGGTTTGGTTTTTCGCACCTGGTGTACAAGTTAGACCCTCCTCAAACCGATCTCTCTCTTCCTGGAGGAAGAATTTTCTCAACCGTGTTTCCTCGAGTAGTTCCTCCCTACTTTGCACTCTCTGATGTTCTGGCGAAGTGAACTGCTCCTCGTCGGCCTGTGCACCTTCCGTACCACTTCCGGGGTCCCCTTCGGGCAACCCTCCGGCAAGTTGGTCCTAGGCAAGTTGCGTCAGCCTAAATCGGCATTCATGTTGCTGTGCGGAAATCAAAGCCTTCTGTGCGGCCTCGCTTTCATCATCTCGTGCTTTCTTATTTATCTTTGTTTAACAAATGGGCATCAAAACCGAACACAACACATCACTTTCCAAACAAAAAGAACACTTATTTTATTTATTCATGTTGGTTTACAACATTTTCAATTGTATTACAATTGTTTCTGTGTTCCCTTCTTCTTTCCATCCGGCTTCATATTTCAAAGTCCCCTACGGCTGCCATCACTTTCTTCCTGACGGCAGTAGAGGTGCTCCCGGGCGTGGTATGCACGGAGGATTTCCTGACGGTGTTCCTCTTGGGCGATCTCCTCTTGGCGAGCGTGTTGTGCAAGCAACGCTTGTGCTAGAAAACAAGGAAGGTGGTTGAGCAGTTTGTTGGCTACAGGGTTAGCCTCGATCGTAGCCCACACAGCACTGGCTGGAACTTCTTCACTAGTGGCTTCTCGACGGACGTAGGTTTCTACTGGCACTTGCAATAGAATTCTGAATTCCCGTGTCTGGTTATCTTCTCCTTCGTATAGTTCCGTATGGGCGTCGTCGGCTTCCGGATTAAGTTCTCCAAGCGGTAAGCCCATTGTGTCCGCACGCCATCTGAGTGCGTCTAGGCAACGGCGCCAATGTTTACCCTTGTGGGGTAACAGACAGTATTTGCATGCAAATAACTAAGTACTCAACATATAATATAAAAGACTTGTATTCATGTATTCAAAGAGATTTTCGTACATAACCATCGTGTCCCCATCAAAGGAACAAGTTCATACATATAACATCCGAAGGGGTGCGAGGCGAACCGTCGCACCCATGTAACTCCTCCGAACGGATGGAACTGTCTAACTACCCAAATTACCCGACAACATGCAGACTTTTGTTGTTGGGATATTTGAATGTACCGGTTAATATGTTAATTAAGTGTTATGTTAGCCCCGGTCGTTAGTGACCGAGAGGTAAACCGTTGCGTCACAACATTTTGGTCATGGCCCTTTGGGTAGTTTATATACCCTCTCGGAGGATGGACACGGGATATATTATGGTATTATCCTTATGATGTAAATGTACTTGCCAGTCTGGAATAATTAATGAAAGCATCTATTGTTCTTTGATATAATTTGTATTTGTTGCATTTCCTCTACTATGTCTATGCATTACTAAGTTTACTCCAGTGGGCAAACAACTTTGAGCTGCCTATTGTATTCAGAGTCAATTTGAACTTTTGAAGACTTTGTGCTGCAGGAGGATGAATTGTTATAGATAGTAGTGGCTGCAATTACTTAGAGATGAAGACTTTGGGCTTCAGTTGTAAGTGTTTTTATTAAATTTGAAAGTATCCAGTAAGAGACTTTGTGCCTTACAGGTTATTCTACTTGAATCCTTATTCGAGACAAGTGCAAGAGACTTTGGGTTCCTGTATTTGTTTCACAAAATATATAAGTAAACTGCTATCTCTGAAGTTGTTCTTATGTCAACACCCAAGCCACCGGTATTATTAGAGCAATAGGACCTTTTTGTTAAGTTTGAAAGTTGTAGTTGCTTGCAAATCATTCCTGAAAAAAGAGGAATCGATTAAGAGAACTGCCTTTTTTGTAATTTTCAATTAAGTTCCCGTTGAAGCCACCTATGGTAAGAAGGGAGCCTTCCCTATTGCTGAGAGGAGAGATAAATCTCATGAGACGTTATTTAAAGTCACAATTTTGTAAGTTGTGGTCATAGTGACTTACAAAATTTTTAGCCAACACCTCTGCTTTATTAGTTAAATCTGCATTTAGCTGTTAGATATCTATCTTATATCCCTAACACTAAGCTTAGATCAGCTCACATAGAAAATCAAACTTGGGCAAAACACAGGAAATAAACATATAGTTCAAAAATCTAATTGCATTTATTGCAAAAGATCAATAAACTTGTCCACACTAATAGGCATCACAAAAAGATGACAGTTCTTAGATAATAGTTCGATTTGAACAATTGACTTGAACTTTCAAAATTTACATGCCAACTCCCTATGGAGTATTCTTCTAGATCTAACGATTGAATTGGAGGTGTTCAATAGTGTATGCTGGTATAAGTAGGCCTGGTAGATTGTTCCAAGTTTTCTTTCCTAATGATAGTCACATAGAACTCATCTCCCATCTTGTGCCCTTCTAGAGTAAGCTCCAAGTATTGTATCCTCTGGTTGCATGGAATAGTAAACTTGTTTTCCATTGTAACATTAAACCCTCCAAAACCTTTTTTTCGTCATACCCATCTTAGCCACGAACCCTTCATCAATGAAGTTGTGGGTAGTATTGGCTGTGTCTGAGACCCTTGCTTTGCTATGTTTGGTGCCTCGGAGATCTAGAACAAAGACGTATGGTAGAATCAGAAGGTTATGTGCCGGTGTACGGCTGGTCAGGTCCGCACGGTAGTGTAGAAGTTTGTACGGTGTTAGTGATATCTATACGATTGTAATTGAGGTCTATACTGAGGCTAAATGGATGCACAGTGAGATGTGTTGGACGGTATGACTGGGAGCGTATGACAATTTATGAGAGTACAAAACTAGAGGGTAGGGGTCGTACGGGTTTGAGTAGATTGTACGACATCCTGAAACAGATTGTATTGTGTATGGGTGAAGGCCATATAACAAGCTGTATGGTAGTATAGATGTTGCCCAAACTACTCTTCTTTGTCGCTTGAGAGATGAAGTCGGTTATTGTTGGGAAGAGCGTAGGTGTACGGAAACAATGATAGAACTCCAGATTGCAAGACAAAACAAGAATTGACTCAAATACAATGATGCGCCAAGGATTTTATGTTCACAGGAAATTGCAAATGAGACGCCACAGAGGAATGATTACAATATTACACAATGATGTAAGAGAATGATTAACTCGGATGTCGTTGTCGAATACAAATTTGTCTTCTACAGAAGACTTCACAAATTTGGAGCACACAGTGAAATATCAGAATGATATTTCCAACGGCGGATTAGGGTGGCTATGAACCACTAAAACTGCAACAAACCAAATAGGGAGGATCTTTCACCTCCAAAATCGAAGACAACAAAATTCCAATTGGAATTCGCAATACAAATAAAATATTCCAAATCCCATACCTAATACATCCTACACGCCAGTCAAAAATACCCATCGGATAAACTCCCGAGGGTGCACAAATAGAGCCGATACAGCAACACCTACACCATGGTAAAAATAAAAGATGGGCCCGAGATATACATAAATCGATCGGGACCCCAAATACAAATATTATTATCTTATTTTATTTAATAATGGGGACATCACAGTCCTTCCGGCCCGAAAATCGCTTTTCCTCAAGCAATTGCAAACTGGGGTGTTCCAAAATTTGTTCGCCTTCCTAGGTAGCGTCTTCTATTGGTAGATCCTTCCAACGCACAAGAAACTCCTTGATGGTGCGTGTCCTCAGCTTCTTCTCCCGAGTGTCCATGATCTCGGCTAGTTCCAGAGCTAATTCTCCTTGATGAACTGATTTGATTCATTTGTTAACAACCCTGGCTTTTTGGGTGAAATCCAGTTATAGAAAATGTAGTGATTCTAAGACCTAACATAGGAAATAGAAATAAGCATCTACCACTTAATTCAATGGTGAGAAAAATGGGCATATTCACTTATTCAGTGGGAAAGATTAATGGGCACTTCCATTTATCAAGTACATCAACAAATAACAAGAGCAACTCACTTGAAGACATATAAGTGGAAAAAAACAACTGAGTGTTTTTTTATGTTTGTTTTTGTAAAAAAAAAAAATATCCTTGTTACTGGTGCCCAAGTTTGGGTATTAGTACTTGCCTAGAACTGGCAAATCTCTTGGAACCAGCTAGTTTGCCTCAGATTCGGCCGAATCTAAATCCAAGCCCCCTGGACTTGCAGAGGGTCAGTTGGCTTAGGACTCGCCAAGTCTGAGCGGTTCTGGGCAAGTCTCGGAAATATGGGTTGCTGTAATGTCCCCATTTTAATAGGTTCCTGTAGCTGGGCATGGTCAGTTCATCATTGCGACCCTCGTGAACTGACAGTGGGATTTGAGGGTCTCTGTGATAGTCTTGCTATTTTTAGTAAGTCTATTTTGAGCAGTTGCTATTTTTAGCAGTGTAGTGGAGGTAGCACAGAGAGTTGAGCAACAAGAGAATTTATTGAGTTTTTTTAATGAGGCTTCATAATTTAAGTTGTTTATCAAGTCTATCTTAATAAATAACTATATCTTTATGTTTTAATTTAATGGTGTGCGAGAAGCCTCTTAAGTGAAAAGTGTATTGGAGAAGCTACACTTTTTTAATGCTTTTTAAAAGCTATTGGGAGAAAATCGAATTCATTCTTGGACTTGGCATTTTTTTTATGAAGTTTTTCTTGAGAAGTTCTTCAACAAGAGTTTGAGGACTGATTCCTCTCATTTATGCATTTTGAATCACCGTTTTGGTGGTGAATTGTACATCTGAATTCTGAGAAACAATTCTGATTTTACAAGCTGCAAATTTGGTGCTGATGTAAACCAAATTTGGTGTCTATTGAGCAATTCAATTTAATTATCATTCTATAGCTAGGTTCGATTTTATTCTAGAGGCTCAGAGGTTTATTTAGGAGACTGTTGTATCTCCTATTGGCTGCATTTCATACCAAGAAGGCTGCGAATTATTAACTCCAGGAGGCTGCGTTTCATTCTTGGCAGCCTGCGTTTCCTTTCCAGAAGGCTGCGTTTCATTTTGGGAGGGCTGCATTCAATATTTGGATGCTGCATGTCATTCCTTGGTGGCTGTGATTTATCTCCAAGCATGCCACGTTTTCAAAAAAAGGTGCTCATATGATATTAAAATTATGTAATGCTATTTGACAATTGGCAAGTTGATGAATTTCATCATTTTGGTGAAGCTCTGAAGTTAGTAGAAATTGTTATTTAATATTATATTAATTCTGGAAAAATTTCAAAAAAAAGTCAAATACTTTCAAAACAAAAACAAAATTGTGAACAATTCAAAAGAAAATATTATCTTCAGCATAGAGCCAGCAAGGCTCTTTACAGTTGCAGCCATGGGGAAAAGGTTATGACAAGTAATGCATGTAGTTTCAACATACACCTCTTGGATAAGCACACAAGGTTTAGTATCTAGCAAGTGAAGAAGTTGAACAAACTTTAGCTCGTTTTGATTGCATAGACAATTTCATTGAATACCTCATCTAGATAGTTTGTTTTGAAGAGACACATAAGGGGCCAAAGTATGGAGTCTCAGCATTGAGTTTGCAACCAATCAAACATGCACTCAAAATAATAAAATCAGATTATTTGCATTTTCTTTCAGAGAGACCATGCCATCACGTTTGCGAGGAAATTTTATAGAGCGTTTGCAGAGAAAGAGGAACAAATCATTACTGGAATTAACAGGATTGGACAAATCATTGATGGAATAAATGGGATTGTGAGTGATGAAGAATTACCCAGTGACAGTAGCAGCTCTACTATCATAGAGATTGAATATAAAGATAACACTTGGGTAGAGCATAGTGAGTGCAACTCAGTTGGGCTTGATGAAAAGATTTTGCATGGTGACGCAAATTTTCTCTTCATGATCTGGATAATGAGATTCCTATTTCATGTGTTGAGAGTGGGGAGATATGGAGTCCAAGTGTTTGTTTAAGATTTCCAATGGAGTGTGTTGGTGTATTCCAATGTGATTACATTGCGAGGTAGGAATATTGTTTTTCTTTCAGCCCATTTACAGATGACTCCACCATGTTTCAAATGACACGTAAGAATTGGTTAGATGGTTGGTATAAGGATTCATACATCACTGTGGAAAGAGGTGCTTTCTTCTTCAGAAGGGGAATGCCAAACTTGCAGGACTCCCAGTTTGCTTTTGGAGGATGGATACTATGTTAAGATTCTGAATAAAGAAGAAGAGTTTTGACAGATTGGTATTCCAGTTGTAACAAGAGTGGCGCAGTAGAAGCCATTACATATTGGGAATAGTAGATTGCCACTTTGTCTTTGGGATCCAGGAATTTTTATTTTGGGTGGACTGCTTCACAGTGTGCGAGGATCTGACAAAGTTGATGTGTCCCGTTATATCAGATTGGTACAACACATATTTGGTAGTATATTCATGAGACTGATATGGGATCCTGGTGGTCAACTGACAGATGCAATCGGTAATTGGCTTTGGCATGCAAGTGCGGATTGTTTGAGAGTAAGCAATTTCTAGGAAGGGAGAACTGTAATGTCCCATTTTGTTTGACCTTGCTGGATGCCTTCTGAATCTATACTCAAACATGGGATCCCTTGATTGAAGGGTTAATGATGATCTGAGACATTCACTATGCTGGATTCTGGAAATGAAATGAAAACTATGTTTATGAGCTGCTGATAAAATGCTGTTTGGCTCTTTCTCTATAGTTCACCTTTATGTATGATTGCTACTTATGAACTGTGAGCTGCAATATTCTGGGCAGTATTGACATACGGAATTTGAGTGAATTTCCTATATGGAATATTTTAGTGAAGCTTGAGTGGTTAAAATCTGGCCACTGTTATCTTCTTATTCAGTTATGGTTAAATAGTATCTGATATTTAATTCAGTATATGCACAGAGTTGGATGATTTTCTGCTTTCAGCTGTTTGCTTATTTGGTTGAGATCCTTGAATAGCCATTCATAGCCATTCATAGCTGGGTGTTGCTGTTCCAATCATAGAAGCCAGGCATAGCTTGTATTGGTTGATGATGAAAGACATTGAAATTGGCATATTGCAATATCAAATTCAGATTGTCTTGAATACCTGATGTAGTTAGCTATATAAGGTTATAAGTTTAATTTCAGTGTGCAATCTATTCTATTCTGCATCTATTGAAGGTATGTTCTTTCATGGGAATATTTCTGTTTTCTATGCTCTTAGAGTCTGAGTATAAATGGTACACTTCGTTCTCAAGCAATCAAGCAAACAAACCTGCAACTAAGATCCTAACAGACGTACATAGATTCATTTATAATCTGAGTGGCAAAGGAAACAATTAGGTCATTACATGGATATTTTCAAGTTAAATTTTGTATAAAGTGGTCTAACATAACAGCACTAGTTTTAGTTGTTCTATTGTCTATTTGTTGGTTCCTTAGAGCTATACCTTTTCTGCCAGAAAGTATGTAGAAAGGACAAACTCTCCTATTCCAATAAAATGTTTTCAATTTCTATTATTTTCTGTGGAAAGCTCAAAATTGAAAATAATATTATGGGCAGGAAAAACTGTGTGTATATTGAAATGGTAAGTTCACATTAAAAATGTGGTTTTGTGTGCTTCGATAGATTTTATCAAGAGAGTTAATATGGCAAAAAAAAATTGAAGAAAATGTAGTTAATGAATGTGCTAATGGACCATGATTTTGTGGTTTTATTTTGCTGCAGGTACTGGGAAAATGGGAAGGTTCGTATGGCATATAGGCCTGTCCATATGAACACTTTGGATGATGAGGTGGAAACATTTCCTCCAAAAGCTCGAGTATACTGACACTTGGATGACTGGCTTTCTTTTTCCTTTCCAAGGAGAGTTCCAAATTATTATTTCTAGATTTGATCAGACTTAAAAGTGCTATTGTTCAATGAATAAATGTGAGTACATTATTTTGCATTCACCATGCAATGAGGCTTGTCTGTATGTCATAGTTTGCAGTAGATACAGTAAAATGAATATGGGCTGCAGCTGTGATCCACCAAGTATGGGAATCGACGTATTGCTATCATTCGAAATTGATATATTCTGTTAATACAGCTGCATGGTTACTGAGTAATTTAAAACTAAGATTTCACATTCAACTTTTCAATGTTGAAACTCTAGAATTCTACTGTTCAATAATTTAATTTTATGCATGCATTAATGAACTGAAAATCATTATTCTTCGTACTTTGTTTATAATACACCAGTATCAACCATGTTTCATGATTTACAATATGCTAGTGAGCAATATGGAAGACAAACTTATCCATTCTATATGGAGGTACAAGAGTTATTTCCCAGCTTGATACAAAATGACACTTCAGTTCTTATGCAATATCTTGTAGGTGGCATGCAAGCTGTTGTCTTTGAGATGCCATACCCCCTTTAGAGTGAATTTTTATATTTGAGTTCATGGTTTTATCTGCTTTGATATAATTAGCCTTAGCTTGAAGCCTTTACATTTTACTGTGTAAGCATTTTCCAATAATGTTTCAAATCACACTCCATGATCCATCATCAGAATTTAGCTAGCAAGAGAAGAGAATTGTGATACGAAAAATTGACAGAAAAATGCCTACACTGTCAAACTCAGAATCTTCAAGCTAATATCATGGACAATATTTTATCTCTTTCAATAATGAACCTTTGTTGCAAGTTAGATGCTCAGAGAAAGTGGGTGGAAGATCTATGAAAATTGAAAATTTCAAAGGCTGCAGATTGCTGCTTTTGTGGTAAACTTCTTTGTTCATGAATAAATTTTTAATCCACAAGGGGCCCAAGTTCTACAAACAATCATTGAAAGAAATTGTTTCTATTAAAAATGGATACATGGCTAGTAAGATCAACATACTTCCAATATATTGGCATCCTTGAGTGAATTACGTAAGCCCGCCTAAGTGATTAACCAACAACTCACATCATTTCAATTGAGTTAGATATCCACAGGTGTAAGGAACCTTGGAGTCATTCCATGATCTTCATTGCAAAGCTTAACATGGGAGATGACTTTATTCAAGAGAGGGTTTAATGCTCTATGTTTCTCGAAGCATTGAGTGTTTAGTCTTGCATGTTGTGTAAGTGGAACAAAACTCGCATCTACATTGTCATCACACGGTTCTCTAGGAGTCGAGATTCTCAAGATCTCACTGAGACATGCTGCAGCTGCCAACTTCATTTCCTTGTCATGATGTCTTAATAGCCTGGATTGACTTAAGGCATCCTTAATTGGAGAAAGGATCCTCTGTATAAATCTTGAAGGTAATTGGTCCACCTTACACAAACATACTTCCAATATATCTAATGGAAGATCAACATCCTCACTGATCTCTTTGTCAATATTTTGTAGTGCCTTCAACCACCACTATCCATCATTGTTGGACGCCATATTGTGATCCAAATCCCAAAATCTCTCAATCATCCCAACAGGCTGGCAAGATCATTAGCTGTGATACCACTGTAATGTATCGAAGGCCATATGGGTCAAACTGCTGCCACACTCACAAAAATAGGCCTTTTCCTTAAAAATCACCTTACATGCAGGCTTATGCAAGCTGTACGGCGATGCTTGGAGGCTTCTCCACAATTCCTATGGGATGGAAGAGCTTGTATAGTAATGGGCTAGTCCATACGGTGTTGGAGGGGTCATAGATGTTGAAGGGAGTCTGTACGGTGAGGGTGGGATTCGTATGGTAAAGATGCAGCCCGTACGGTGAATGGACCAATTCGTATAGTGGGGAAATATGACCCGTGCGGGGTGTTTAGGATGTAGGTGACTGTACAGTCACTTTCCTTTGCCCATCGTACAGTCTAAGAGTCGTACCACAACAATTCGCCTTCCTTCCGAGATGCGTAAGATGACAATTTCCCTGATTCAAATATAAGTATAAGATTGAACACAGACTATTAATTTGATGCACCCAGAACACAATTTTGGACTCGCACACGCAAGAAGGAATTATATCGATAATGATAGCACTTCAGATTACACAAACAAATATCGCTGTCGAATACAAATTTGTCTTCAAAAGAAGACTCTGTCATGTCCCCATTTTGGCTGACCTCGTTTAGCGTGCCGAATTTGCCTATCCCCGACTCTCGTAGGCAAATGGTGGAGAGAGAGAGTCATTTTTGCAGATCAGATGGTTATATTGGCTTTTGGAGAAGTTTAAGAGGTTATATTTTATTATTATAAGTTATCGGGGCCTACATGTTCTAATTTTAAGTTGAGATTGCACTTTTTTATATTATAAAGTTACTTTATTATAAAGTGCATTATAATATGATTTTATAATGGATACTTCTAGAAGTTCTTAGCAACTTCTCAAAAAGTGAATAAATAGAGGGCTGGACCTCTCATTTGGACATGCTTGGTTTATGATATCTCTTTTACTTCTTCATTGTGAAGACATTTGTGGGTTTGGATCTGCAAATCAGTATTCAGTCTTTGGGAACGAATCACTCCCTTGGATTGGCAACTTTGAGGGTGTGAAATATCACTTGAATTGTTGCATTGAGGAGTTGGTATTCAGCCATCTCACTTGGGCTTCATTGAGAAATTGTTGTAAGGGTTTGTTTGTGATTGAAAAAGAAAATCCGAAAAAAGTAGTTCGAAAAAGCGGATCCGAAAAAGCAGTTCGAAAAAGCAGTCTGAAAAAGCAGGTCCGAAAAAGCGGATCCGAAAAAGCAGACTCGAAAAAGCAGGCCCGAAAAAGCAGCCCGAAAAAAGCAAGGACAGTTTGCAAGTTCAATTGGCAGTTTGGTATCTTCATTGCATCAGTCTTCATCACCATTTCATAGCAGATTATAAGGAGCGATAATCAGGTTTTTATGTTCTGAAAATATATGTCTATTTATGGTGAATTTGCTGTTGTACTATCGCTGTCATAATCAGTCCAGAACTGGCAAATAATAGTCTCAGAATTTTATTGTATTTGGGTATCATAGTTGATGTTAGTGTTTGGTAGAGGGTTTAGAAATTGCATTACATGACATTGCTGTTGTAAAGAAACCAGTCATCTATCTTTCAATCTAAACAGGGATATTATTCATAGCATTGCATTCTTGTCAAGGGTTTGAAACATTGTAAATCAGAATTGCATAGTTGGACAGTCACTAAAATCTGCTATTGTAATTCAGTCAATTGATGTATGTGACAGTCAGTCCATTATAAACAATTGTTCAAATCAGATCTGCATACATGTATAGGATTGAAGATGAAGGTCTATATGTTGTCATCCTTCTATGTTAGTGTTTACATGCATTGAATACCACAGTCCATATATTCTGAAATGGTTATTGATTTCTTCATTTTTTATATATCTATTTGGCACTGTTTATGTCATTGTATAAGTGTGGAATTGTTGCACAACAATTAGCCCTATTAGCCTTCACATTTTAGCAGCTCTATTCAGTTGCATGCCAACTGTTTGACAAAATTCCTAAGTTCAGTTTGAGGGTTTCAGTGGCCTTTATAGTAAGGGTCATTACAGACTTCACAAATTTGGAGCACACAGTGAAATATCATAATGATATTTCCAATGGTAGACTAGGGTGGTTGTGAACCACCAAAACTGCAACAAACCAAATAGGGAGGATCTTGCACCTCCGAAATGGCGGAAAACAGAACTCCAATTAGAATTCACAATACAAATAAAATATTCCAAATCGCATACCAACAACTACCTACATGCTGGTCATAAATACCCCTTTGGAGAAACTCCCAAGGGTTTACAAAAGAACGCGGACAAGACAAACACCTATGGACAACAATAATAAAAATGGGCCCCTTTATTCATTAATTAAAGGTCCTTAATAATATTTTTTAAATTGGGACCAATTAATTAATTAATTTAATTAATTTATTCTCTATCAATTTGGGGACATTACAACTGTGGGACAACACATCATTGTGTTTGCAAATCTACCGCCTCTTGATGAAGAAGGGAAACTAGTCTTTGAACCCGTTGAGATCCTTGACATCCGTGAGAGGAAACTGAGGAACTGTACCATCAAAGAATTCCTGGTAAGATGGAAAAATCTGCCACTCGACGACGCCACTTGGGAGGATGAAAAGATCTTGGAGCACCCGAGTCTGCAATTTCTTGAGGACAACTAGTCTTTGGGACGAGAGGACTATAATATCCCCATCATAAAATAAATATAAATTATAAATTTCTATGTAAGGGACCCGATCGATTTAGTTTATCTCGGGGGCCCATTTTATTTTCGTAGGTGTTTGTCGTGTCGTATGTCGGTACGTTGTTTCTCTCTTGGGAGTTTTTCCTCCGATTGGGTATATATGTCCGTCGGGTTTGATGTCTTAGGGTATGAGACTTATTATTTTATTGTATTGCGAATTCCTGTTGGAGTTTTGTTTTCGCCATTTCGGAGGTGGAAGACCCTCCCTATTTGGTTTGTTGCAGTTTCGGTGGGAGTAACTCCTCACCCTATTCTTCTCTGTAAGTTTGGTTCCGGATTTGGCAAATCTGTGGCACTATTATTGTTTGAATCAATAATTACTTTTAGCATCATTGGTCTTTGGCATTCAGCGTTGGTAATTGTTTATTTACTCGGTGCATGTGAAATCATTTATCTTGCTATCAAGAAAAATAATATTATAACGAGGTAACAAGAGCCCCGAACCGGAGGACTTCTCTTTCCCCACCGTACGGCCACCACTTCCATTGTACGGCCTCCATCAATTTGCCGCACGGCCCAACTTATCCCCACTGTACGGCCACCACTTCCACCGTATGATCTCCATCAATCTGCTGCACGGCCCAACTCATCCCCACCATATGGTCAAGACCATTCCACCACACAAACTGCCATTACACCGTACGGTCACAGTCACCATATGACTTTCTCTACTGTACGACCATCGACAGGACTCTTTCCCTACCATATGGCCATTGATAGCACTACGGTGCGGATTGCAAATTTGGTTGTGTGAACTGCAAATTTTTTGTACGGTCGAGATCTTCAGTAAAGGGACATTATATAGGCATATGGTGCAGCAATAGGGACTTCACAATTCTCTCAATCTCATATCTTTCACTCTCGTACAGGTAACAACATGTTTTTGGAATGAATTTTTTTATAATAATTATTGCCAATTCTTTTGGGCAATATTGTGCTACTAATAAGGCCACCAAATTCATGAAGTGTTTGTTATTCACTAGAGAAAAAACAGATGCTCCCCACTCAGATTACCTTATCCTCTAAATTTGGTGATTAGATGTAGTAGATTGAGTATGAAGAGACTCTGGTCATTTTCCGTTCTTGTGGTAAAGTGGGGCATGCCTCCGCTACTTGCTTGAAAAATAAAAAACAACACTTTGTTTGTAATGACCCTTACCAATAGGCCACTAAAAACCACTAATCCTGAACTGAGAAATTTCGTCAAACACTTTCCTTGCACCCTGAGTTTGCTGATGTCTGCTTGTTTTGATTTGACTGTTTGGCACCAATGATGTTTTAATGATTGCAAATGATTGCTAAGTAACTACTTGAAAAGCCAAATGATAAGCAACTTCTTTAGATTTCTTTTTCAATGCAAATACATGAAGTTCTGATATGAAAAGTACTCCTACAGCCAAGTGGCATTTTCACAAATAGTTGGTATGCAACCTATATTCTGATAAGCACAACTACAGCCATTGACATTATGTCAAATAGTTGGCATACAACTGAATACCCAATACAAATGCTCACTAAATGATGTAAGAACAGTACCCAAGCAATGATGTGTTTCAAGAAGGTTGCCTATTACAATATGCTATCAATACAAGTGCTGACTTTACAAGCTATAACAATTTTCAGACTTCAATAACTTGGCACTAAGATAATACAATGAACTTTGCCAAACAAGATAATGCAATGACCAACAATGTCTATTGGATTATCAACACTACAAATCTGATGACAATATGCAAGATATAGCAATGACTGATTTCTATTGACTATTTTTTCAGAATACATATATGGACTGTTACAACAGTACACATGAACAATGAAACTCTTGTGATGACCAGACCTTATCAAATCCACTCTCATTCACTATGGCAATCCAAAAATGAATAACAGTGACTGAATTATAGTTATGTGTTGACTGTCACAGCAGTGCCTACTTATATGCAATTTTCAACACAACCTTGACATCAAATATCAACATCTGAATCATATGAAAGAACCTGGAATGCTGCACTTATTGTTGACTGAATGCTGATGTAGACACCTCCAATTGCACCCGAACTGATCCCAATTTATAGCTGATTGTAGATGGCTGCAATAATTTTTTCGGACTGCTTTTTTTTCACTTTGCTTTTTTGGGTCTGCTTTTTCGGGTCTGCTTTTTTGGACTGCTTTTTCGGATCCGCTTTTTCGTTTTGCTTTTTCGGATTGCTTTTTCGGACCTGCTTTTTCTTCCTCTTGCAACCAAAACTCAAACCCTCAGGTAAATCTGAGGATTCCAAATAAGCTCAACATGAAATGGTTGAATACCACTTCCAATGTGCAACCCTTCAGAAGATATCTCACTTCCTCAGTTATGCAAATCCAAGGGAGTTTTCGTTCCCAAAGATCTAATGAAAATTTGTAGACCAAATGACTACAAATTGCTCCAATATGGAAAAGTAGAAGAATCTTCAAATCAGCTTGTCCAAATGAGAGGCCCAGCCCTCTATTTATTCACTTTTCTAAGAAGCTACTAAGAACTTCTAGAAGCATCCATTATAAAATCCCATTATAATGCACTTTTATAATAATATAACTTTATAAAATAAAAAGTGCAACTCTACTTAAAATTATAACATGTGGGGCCCGCATAACTCATAATAATAAAAATAAGCTCTAAATCATTTCTCCAAGAGCAAATACGACCACTGATCTACAAAATGACTCTCTCCACATCGCCACCAATCTACGAGAGCCTGTGATAGACTGATCTAGCACGCTAAACGATGTCAGCCAGAATGGGGACATGACAGTCCACCCTTCTTGAAATTGCTTGTCCCCAAGCAATGGCTAAACAAATAATCAATCAATCCACCTGGATCCCAAATGTAGTCATGATCTAAACTGCTGTCAATCAACGCAAGCTCCTGCAATATTCTCTGAGATATAATCAAGAGGAATCCATAATCAAACTGGCAAATACAACTCAACCAAACTCCAATATCACAACTGCCAGTGTCAGGAACCCACGAGAAACAAACCCTCGAAATATCAGAACCCAAGTAGAGAGGACAACTCAAACTACCAACATAGTAAATATCACCAACACATCCCACTGGCCTGTGTAAAGCACACAATCCAACTTTGCAACAACAGTGAACACTCCCGAATAAATCTGCACCAAGTACGGAGAATCCACACACTGTACAACTCCTGCAGTCAACACAACTCTGCAGATCACCGGCCACTGTCCCATAACTATAACTCCCATGCACCACTGATGGTGAATAGTCATCACTTGATAGATAGCAAGAACTAGAACCCAAACCAAATCTGATGGCCATCAACTCCTCAACGCAAGGATCAAATGCAAACTGATGAACATACCTTGCAGTATAATGCTGATAAAAAGAACCACCCTCGGTCAACAGCTCACCATGCACAGGTGATACAACCCACTGCGACTAATCACCAGCTAAGTCAAGAGTTGTCATAGCCAAAGGAGTAGAATCAATAACAACCACTGAAGCAACACTCCCAAACTCCTGCTCAAAGTCATGTACTCTCAAGCTATCGACCGCATAACCTATCACCATGTTATGCCCATCACAACTCTCATCTCGTGGCGTCAAACCATCCCATAACTGATGACAAGCACTAGAGCCCAAAGTACATCTCCGTATCATCATCTCATCAACATATGGATTAAAAGTAAACCGATGAGCATACCTCACAGTGTAAGGCCGATAGAATATGTCAATCTTAGTCAGTGGCTCAGACTGCAATTCAGATGAAACTAACTGCAACTGATCACTAACCAAGCCTGAACCAACTACTACCTCCGAAGACACCTCCAAAGGAGTAGTATCACAAACAGGAACCAAGCCAACTGCCGGCTCACCAACATCAAACATGATCCCTGGTACCACATCACTAGTCTCCGTGCCATCAGTAGTAGAGACCACCACCAAGTCAAACATACCACAATGCTCAGCGCCCAACTCAACTGAACCTGACTGTAGTGGAGACGAACTCGATGTGCCAATGCTAGTATCTAGGATGGATGCCTCCCCATCTCCACTGTCTCTGACAATCTCAACCATGGACATCCTCGAATCACCAGACACCACAATCTGTGACTGTACAGAATCTGGTAAAGACTGCAGTCGCTCTAACTCCCTGGTCACTTCAGCCAAATGAAACTGTGACTCCTCGAAAGCCAACTGTGTACTCTCAAGAAACTCAGAAGTCACCTCGAGCTGCTGAGTAAGCTCACTCACCTCATCTTCCTTGACCAATAAGCATCATATGCTGTACTGCCCCACTCCATAAGATAATCTCTATCAGCTACCAACTGCATATAATTCTGTCTCAAAATCCGGATAGCCTCCCATAAAGAGTGGATCTCTGTCAAGGAAAGATAACTGCCTCCCTGCTCGTCACTAGTAGGAGAACCCCATCCGTAAACTGCTAACAACTGACGAGCAGCATCGAAATGCTGGCAAGCGATAGCAATGTCTCGCTCACTAACTCTCAACTGACTGGACACGTGATGACGCTGGCTAGACTGTCTCCTACAATCCTCCTCTGACGCATTGTCCAAGGGAGTATCCTCAAAACCACTGATCTCTGGAGTACTACCATCCATACTCTGCGAATCAACTCCAAAGCTCATACCAACATACGGAGCATCAAAAACTGTAGCATCACTACCCAACTCCGCTGTAACAAATGAATCTGCCGAGGAAGCTAAATCCTCAAAACTGTCCGCAGTAGACTCCTGGATGTCATCAAGGCTAGTGCGATCCTGGGACTCATCTGTAATCACTAACACCTCAGATGTGCCTAAATTATCACAAACCCACTGCACCCTGAGTGGTCGACTGGAAATGTACACTACTCCTAACATCGGTGTATAAAGACCAACATCTGACAAGCTGCTGGTATGAATGAGAACAACACCATGTAATCTGCTAATCAAATCCATGATAGCACTCAAACAATCACTGCTACCAATAGATGATAAAGATCTCCAGTCAACAAAATCCCAAACGCCAATGTAACAATCCTGAGTCCTCATCCGTAAACTGGAACCGACTGACACCTCAAGCAAAATCCGTACCTGAGTAGCCTGCTCAATCCCAATATCAGCTGATCCCACATCCATGTCTGCCATAATTGACACTAACCCTGAATCCTGGATGCAAGGTGAACTCTCACAACTATCGACAACCACATGTGATCCGCATGTCGCAGAAAGCCGAGTATCAGGTGTGTAAGATGAAGTTGAACTCAACTCCATGCCATACCCATCCACATGTCTCTCTGAGTCCTGTAATGCCAATGGAGTACTCAACAAAGAGGCTCGAGTGTCCTCGAACTCTCGAGAAAGCCTGCCAACTTCCTCCTTCCTCCTCAAGGCATCTAAATGATCTTTGGCAAGGCTAAGAAGATGGTCACGATCTGAAAGAAGATGTAAATAACTCATCTTCATCGCTCCCATTCCTTCCCTGATCGCCTGTAAGTCAACACAAGAAGACTTTGCTTGAACTCCCTTATGTCTGTCCTGTAACTGAATCATCCGGATGTGATCCTCTATCATCTCCCGCATCCTGTCATGATGAGATAATGAAGTCACAATCCCATCCTCGCTTACCCTAAGCTGACTGGACAAAACATGTGAAGTACTATGTGCCTCAACCTCGTGTGATGTAGCATCTAACTATGCCTGATACTCTCTATCAGCAAAGTCCTGAATACTCAATGTCTGCTCATTGCTGATAGGTATCTCATCATCATGCACAACAACCTCCTCACAATCATCATCTGAATCCACTGTGCTGTAGTTACTATTTTGAGCACCTGTGACATCATCAAGACCAACTGTACCACAATCACTGTCAGTGTCACTCATGCCATCCGGTGTGCCTGTGATATCACCTTCTGATGCAACTGGCTCAACCTGTACAACATCTGTAACCACTTCTGCCTGTGAAGATGATGCAAATAAATCATTACGTGAAGATGTGCTAACATCTCCCAATACCGGATCAGCATGTCTGTCAAACTCATCATACAAGTTTCTGCTTGTCATAGGGAAGGTACTTCGATCCTTAGGCCTATTAATCAGGCTCTTCAACCACGTACATGCCATAGGTGACACATTCCTCTCTTTTGTCCAAACATGCCATAAATCTTCTGCCAGAAGTTTAGAAATTTCATCCTTCTCCTCAAACAAGATTGTGAACATGATGGAGTGCATTGATGCTAATACATCGCTGGAATGAAACTCATCCAAAATATTCCAAAATGTGTTAAACATTCTGCGAATGTCATCAATACAACCTATTGACAACATAATGTTTTCAAACCTACACCATGCAAATACTTCAAGTAATCTTGCCCTCTTTGTGAAATGAGGGTCCCTGATGTCATCCAACCTTTCGAAGCTTTTCACCATGGCATGAAGTACCTCTCTCATAATCTGATCATCATAAGAATTAAAGCCAGCTATTATCCTCATGATTTTACTAATGCAAGAGAGAGCTGCAAGTCTTACCACCTCATCATGATGTCTCAATAATCGGGGCTTCACCAAAGAACCAAATACTGGAGATAAAGTTGTTTGCATAGCATAGGAATCTGACTGATCAACCTTGCCTAAATAAGTTTCCAACTCCTCCAAAGTTCTTAGGAGGTCCTTTGTTCACTGAAATGGACGATCTAGTTTCTTCAATGCAGTGTGCATTCTCTCTTTCAATTCCTTGTCTCCTGTTAAAGCCATGTTGACAGTTGAATTCAATCTGAAATAACCCAATCAGGTTGGCAGGAAACCGCTCTGATACCACTGTAATGACCCTTACCAATAGGCCACTAAAAACCACTAATACTGAACTGAGAAATTTCGTCAAACACTTTCCTTGCACCCTGAGTTTGCTGATGTCTGCTTGTTTTGATTTGATTGTTTGGCACCAATGATATTTTAATGATTGCAAATGATTGCTAAGTAACTACTTGAAAAGCCAAATGATAAGCAACTTCTTTAGATTTCTTTTTCAATGCAAATACATGAAGTTCTGATATGAAAAGTACTCCTACAGCCAAGTGGCATTTTCACAAATAGTTGGTATGCAACCTATATTCTGATAAGCACAACTACAGCCATTGACATTATGTCAAATAGTTGGCATACAACTGAATACCCAATACAAATGCTCACTAAATGATGTAAGAACAGTACCCAAGCAATGATGTGTTTCAAGAAGGTTGCCTATTACAATATGCTATCAATACAAGTGCTGACTTTACAAGCTATAACAATTTTCAAACTTCAATAACTTGGCACTAAGATAATACAATGAACTTTGCCAAACAAGATAATGCAATGACCAACAATGTCTATTGGATTATCAACACTACAAATTTGATGACAATATGCAAGATATAGCAATGACTGATTTCTATTGACTATTTTTTCAAAATACATATATGGACTGTTACAACAGTACACATGAACAATGAAACTCTTGTGATGACCAGACCTTATCAAATCCACTCTCATTCACTATGGCAATCCAAAAATGAATAACAATGACTGAATTATAGTTATGTGTTGACTGTCACAGCAGTGCCTACTTATATGCAATTTTCAACACAACCTTGACATCAAATATCAACATCTGAATCATATGAAAGAACCTGGAATGCTGCACTTATTGTTGACTGAATGCTGATGTAGACACCTCCAATTGCACCCGAACTGATCCCAATTTACAGCTGATTGTAGATGGCTGCAATAATTTTTTCGGACTGCTTTTTTTTCACTTTGCTTTTTCGGGTCTGCTTTTTCGGACTGCTTTTTCGGATCCGCTTTTTCATTTTGCTTTTTCGGATTCCTTTTTTGGATCCGCTTTTTCGTTTTGCTTTTTCGGATTGCTTTTTCGGACCTGCTTTTTCTTCCTCTTGCAACCAAAACTCAAACCCTCAGGTAAATCTGAGGATTCCAAATAAGCTCAACATGAAATGGCTGAATACCACTTCCAATGTGCAACCCTTCAGAAGATATCTCACTTCCTCAGTTATGCAAATCCAAGGGAGTTTTCGTTCCCAAAGATCTAATGAAAATTTGTAGACCAAATGACTACAAATTGCTCCAATATGGAAAAGTAGAAGAATCCTCAAATCAGCTTGTCCAAATGAGAGGCCCAGCCCTCTATTTATTCACTTTTCTAAGAAGCTACTAAGAACTTCTAGAAGCATCCATTATAAAATCTCATTATAATGCACTTTTATAATAATATAACTTTATAAAATAAAAAGTGCAACTCAACTTAAAATTATAACATGTGGGGCCCGTATAACTCATAATAATAAAAATAAGCTCTAAATCACTTCTCCAAGAGCAAATACGACCACTGATCTACAAAATGACTCTCTCCACATCGCCACCAATCTACGAGAGCCTGTGATAGACTGATCTGGCACGCTAAACGATGTCAGCCAGAATGGGGACATGACATTGTTTGAAAGAAGGATCGAAAGCCTGCATCTAAAGAGGAGTCCTTTCCTTTCTTTCAAGAGGTTCAGATGCAGATATTAAAGGGAAATCCCCTATGGATTGTTCAATGAAGGATATAGCTTCGGAGTTGATGGATTTTATTACCCCTTGTCTCAAAAAATTAAAATTTGTGGAAGACTCTAGTTCTACTATAAAGCAAAGATCCTTGGAACAATTTTCAAACTACCCTGATTTTGGGTGGGTCTCTTCTTTCCACTGTGTCTTTGGACTGGGTTGTTGTAAGGTTTTGTAATGCCTTGTCTCACATAGTTTCATAATTGTTCTGTAGTTTCTGTTTGGTGTCTTGCTGGACTACATGTTTTATCTTTCTCTTTGTAAAAGGATCAGGATCCTTTCAAAATCAAGCCAGCCAAAGAAAAATACCTGTGTATCCTTGTATACAACCTTTTCTTACATTCTGTCATCTCTCAGTGCTAAGCTGAGGAAAACATTTCATTTCTTCTCTACTACACTCTCCTTGCTGCTTTATCACAACACTCATTACATATTTTAGATTCATACGAAGGTGATTTCTTAGTTTTGTTATATAATTATATTTAGTCGCCTAAATTACAATAGCCAACATTTTATGGAGTTCTGATTGCCCTTGCCTAGATGCCATGAAGTCAGTCAAATAGCTAGAGAAGACATACCACTGGACACAAAATAAATTTATTAATTTGTTTTAGCAATAATAAGTGTACTATTCACTAGTCAACAGATACAACCTGATATTGGAATTTGATACAAGCCTGATGCTGGGGAAACTCTATACATGCAACCTGAAACAATTTTTAAAAGACAAGTAATATCTTGAAAACATACCCAAAAGAACACAAAATAGTCATCCTGCAAGGTTACATAGATTCTGTAGCAGATTTTTATTTATTTCTGAAGTAATCCATACACTCCATTAATAGTTGTAGCGGCATTTAAACTTCCTATTGCAACCTACCACCAAAGCACAAACATTATAAAAGAACGCAGTACTCTTAAAGGGATAACACACAGGTCCTAAGGCAGAACACAACTCAAGTAAAATTTCGTGTAGCAGTCTATTTTTTTATTCATCAAAGACTATCCTACATTAAATTGATTTATCCCTACAGCAATATGTAGGTATCCTATGGCATAGTTATACGTTTAAAAGAGTTCTATTAAATCTAGCAACCTCTTTATAACAAACCTTGGTGAAACAAGCTGAAGCTATCAGATAAAGAAAACATCAGCTCTGATGAAAATTGAAAAATATAATTTCCTGTTATTTTTGTTGATACAGGATTGCTTATAGATTCTGATGCTACTACATCAGCTAAAGCTAATGATCTGAAGTAATTGTATTTTAAGAATCTTTTAGTGTAGTAATATTAGTCTTTTGAGTTGATATGATGGTAGAGAACTTGTACTATTCAAAGACAGGTCAGAAGTTCAAATCTACTAGGGGTTAGGGTATGTATGTTTCCTTTATACCTAGTTAGGTGTCTCTTACATGAATTATGGGGCAGTCTCATATTACTATAAGTCATTTGTAGACCCAAAAATAGATCGCTCGGTATGGGGGACTATAAAAGGATCCATTTCTATTTGATTATGTGGTAATAGACATGAAAGATCTAAGCCTAGAGATATAAAAAAGGGTATTGCACTTTTTATCATTGACCCAAATAAGATTTTAGCCTTTTCAAATTTGATATTTTGACCAAAACAAAATGATGAATTAGTGTTTGTATTAATATGATATCTATAGACACCTAAAATTCTCCACATTCTAAACACAGCCTATTTTATCCTTTTCTGAAATTAATTACGTAAAAGTAATTATTTATTTAATCTTCTAAATAGTCTTCTAACCATTAATTAACTAAATGCAAATCATTTATTTAATTAACTTATTATTTATCCCTTTTTCTTTTATAGTTACGCCGAGAGGCATTCCTATATAGCCGAAGCGGAAGGGAAGGACACCAACACGACATATTCCAATGAATATGCTGTACAAAATTAAGATTTAAAATCAGTTACAAATAAAAAAAAGCGAAAAATGTAAAAACAAAAATCAAAACGAAAAAATCAAAAAATCAAAAAATGAAAAAATAAAAAATAAAAAACCGTTTCCGAAAATGAAATAACGCGTGGTAAATAACACGTGGTAAATAAATTTTTAAAAAAAAATTAAAAAAAGTTTTAAAGTTTTTGGGCACAATGGGACTGCGGAGTCCCACGCGCTGCACAGCCTGCCGCTACCGTACCATGCACTTGGTTCCGTGCACACGACAGTTGTGTCGTGTGCACGGCACAACGCACGGCACTGGCACTGCCAGACTGTCGGCAGCCAAGTGCACGGCACGGGCAACCAAGCGACAGCCTCCATGCCATTTGCCCAAACATTTTGCATAAAAGATTTTCATAATAATTTTTTTAAAAAGCTCAATCAAAGTAACGTTTTTTAAATTGGATGGACGAGAATATGAAAAGCTTTCAAAACTCGCTGTTTTTAAAATTCGACGAACGGGAATACGAAGAGCTTGGGAAATGAAGAGTCACTCTTATTTTATAAAAGAGTGCTCTTCATTTCCCAAGCTATTCTTTTTGTTTGTAGGGAGAGCATGAAATTTTCAGAGGACATTTGAGAGATTTGAAAGTACGAAATTTTGTGAGGATTTGAGAGATTTGAGAGATTTCTTGTGAGTAATTGGAGAGTAGGATTTGGAGAGATTTGGAGAGGAGGATTTGCAAAGAGGGAGATGAGAGGTTTGCACTGTTCAAGCAATTTCAAAGTTCATCATTTAAAGGTAAATGTTTTCAAATATTTGCATTTAATTTATGTTGTTTTATATAGTTTATATACTTTTATGTTGTTTTATATAGTTTAATATAAGTTTATGCTCTTTTATATTGTTTTAATATTAGATCTAATATTGTTTTAATATTTGATCTAATTTTGTTTTAATATTTGCATATGCTTTTAATATTGTTTTAATATTGTTAAATCTAATAATATTACATTATGGATGGCAATGCCGCCATATTGTAATATTTTAGATTAATATTATTTTTTAGTATTTTAGATTAATATTGTTTTTTAGTATAGTTTTAATATTGTTTTAATACATTTCTTAAATTATAATTTGGAGTTGTTTAATATACTTTAGATAATCCATTTATATTAGATTAATATTGCTTTTTAGTATAGTTTTAATATTGTTTTAATACATTTATTAAATTATAATTTGGAGTTGTTTAATATACTTTAATATAGTTATTACATTTAATTTAGATAATTTGTTTATTTAATTTAGTTATTACATTTACATTTAGTTATTACATTTACTTTAGATAATCTGTTTATTTAATTTAAATAATCTGTTTACATTATGGATGCAATGCCGCCATAGTCTAATATTTACTTTTTATATAAATTTAATTTTGAATATTACCTTTGTTACATATAGATTTTTATTTTTCACTATTATCACAATTAGTAATTTTTATTTGATTTAAATATTGCAATTACTAATTTTTGAATGTTACAAATAGGATTTAGATTAATTATATAAATTTAGGAGATTTCCATTTCGAATTTTATGTTTATTTGATTTATTTGCTTTAAATGTTACAAACTACTAATTTTGATATAAATGTTACAATTACTAATTTAAGATTTATGTATTTTAAATGTTACAATTACTAATTTTTATTTGGTTTAAATATTGCAATTAATCATTTTAATTTATTTGATTTAAATGTTACAAATAGGATTTACATTAATTATATTTAGTTTTTGTATAAATTTAGGAGATTTCCATTTACAATATTACCTTTACAATATTACATTTAGATTTCCATTTAGAAAATTTATCACATTTAGTTTTTGTATAAATTGTTATAGGGATTATATTTTAAAACTTAATTTATTAGTATTTTAATAGTTACTTTAAAATATTAGTTGTCTTTTTTAATATGGATGGCAATGCTGCCATATTAAAAGATTATTACTTTCATTTTGTTACAAATTTAAATTATTAATTTCAAATATTACATTTGTTTTTCATGTGGATGGCAATGCCACCATATTTGTATACATGTTTTTAATATGAATGTATAAGGTCTCGTAATGTTACAAATTTGATTTAGAAGTTGATTTTGTTTAATGACATTAATATTATATTTATTTTATTGTTATTTTCATACTTAATTTAAAATACAACATTTTGTTGCTATTTTACTAAATATGGCAATGGCGCAATATTTAGGTCTCCTATTGTTTAAAATTAGATTTAATGAAATTGATTATGTTAATTGTATTAATGAAATTAATGCAATTCATATAATCAATTGTTGTTTAAAATTACATTTACATAATTTCATTTAAAAAAATTAGATTTTGAAACTCATTTAATGAAATTGAATTTGTTAATTATAATTAATTTATGTTTCTATTATATCGTTTTCACAATAATTTGAAATGATTTTTTTTGTAATCATAAATTAGGCATACACATGGAGTTTAATGTGGGAATGAAGGTTGAGATTAGCTGTGATGAGGAGGGGTTTGAAGGGCCTTGGTTTGAAGGAACAATTGTAGACATTGTAAACAATAGTGACATGCCAAAATATTGTGTCAAATATCACCACTTCATAAATGGTGAATGGGCTCGAGAGTCCCTCGTTGAGGAGGTGTATGTAGATTATATGAGACCTATTCCACCTCCCATCAATTTGCCTCAATGTACCTCCTGGCTTTGCAGTAGAAGTACTAGACAATGACTATTGGTGGTCGGGTGTGACTGTCGACAAATTTGTTTCACCACTTAGTCAAGTAGAGTTCTTTGAGGTGTACTTTCCTGATTCTCACACTCTAAAGCCATATTCACGCGTCCACGTACGACCAGAGCAAGAATGGGTTAGAGGAAGATGGAGGCAAATATACTGGAATTGAAATGTTCACAATTAATGTTTGTATTGAGATCCAAATGGGATCACGTATTTTTTTGGATTCATTTCTTACTATTACAAATAAGAGATCATGTATTCTCATGTTTTCACAAAATGGCCTTTAGACCATTGCAATCGTCATTGTCTATCAATTATTGTTAAAAAAAATTATTTTGTTATTCTTATATATCTTGGCTCTAATTTACTCCATGTATCTCTAATTTTTATGGTTTCTACACTCAAAGTGTTGTTATTGTCTTTTTTTTTCATAATTTGTATTCTATATGTTTAAATATGTATTTAAACATGATACATAAATTATCACAACTAAATTGCTATGTGTTATAAATTGGCATTTTCCTTTCAATTCTATATATAAAAAACATATTAATTGACAAGTAACATTCTTTGTTTCTAAATATTACAATGTTTTTACATATATATAATATAAAGTTTGATTAGGTCACTAATTTAACGTTATTCCATACTAGATATGGTGAGACCGAGGTTGAACTTTGAATCAGAGGAAGCAAGAAGAGAATATCAAAGACAATATCAAAGACAATATGGAAGAGAGTCTCGTAGACGTCAGCAAGAACAATTGACGGAAAGTCAAAGAGAACAACATAGGGTAAGGCGTAATGAAGCTGATAGACAGAATTCATAGAAGGACAAAAGTAACAGTGGAACAATTAGAAACTGAAAATAGAGATGATAGAAATGTTACAATAAACAACCATCAATGAACTTCTGTTAAAAGCCTTCAAAATGAAGGGTGCCAAGTGATTCAAGATGGTCCTGAACCAAGTCATAGATATAACAATCCACCTAATGTAAACATTCAGTTAGATGTTGAAAATGAAGAGTCTGTGTCTATAGAGCATGTTCTACAAACGCCACAACATGAAAATCAATTAGAAATGAATGTTGATGTCAAAGGTACTATGAAAAACATGCCAAACCCAAATCGTATGCTTGGAATTGAATTTAGAAGATTTCAAATGTAGTTTAGGCATCAGATAGATAGTTTGAAGACTCCTCAAATGTTTCATATTTGTCAAGAATCATATCTTGCAATGAAAGTATATCGCACCTGTGAAGGCCCAATATGCAACAGGTGTAGACAAGAAAGAGGAACTCACAAGTTTTCATCTTCAGACAATATGGACCCTGGATCTCAACCAGAAGAGCTTGCAAATTTGACTCAGGTTGAAGAGATGTTGATTGCACGTGTCAGTCCTATACTGCAAGTTACACATGCAACTAGTGGTCAAAAGTATAAAGGACACACTATAAGTTTTCCTCAACATGTAGAACAAGTAACCAAAGTTTTGCCACATACAATTGAGCATTTGCCAATTATTATTGTTCGTAGAAGGGATCAACGTGGTATGCGTTATAACTTTAATGTAAACAAGGATCATGTGTACAGAGCATTGAAATACAAAGTAGACCATGACAAGTTTTATGTAGATGTTAGAATTGATGAACTTGCTCTCAATGACTTGCCTAGAAATACTGATCAAAAATGTTTTTAATAGATTGAGGACAGTCCACATGGAATTTGATTCTGATGCAAACGAAGTCATTTTTTGTGGGTCCACTCATGGAGACATATGAAGGTAATGTAATTCAGCACACAACATCTATGGCTTCACGACCACCTAATGCTCAAAGAGAAATGGAATTAATCCAAGCACGGGTTAACAATCCTGAGATAGTTCCATCTGCATTAATTGAATGGCCAGCTATAAGTGCATCACCCATCAATGTGTTAGAATAACTAAGAGGGGGGTGAATCAATTAATCACTGTCCCAATACAAAATGTATAATCCAAAAACAAATACTTCAATTTTTGCTGCTCGGTAACTTTAAATACTTTTACTATCTGTGCATTTACCGATTATCAATCTAAAACTTATAACAGTTACCGATCAAATCAAATATGCAATATGTAAATATGACATCAAAAAAACATCACAATCAATACATAACACAAGAAATTTAACGTGGAAACCCTATGAAGGGAAAAACCACCTGGGACCGGCAACCCAAAAATATTCACTCTTCTGAAGTGAGTCGGTGAAGACCCAACCCTGTTAAAGGTTACAAACACATTGTTAGGTGTGACCTTGTTAGAGGATTTAAGATCAACTGTTATCGTCCAACCAGCAGTCACTCTGGGGTTGACAAGATAACAATGCTCATTCTATGAATGATACATAATAAGACTTTCTTAGTCCACTCGATTAATAGATTTAACTGTGTACAATGGTTAAATATGTAACAGTAGGTGATCTGACTTAATACAACTTCAATTGCAAATTACAGATCAATGTTCAGCTCATACAAATCTTTCTAATCAATGTAACATTTCTGATTCAACAATATATCAACTTAATGTCCATTGATAATCACTCTCTGTCGCTTGGTAATGCTCTGCAATAGGGTTCTTCTTAACCAGTATGATCAGAATGCATGAAAAATTATTCACGCGATGATTCTACAGTTTCCTTTTCTTCCAGCATCACGCTTATTGTGAAATCTTCAGTCTCTTATATAGACATGTAAACTATTTTCTTATGCTCCATCAAATTTTGCCGCTTAATCATCTCCGTTGATTTTGCCTCTTAAACATACCTTGGCACTTGTGTCAATAACACATTTGATTCTCATCCTTTAGATCTTTCCTAAATTTTGTCAGTCATCGATTTGTGTAACAAACTTTATCTATTACCTCGAATTCATACACTTGCCAGCTCATCAATCTTATCAGCTAAACTAATCATTTAGTTCATTATGTTCTTCTCAGTTAACAAAGAAATGCGTTGGTGAACACAAGCTCAATTTATACTGTGCTTGGTATACACTACTCTTCGTCGGTGTCTACTGAAATGCTTCATCAACCGACAACACTACTTTGTGTCTTTCAGCTCTTTTCCTCATCATAGATGAATGAAACATAATCAAGTCAATATCATAAGGTCATAGACTCATCAACAAGTTACTCAATGTATTCCTTAGCCTCATCTATCATATCCATCTTCCTCATGTAGATATTTATGTTCTTCATCTCTTTCACTCCTTTTCCATAGATGTATCGGTATAGTAACTTACAAGATAAGCGTTGTCAAACTTAGTTGACATCAATGACAACATAATACTGATTCAATCATATTACATATCTAATCAATCTGCTCAGTGATCTCAAATCACAGTTCCTTCAATTAGGTTCTAAATCAGTTGTAGTTCATCAATCTCTCCCTTTGGCATTGATGGCAACTCAAGAAATATGAAATGTACCATACACATACCAAACATGTATTCTACAACTCTGTGAACAAATGTTGTACAAGCTCTCCACAGCTTAATACGTTTAATCACTACGTTACTCAACATCATTACAAATTACAGCTTTGTTAATTTGCAAATATGATTTTTTCAGCTCTCGGATTCCTTCTTCTGTTTTCAGTAACTGATCTTCAGTGCTCTCCCTTTCTTCAATTTTTCTATCCCTTAGATAGTTCTCATTGGTGCATATTGTTTCATATTGTTTATCTCTCCCTTTGACAACAATGCCAAAGAAACAAATAAACAAATAGCTCTTCAGTAGCCAAGTAACTCTCTGTTGTTTGTTGCATACTCTGTAGCTCTGTATACTGATATGCCAGTCTATTCCAGTACCTTTCACAACCTTAGACATGATCCAAAGTGTGAACTATGTTGCATCAACATGTATGATTTTCTGATAAGATTAGGCTGATGCAACATCTGAATCACCTTAGTGACCAGTAGATAGGGGACGGACCCCAAGTCTAGTCCTCAAATATTCAAATGTGTCCTTGGTAGAGCTTTTGTAAATATATCTGCAAGTTGTTCTTTTGATGTAACAAACTCTAGCTTAACTTGCTTCTCCTGTACTTATTCTCTCAAGTAGTGATACTTAATTGATATATGCTTTGTCTTAGAATGCATCACTAGATTCTTTGAAATGTTTATTGCACTGGTGTTATCATAATATATAATCACCAGCTTAGTGATTATCTCATTCATGCCTTCCAGAACTTGTTTAATAAATGCAATGTTTGAACAGTTTGTAGCAGCAGCAACATACTCTGCTTTGGTTGTAGACTGAGAAATGCAAGCCTACTTCTTACTTGTCCAGGTAACAAGTCTTTCACCAAAGAAGAATGCTCCTCTGGTGGTGATTTTTCTGTTATCCACATTTCCAGCACAATCATCGTCAGTATAGACTCTGAGTTCAAACTTTCCTTCCTTAGGATACCATAATCCATAGTCTTATGTTTTCTTCAGGTATCTTAAGATTCTTTTAGTAGAAATCATGTGTGATTCTCTAGGATTAGTAGAAAATCTAGCAACTATTCCCACAACATGTGCTATATCTGGTCTACTATGAACTACATACATTAGCTTACCAATCATTGATCGGTATAGTGTCTGGTTTACTTCTGTAGTTTCATCTTCCTTAGTTTACATCCAGTAGCCATCGGTGTTCCCACAGGTTTAGCATCTTCCATGCCAAATGTTTTCAATACTTCTTTTATGTATTTAGACTGTGTGATGAATATCCCATCACTTTGCTAAATCACTTGTAGTCCAAGAAAGAACTTAATCTCTCCGAACATAGACATCTCAAATTCATTCCTCATATCATCAGCAAAGGCTTTACATATTTGATCTTGACCTCCAAATATGATATCATCCACAAATATCTCAGCAATAAGAATTGTATCATCAGTATCTCCTTTCATAGATAGATTGTTGTTCTCACTTGTTCTCACTTGTTCTTACAAATCCTATACTTAACAAATAAGTATGCGGCCTCTCATACCAGGCTCTCGGTGCTTGCTTCAAACCATATAAAGCTTTGTGTAATCTACATACCATATCTTTCTTTTCTGGATCAACAAACCCTTCAGGTTGTTCTATGTAGACTTCTTCTTCAAGTATTCCATTTAGAAACACTGACTTGACATCCATTTGATATACTTTGAATTTATTGTGTGCAGCATATGCAAGTAGCATTCTGACTCCTTCCAATCTAGCAATAGGTGCAAAGGTTTCACCATAGTCTATGCCTTCCTCCTGTGCATATCCTTTGCATACCAATCTAGCTTTATTTCTTGTCACTTCTCCATTCTCATTATGCTTGTTCCTGAATATCCACTTAGTACCCATAACATTCTTATCTTTAGGTCGGGGTACTAAGGTCCATGTTTTTTTCTTCTCTATTTGTTATATTTCTTCCTTCATTGCATTAACCCATTCATCATTCTCTAATGCAACTTTCACATTTTTAGGCTCATAATCACAAACTAGACATGTACCTTGTCTTGCTTTGCTCCTTGTTTGCATGCCAGCTTGTTTGTCTCCAATGATTTGTGATTTAGGATGGTGTCTTCTGACAAAACTCGCCAATATCCTATCTCTCCTTTCCTGTTCATCCTGTGTAGGTTCATTTTCTTGCTCAGTAGGGTCATCCTGCTCGTCGATTTCTCTTTCCTATTGTTCGGTATTATTTTCCTGCTGACCGATTATCACAGGTTGCGGCTTCGGTAGATACTCTGGTTGTTCAATGTAAGTGAATCTACCATAGTCTTTGGGTTCCTTTGTACTTTCCTTTGTGTTCTTTTCATCAAACTCATCAACTCGGACGTCAGTGCTTTCAATCATTTTATTAATAGTTTTATTCAAACACTTATATGCTTTGCTTTTACTGGAATATCCTAGAAATATCCCTTCATCACCTTTTGAGTTAAATTTTCCATTTCTCTCATCTTCAGAATAAAACATTTTCTTCCAAAAATTCTGAAATAACTTACAGTAGGTTTGTGTCCAACCACAACTCATAGGGTGTCTTGTTGGTGTCCTTCTTCAGTTGAACTTGGTTAAGCACATAAACTGTTGTACTGACAGCTTCCCTCCAATATGTCTAAGCAACATTCTTTTACAGCATCAATGTCCTAACACAGTCAACTATTGACCTGTTCCTTCTTTCAGCAATGCCAATTTGCTGAGGTGTCATCGGTGCAGAGACCTATCTTTTAATACCATGCTCATTACATAAATTAGTAAATTCATCAGAGATAAATTCACCTCCTCTATCAAACCTTAGGCATTTCAATTCCTTACCAGTCTCTTTTTCTACCTTAGCTTTATACCACTTAAACATCTTAAATGCTTCAGATTTTTCTTTTAAGAACATAACAGTCATCAATCTAGTATAGTCATCAACAAAAAGAATAAAGTACCTATCACCATAATAACTCTGAGTTCTCATAGGACCACATAGGTCGATATGAACCAACTCAAGTATCTTCTTTGTTGAGTAATCCTTACTTTTAAAACTAGATTTAGTCATCTTACCTTTCTGACATTCATGACACATAACATGATCAGGTTTTGACAAGTTAGGTAGCCCTCTAACTCTTTTCCTTTTACTGATCTTAATCATGTTATCAAATTTCACATGGCATAACCTTCTATGCCACAACCAAGCATCTTCATTTTTCATCATCAATCAAGAAGACTCATCAATATCAAGATAAAATAGATTACCTCTTGATTGTGCTCCAGTTCCAACTAGTCTTCCTCCATCATCAAAGATTTTCACTTTCTTGCTCTCAAAAGCAACTCAGTGACCTGAATTATTTAGCTATGCCACACTTAACAAGTTATAGTTCAGTCCATCTACCCAATAAGCATTATCACATTTTATCATATCATTTATCATTAAGGTTCCTTTACCTCTTACCATACAGGGTGTGTCATTACCCATCTTAACTGATCCTCCATTGTATTCTTCAAGTACATCAAACTTCTCCTCATCACCAGTCATGTGATGTGTACATCCATTGTCTATGATCCATGTATTATTTTTGTTAACTTTAGATATCAGTGTTGTTTCTTCATGCTTTTATTCTTCTTCCTCCGAGTCATCTTTCATAGCAACAAATACAAATTCTACATCATCATCAGAATCAAATTCAGATTCATTATCCTCAGCTATGAAACATACCTTTTTCCCTTTGTCATTGCTGTCTTGGTTATCTCTGTTGTGTCAGTAGCCTTTGTTGAATCTTCTCGCATAGCTTCCTTCAGATCGGTCTTTGGTTCTATCATCATCTTTCTTATGTGGACATCCAGCAGTGATGTGGCCAACCTCTTTACAATTAAAGCATGCCAAAGGTAGCTTACCTCTATACCTTCCTTTACCTTTGGGTAATCTTCTGGCCATAAGAGCTTCAAGTTCATCAAGCTCATCATTGGTATTACTATCACTCTCATTTTTATTATTCCTACTAGACTTACTAATCTTTAGAGAAGACATGAAAGTGGATTCCACAAATGGTACAACACTATTATCAAAGTTCTTTAACTCAAAGGTTGTAAGTTTACCAATCAGATTGTCAAGTGTAAGTACATTAGCAGATGCAGACCTTGTCTCATGAATAGCAGATATTCTAATTGCATAAATTGGCAATAAGGTTCTGAGTACTTTGCTTACAACTGTTTCTTCACTAATGACTCCATCAGATGCTCTAATAGCATGTACTACCTCTTTTAATCTATTTGTGTATTGCACAATATTCTCACCTTCTTTCATCTTCATATCATCGAATCTTCCCCTTAAGCTCTCTGCTCTGGCTCTTTTAACATGCCATCTCCACTGTAAACTTGAGAAAGTTTATCCCACATGGCTTTTGCAGTAGTGCAACTTTTGATATCTTCAAATTCGGCGTCGGTGCAGGCAGCAGCAAGTTCCATCATAGTAACATTGTGTTCATGCTTGTCTTTCAGTTGATCAAGTGTCAGGGGACCTGGTGTCAGTTCTGTATAGTCATTCTCCATCAATTCTAGTGCTGCATTCCCAATTCCAGATATGTGCAACTTCATCCGGCTTTGCCATACTGTGAAGTTCTCTTTGTTCAGCTTTGGTACTTCCCTCTTATACATTTTGAGATCTTTTTATTGAAGTCCTTAAAACTCTGTTCAAAGCAACCAATGCTTTGATACCAATTGTTAGAATAACTGAGAGGGGGGCAAATCAGTTAATCACTGTCCCAATACAAAATGTATAATCCAAAAACAAATACTTCAATTTCTGCTGCTCGGTAACTTAAAATACTTTTACTGTTTGTGCATTTACCGATTATTAGTCTAAAACTTATAACAGTTACCGATCAAATCAAATATGTAATATGTAAATATGACATCAAAACAAACATCACAATCAACACATAACATAAGAGATTTAACGTGGAAACCCTGTGAAGGAAAAAACCACCTAGGACCGGCAACCCAAAAATATTCACTCTTCTAAAGTGAGGTCAGTGAAGACCCAACCCTGTTAAAGATTACAAACACACTATTAGGTGTGACCTTGTTAGAGGATTTAAGACCAACCGTTATCGTCCAACCAGCAGTCACTCTGGGGTTGACAAGATAATAATGCTCATTCTATGAATGATACATAATAAGACTTTCTTAGTCCACTCAGTTAAGAGATTTAACTGTGTACAATGGTTAAATATGTAATAGTAGGTGATCTGACTTAATACAACTTCAATTGCAAATTACAGATCAATGTTTAGCTCATACAAATCTTTCTGATCAATGTAACATTTATGATTCAACAATATATCAACTTACTGTCCATTGGTAATCACTCTCTATCGCTCGATGATGCTCTGCAATAGGGTTCTTCTTAACCAGTATGATTAGAATGCATGAAAACTTGTTCACGCGATGATTCTGCAGTTTCCTTCTCTTCTGGCATCACACTTATTGTGAAATCTTCAATCTCTTATATAGACATGTAAACTATTTTCTTCGCTCCATCAGATTTTGCTGCTTAATCATCTTCATTGATTTTGCCTCTTAAACATACCTCGGCACTTGTGTCAATAACACGTTTGCTTCTCATCCTTTAGATCTTTCTTGAATTTTGTTAGCCGTCGATCTATGTAACAAACTTTATCTGTTACCTTGAATTCATACACTTTCCAACTCATCAATCTTATCAGCTAAACTAATCATTTAGGTCATTATGTTCTTCTTGATTAACAAAGAAATGCATCGGTGAACACAAGCTCGATTTATACTGTGCTCGGTATACACTACACTCCGTCAGTGTATACTGAAATGCTTCATCAACTGACAACATTGCTTTGTGTCTTTCAGCTCTTTTTCTCATCATAGATGAATGAAACATAATCAAGTCAATATCATAAGGTCATAGACTCATCAACAAGTTACTCAATGTATTCCTTAGCCTCATCTGTCATATCCATCTTCCTCATGTAGATATTTATGTTCTTCATCTTTTTCACTCCTTTTCCACAGATGTATCGGTATAGTAACTTACAAGATAAGTGTTGTCAAACTTAGTTGACATCAATGACAACATAATACTGATTCAATCATATTACATATCTAATCAATCTGCTTGGTGATCTCAAATCACAGTTCCTTCAATCAGGTTCTAAATCAGTTGTAGGTCATCACAATGAATATGTCACATCAGGATTGTTAGATATGGCATTTCCAATAGTGTTTCCTGATGGAAGATGTGATTGGTTAGAGCCAAGAATGAGGCGAATTCATCTGCATGAATATGTGAAGCATTTGTTGCGGTATAGGGATCATTGATTTGGTAAACATCCAAGGTTTAGGTATTTCATGATGAATATGATAATGAGACATCGTGCACAAAATTCGTCTGCTATATTTGTAAAAAGTAGTTTTCAAGACATGTCAATTACTATCAATGAGCTAAGAGAACATATAGAAAATATGCCACATAATAATTTGGCAGATAGGTTGATGAGATTTGGAACAACTCTAAGAGGAACAAGATCATATTGGTGTAAATGTAGAGCATAATTAACAGATATGCTTCACCAAATTGGGACTCCTCCAATTTTCTTCACCTTGAGTGCAGGGGATATGTAGTGGCCTAATTTGCATGCGCTGATGTCGGGAACACCACCAACTGATCCACAAGAGGCTCAAAAGTGGAGAAGATAGAATGTCATTGACTATCCTCATATAGTTGCACATTACATGCATTTAAGGCATACAATATTCAGGAAAGAGATACTTGAAAAAGGTATGAAAGTCAGTGATTTTTGGTGTAGGTATGAGTGGCAACATAGGGGTTTGCCTCATGTGCATGGATTTTTATGGCTCGAAGGAGCACCAAACATGGACACTATAGACTGCTCAAATGAGGAGGAATGCAAAACTGCTGAGAGATATTTTCATTCCATTATTCATGCATGGAATCCTAGACATGATCCTCATCAAAGACATATACAGGTATGTTTTAAGTCATTTGATCATATATATCTACATAACATGATGCTTACACTATATGTTCATATGTATGAGAAACAAGAAACTATTATAAAATTTTAATATGATAATTTATTCACAACCATTTGTAGGTTCTCCAACATTTTGGTCAACATCCATGTCTCAAAAATAGTGGACAACTAGCTCAAATGGATATTGACCATGACTACGAAGAGATAGTCAATTGTGTCGAATGACACAGAGTTTGTAAGGAGGCTGCATGTTTGCATAAAAAAAGGGGAAGAATGATTTGTAGGTAATTATTTCATCAATTAATATAGAATACATTAAAATTATATATTAACTATTCCCATAAATTAATCAAAATAGATGTCACTTCTCTTTCTCTTAGGTACAATGCACCTTGGCCATTGAATTTGGAGGGTTCCAAGTTATGTGAGGATACAGAATCGGGTGAAATAAAATTTGAGCCTGCTAGAAATGATGATAGAGTGAATTCACATAATCGGTACATACTGCAACTATGGAGGGAAAATATAGATTGGCAACCCGTTCTTTCAAAACATGCAGTTATTAAATACATTGCAAAGTATGCAGCAACAACTGAGAGGAGTTCAGAAACCTATTCTGAAATGTTGATGTGTTTGTCAAACCTGGAAAATCCTGATGATTTAGCTGCGCAAGCATATAGAAAGCTACTCATAGAAACAATTATAGAGAGGGATATTGGAGCCCAAGAAACATGTCATATGTTGTTAGAGCTTCCATTGGTTGAGAGTAGCAGAAGGTTTGTTAATCTAAATGTCTCGCATGAAGTTTTCAAACATGTAGCAGTAAACAATGAGGAAATTGATGAAGAACATGCCAAATCTTTTATAGATGGCTATAAAATAACGCCAATCTATATGGAAGGTATCACCTTAATTGATGTAGCCAGATCTTGGATAGACAATCCTAGAAAAATAGGAGACAAAAAATGGGTACCAAGGCAAAATTCGGCTATTGTTAGAGTTTTCCCTAGGTTTCTATCCATTCCTCCATGTGATTCGAGTAAATGGGTGGAGTTTTGTTTATCTGAGTTGTTGCTATACAAACCTTTTTGTAACATTGAAAGAGACATTGGTCATGATAATGATACTATAGTATGAAACTAGGAATCACTCAATTATAATCCTCGACATGTTCAAAGAGTAGCACCTACAGAAAATGATGATCCTAGCAGTGCTTTTGAAGTGGAAGATAATGAAGCTATTCAAGAAAATACCAGAGAGCATGAATGGGAAATCATCTCCAGACTACGTCATGGTCAACATATGTAGGTTTTTGAGATAGATGTGTTAGGAAGAAGAGATGTTGATATAAATACAAATTGGTGTAGTGGATATCAAGGTGAAGAGCATACTGCTATAGCAATCAACTTCATAGGAGAAATGAAGAAACATGGATGTCTCATGTATGATGACATCCCACAGTGAATCAACTTTACAAGCCTCAATGAGAAGCAACAAAAGGCAATTAATATTTTTATGACACATTACCATGGCAATCAGGTTGGGATGCCTTTGTTTATGATAATTCAAGGAACAACAGGAACAAGAAAGTCTTATCTGATTGGTGCCATCAATCAAATTCTTTAGACTAAAGCTTTGCCAAGTCCTCTGCTTCTATTACTTGCACCAACTGGAGTTGCGGCTTTCAATATAGGAGCTTCTACAATTCATTCAAAGTTGAGAATACCAATTAGAGATTTTTCTCAGCTAGAAGGGATGCGACTTACAAGTTTGCAAGAAGAAATGGCCCATATCAGGTATATTTTGATTGATGAAATGAGCTTCATTGGTCAAATTTTTTTGGAAAATATAGGTTATCGACTCAGACAAGCCTTCCCACAAAGTGCTGACATAAGCTTTGCAGGTATACTTTCATTTTTTCTAATGACGCTATTTTTGTGCTATAATATTTATTAATATAACTCATCTATAAATACAATCATGTAATATTCATAGATAGTCTTCTAATCATTTCTCTTAATTTATTTTAGGTATATCTATTATTTTGGTTGGTGATCTTGGTCAGTTGCCTCCAGTGAATGATAAACCGGCATATGCTAGCAATAAGCGGGCAAAGTTACTATGGAAAGAATTCAAAATAGTAGTTACATTAGATAAAATATTTAGGCAAGATGGAGAAAACATCCACCAAAAAATATTTTGTCAACTTCTCACAAATGTGAGAGATGTGAGTCCAAACTTAGATGATTGGAACTTGCTTATGATGAGAACCCCTGTGAGATTAGATGTTGCAACCAATGATGAGTTTGACAAGACAGTGCATTTGTTCTCTACAAATGCCAATGTTCGTAACCATAACTTGAGGATGTTGTATTTTTTCAGGCAACCTGTTACATGTAGCCTTGCAACTAAGTCAAGGAATGGTAATACAATTGAAGATTGATTGAACGAAGAACTTGATCTAGAGTTATTGTTCAGTAAGGATTTGAGGGTCGTCTTAACTACAAATCTATGGATTGAAGTCGGTCTTGTCAATGGATCCTTGGGATATATCTGGAATATTGTGTACAAACTAGGAACCGCCCCACCTGAACCACCTACTTATGTTACAGTTGAATTTGATAATTATTCTGGAATACCATATGATGACCGTCATCCAAGAATAGTTCCAATATCACTAGTCCAGAGGGGTAAAACCTTTCAATTACCATTAAGGTTGGCATAGGCATTGACAATTCATAAATCTCAGGGACTAACTCTTTCTAGAGCCACAGTTGATATAGGCCCAAGAGAAAGAGCAGGATTGACATGTGTAGTTGTATCTCGTGTAAAGTCTCTAGAAGGCTTGAGAATCATGCCACCATTCACATATGACCGCTATGAAAAAATGAAGACTGGGAAACAACTTTCTAGTAGAAAAGTGGGAGAAATTAGACTCAAGTGTCTTGAAAATCAATGATGTATTGTAATGTTGTATTGCTATTAAATATTGCATTATTTTTTTTAATCTCCTATTTTGTGTCATTATTGTTCTGAATTATCCTTATGCGATAAATTATATCATATTTCAAAATCATGTTCTATTTTGTTTAAATATGTATCATTAATATAATTTATGTCATGTTTGCAAACCCGACTTCTTAATTTAAATATAAAAAATTCCGCAAAATCATATATACTATTCCACTATAGGTAGCATCTAAAGTTCGAAATGGTAATGCAAAATGGTTATTCTGATTAATTCTATACACTGATGTTTGTTTAAAACTTTACAAGATACCATTCTACCTATGGATGCCTCTAACAGAGAGTCCAACATCATGGTTACAAGCCCCTCTGCTTCACTGGCCTCAAATGATGTCTTTGAGAGTGAATTTGACAAGTGTACGCAAATCATTCAACACTCCTACGTAACTATAATCAAAGTTGTGGAGAACAACGTTATCAGTTGACTATGTTGACGAACTGGATATAAAGTAGATGGCAGATGTTTCGAAAGTTTTGCGCAAGACATCTACAAAAGTGGATGCATTTCCATCAATGATGAAAGAAGTATACCGTGATCATTGTACAAATTAAGGTCGGGATACCAACTTTATTGTTGAAGAATATGTGATGTACTTGCATCATTATGGAGAAATGTTATTGATTTAGATCATTCTTATCTTGGCTTTCACACTTCTTAATTATCTAATGGTTGTAGTGGGACTTCTATTTCCCCTTTCATCTTTGTTTGTAACTTTCATGAACAAGATAGTGAATATATATTTTTTTCCTATTCCCATCATGGTTACCCCTATACTTCCAACATTTTGCAACATGTTTTGTTGAACTCTGTATTTATAATATTTATTTGTTCAATGAATGCACCGATTAAATGTGAGGAAATAAATATAGAGGACATCCGATTCATTACTATTTCTAACCTAACCCTGAACAATGTTAAAAAACTATACCAATACCTTTAACTATATTAAATAAACTATTCAAAGTTAATCTTCAATGGAAACTAGAATAAAATTGTATCTTAACTCATACCACGACATTAAATTAACAACAATGATTATAGTAATATGGTAACTGTTCAATTTAGTTGTTACCATGTATATACCATTGACCGTACATTAAATTGTAATGTTATATGTGATACTAATGATAATTATCAAATTAATTTATCCCACCCCTAGCTATAATGGTAACCCTAACCCCTTACCTTAATCTTTACCTTTAATGTGAGAGGTGCATGTTCAAAATTAATAGTACTTGAATAAGGCTAAAATTATAAAGTAATTGTAACCCTTCTTGAGGTGCAAGTCAAAAATTATTATTACTCCTAAGGTGCAAGTCCAAAATTAATAGTAACCCTTATAGTAACTGTATACCTAACACTACATATGATTTAACCCTGACTATATACCGTACATCCTAATACTGCACACAACCTTAAATTAATCCTAACCCTAACCCTACATGTTCAATAGCCTAATTTTACTCCTAAGGTTAAAATTATAATGGTAAACATGACAGTTATACTAACCCTTAATATGATACTATTCTTAACTGTAAACATAGAATCATATCCCTAATCGTAACCCTAACCCTAACTCTAATATGTTATCGTTAACATTCTAATTACTTATATATGTCATACTCCTAAGGTGATAATTTAACCCTAATCAAAACCATAACTGTGTCATTTACCAGTGGTCAAAAGCTAACCATAAGGGTTATACTAACCCTTAATAGGTTAAACCATAACCCTATTTGTAACCATAACCATGTCCTTTACCATAGGTCAAATGCTAATTATAATGGTTATACTAACTCCATTCACAACCATAACCCTGTCCTTTACCATAGGTCAAATGCTAACCACTATTTTGATTATACTAACCCTTAATAGGTTAAACCATAACCCATCACTAAAACTTCAATTAACACTACATATAAACCCCATCAATATTACTAATTTTACCATTCATTGTATTTGTCATACTAAACTTAAGCAATATTTTAACCATAATCGTAACCATAACCCATCACTAACCCTACAAGACACACTACATATGAACCCCAAATGAGTTTAGAATTGATGAAGTTTCTCTTTTCACCCTCACTAGGTTATACCATAATCCTATTTGTAACCATAACCCTCTCATTTAGCATAGGTTAAATGATAAGTATAATGGTTATAATAACCCTTAATAGGTTAACCACCCAACAATATTACTAATTTCACCATTCACCATATTTGTCATACTAACCTTAACCAATATTTTAATCCTAATCGTAACCATAGCCCATCACTAACCCTACAAGAAACACTACATATCAACCCCAAACCATATTATTGATTTGATCGTTCACCCTATTTTTCATACTAACATGCATGAATATTTTAACCCTAATACCAATCCAAACTAAACACTGTGCATCACATCATTAACCCATGATTAACCCTCATGAAATAACTAAATATGATACTAATTATAACTCTAATCGTAACCCTAACCCTAATTGTAACATACTCTTACTTGAAACATAAATCATAATGTTAAATATCCTATCAACCTGAACTCTCACCCTATCGATAACCCTAACCCTTCCACTAACTCTTAGTCGAACCCTAACTCATAACACAAAATGACTTACTAAACCCTAACTCTTACCCGATGTCAACTTATTATAATAATTTATCATTTTAAAATATATATATATATACACTATTTTTTATTTTAACCCTAATACTAATCCAAACTGAACACTGTGCATCACATCATTAACCCATGATTAACCCTTGTGAAATAACTAAATATGATACTAATCATAACTCTAATTGTAACCCTAACCCTACCACTAACTCTTACTCGAACTCTAAGTCATAACACAAAATGACCTACTAAACCCTAACTCTTACCCAATGTCAACTTATTATAATAATTTATAATTTAAATATATATATATATATATATATATATATATATATATATATATATATATATATATATATATATATATATATATATATATATACATACTATTTTTTATTTTAACCCTAATACTAATCCAAACTGAACACTGTGCATCACATCATTAACCCACGATTAACCCTCATGAAATAACTAAATATGATACTAATCCTAACTCTAATCGTAACCCTAACCCTAACTATAATGTACTCTTACTTGAAGCATAAATCATAACATTAAATATCCTATTAACCCAAACTCTCACCCTATTGATAACCCTAACCCTGCCACTAACTCTTACTCGAACCCTAAGTCATAACACAAAATGACCTACTAAACCCTAACTCTTACCCGATGTCAACTTATTATGATAATTTATAATTTTAAAATATATATATATATATATATACTATTTTTTATTTTAACCCTAATACTAATCCAAACTAAACACTGTGCATCACATCATTAACCCACGATTAACCTTCACAAAATAACTAAATATGATACTAATCATAACTCTAATCGTAACCTTAACCCTAACTGTAATGTACTCTTACTTGAAGCATAAATCATAACGTTAAATGTCCTATTAACCCAAACTCTCACCCTATCGATAACCCTAACCCTACCACTAACTCTTACTCAAACCCTAAGTCATAACACAAAATGACCTACTAAACCCTAACTCTTACCCGATGTCAACTTGTTATGATAATTTATAATTAAAAAAAAATAAAATATATATATATATATATATATATATATATATATACTATTTTTTTATTTTAACCCTAATACTAATCCAAACTGAACCTTGTGCATCACATCATTAACCCGCGATTAACCTTCATGAAATAACTAATTATGATACTAATCATAACTCTAATCGTAACCCTAACCCTAATTGTAATGTACTCTTACTTGAAGCATAAATCATAACATTAAATATCCTATTAACCCAAACTCTCACCCTATCGATAACCCTAACCCTACCACTAACTCTTACTCGAACCCTAAGTCATAACACAAAATGACCTACTAAACCCTAAATCTTACCTGATGTCAAGTTATTATGATAATTTATAATTTTAAAATATATATATATACTATTTTTTATTTTAACCCTAATATTAATCCAAACTGAACACTGTGCATCACATCACTAACCCACAATTAACCCTCATGAAATAACTAAATATGATACTAATCATAACTCTAATTGTAACCCTAACCCTAACTGTAACGTACTCTTACTTGAAGCATAAATCATAACGTTAAATATCCTATTAACCTAAACTCTCACCCTATCGATAACCCTAACCCTACCACTAACTCTTACTCGAACACTAAGTCATAACACAAAATGACCTACTAAACCCTAAAATGTAAAATGTCTACTATGTTGCCCTGCGACTGCCACTAGCTTATATATATATATATATATATATATATATATATATATATATATATATAATACACCGAGAGTAATCCTTCTCGAGGTGCCTATTTTCTTTAAGTTGCAAGGTGCAATAGGCGCCTCAGAAGGATTACTCTCGGCGTATTATATATATAAATATATATAAGCTAGTTCTAGTTAAATAATTTTACATTTATTTAATTAATTTTATTCTCATGTTCTATGAGGTATACAAATTTGGAAGAGAATTGAAACACAACTATTAGGATGATATTTGTTATTATGCTAAACTTACAAGAACTTTGTACCTTGCAAAGTGACATAGGAGAGTTTTAGTGCTCATTGGATTTTGGGTATTATGGCTAAATTAAAAGATTCAAATTAGGATAAGTGGATGACAAATGAATAAGGTTACCTAAGATTTTGGATTTTGCTTGATTTGTCTAGGATTATCTTGGGTTTTCGATAAAGATTTGTAATTATGTTCAGGAAATTAAGGTTTATGATTTAAATGAGGGGATGTGTTAACGAAAATGATTGAGAATTATGAATTTGGCTTATGATGATGGGATATGTGTTTCAACCTTTGGTTTGCAAAAATATTGTAGATTTAGATTTTTTTTTGAAGGTTGGATTTGATTTTGATGTTTCATGGATAATGAGATTAGGATAGTGGATGGTGCTTAAGGATTGAACTTTGGGTTGGTAGATTTGAGAGTGGATTGTGAGGTTTGGTTATCAATTGGATTTTGAATTTGAGTTTAGGGACTTTAATGATTTGGAGATTTCAATCTCTCATTTATAATTTAATTTGATGGATTTTCAACTTGATTCAATGTTGGAGATCAAATTTGGATGATTTATGGAGGAAAGATTAGATATTTAAGATTTAAGAGGTGAGTAATGATTTGGATAAGAAAATATGTCAACCATAAGAACAACATATATTATTCAAGTATGTGTTTGGATGATTTTAGGCCAACCAATATGTCTTGTCTAAGTGTAGCATGTAGGGCCCATGATGAGGTGCTAACCATTTTTAAGAAAAATGAAGAGTCAATAAAAGAAAGATATCTAATTTCAATAGGTCATTGCCACATGACCAAAACAAAATGATGAATTATTGTTTGTATTAATATAATATCCATAGACACCTAGTATTCTCCACATTCTAAACACATCGTATTTTATTATTTTACAACATTAAGTAAAACTAATTATTTATTTAATCTTTTGAATTATCTTCTAATCATTAATTAAACAAATTTAAATAATGTATTTAATTAATTTATCATTTATCCTTTTTTTCTTGTATAGTTCATCTTTAATTAAATAAAGTTGCATTTATTTAACTAATTCAACTCTCATGTTCTAGTGAGGTATACAAATTTGGAAGAGAATTGAAACACAACTAGTAGGATGACATTTGTCATTAGGTTAAACACACAAGAACTTTATACCTCTCAAAATGACATAGGTGAGTTTCAATTCTCATTGGATTTTGGGTATTATGGCTAAGTTAGAAGATTCAGATTAGGATGAGTTGCTAAAAAATGAATAAGATAACCTAAGATTCTGGATTTTGCTTGATTTGTGTAGGATTACCTAGGGTTTTTTTATTAGGACTTGTAATTAGGTTTAGGAAATTAAGGTTTATGATTTAGATGAGGGGATGGGTTAACGCAAATGATTGAGAATTATGAATTTGGCTTATGATGATGGGATAAGGGTTTCAACATTTGGTTCAAAAGAATATTTTAGATGTGGATTTTTGAAAGGTTGATAACGAGATTAGGATAGTGGATTATACTTGAGCGCTTGATTTTGGAATGGTAGATTTGAAAGTGGATTGGGAGATTTGGTTATGAATTGGATTTTGGATTTCAGGTTAGGGACTTTAATGATTTGGAGATTTCAATCTTTCATTTATAGTTTAATTTGACGGATTTTCAACTTGATTCAAGGTTGGAGATCAAATTGGATGATTTATGGAGGGAAAAATTAATATTTTGGATTTAAGAGATTATTAATGGTATTGATAAGAAAACATGTGAACCACAAGAATACGTTAGATTATTCCAGTAGGTGTTTGGATGATTGTAAGC